>CM029361.1:30634497-30702454 GCA_017140985.1 Hormaphis cornu | reverse complement strand
TTTTAACCAAGTTGTTTTACGGAATGAAATTTGTTTTCTGGGCATATATTTTACTAGAATTATACTTTCGAAAAATTAAAAAAGAAGAAATGTTCAGCAGAGTGATGTATTCAGTCTTAAACTTATTATTTTTTTCATTCGTATACATAACAAAGTAATTATAATACATTCTTCAATAATAATTATAAAATATTAATGTCTATGTGTTTTATTTCTGTCAGTTTGCATCATGTTGGTGTTGTAATACTTTTGTTGCAATATATTTCTGAATTTATAAAACACACAGTTGTATTGATTGAAGTTTGGGAAAAAGACAAAGATAGCAGAACAGTTCAGGGTGAGTTATGCTAGTTATGTTAAACTAGTAATAATAATTAAAATTTAAAAAATCATAACAAAGTTTTAATTCTTTCAGTCGCCAAATATGTGTGCAGATGGATGTTTATTATTTTACAATTGTCAATATTGGTCCTGTCTCAAATAGTTTTATGGTTTAGTCTATATAGTATTGAGTATACTGAAGAGCTATGCGATTTCAACACCTTAAAATTCATATTAATATTTTTAATTAGTGTGCCAGTCACACAAGCTTGGATTATTTATGAATTCTTAGGCAGACAAAATTCTAATGGTGTGTATTTATTTGGGGTATTTAAATCCAAACCTAAATCAGTGAGCGCCGATAAAAGCAATAAAAAACAAAAAAATGCAGGTATGTGTTGACTACCAACAGCCTTATAATGCTGTCATTCTTATATTAATGTTGGTCTTTTATTAGAAAACCAAAAGTTCAATGGAATGACCAAAGCTGATCTGAACACAGATGAGAAATCGGAGAATAACAAAACAAAAAATGCTACTAAGATAGCAAAAAAAAAAAAAAAAATTCATGGGTAACATGAAAGTGAGCTTGAATGTAACATCTTGATTATATACAAACGCCTTACAACTAAGAGTGCTATATTTGTGATAATTGTACTCAAGTTTATAATAACTCTAATTGTTACAAAACAGTATAGTCTAATTTTTTCCAATGTACATTATTTATTCTAATTTTTAAAATTTTTTCTTATTGTGTGTTAGATAATTTGTTCAAGGAGCGTTTTGAAGTTTCTCGAATTCTTGTGAATTATTATCATCTATTTTAACTATTTATAATTTACGTCATGTATGTTGTAAAGATAATTAGTAAGTATTGTAATTTTTTATGAATTTTAAATTCTGTATTATATATAGGTGTAGTATTTACCCAATGACCTGACTAATTGTATTTAATTTATAATAATTATTTTTAAAAAATTCTTCAAATAGTTACAACACATTTTAAATTACAAATTGTGTATTATCGACATTAATATTAAATGACTTGAAGTTGTTGTTTTATCATGAACTAAGTTAAAGTATTTAATTTTAATCTTCTTGTCAGTATACTGTGCTAATAGACAATGCTTATAGTTTATATTTTATATCTTTGTTTTACGAATATTATAACGAGAAAATATTTGTATTTTTGTATATGTGTGTTTATTAACAAATAAATTTAAGAACTACTGGACCGATTTTATAAATTCTTTTACCATTAGAATGCTTCATTATCCCTCAGTCACATAGGTTATATTTATAACAAAAAAAAATTAGGGATCCTTACTAAAACTTCAATAGTGTAAACTATTGATGATAGAACAAAAAAATGTTCTACAATATTAAAGAACATATTATCAAAAAAAAAGTTGAGATACTATATGTCCTGCTATTGTAGTTATTTCACTTACTAAATAAAGTATAAATGTTTTTGTTGGAAGACGGAATATTTAATTTTGTCTCCGTTTCAGACTTCTTATATGTATTATACTAATAACATGATATGAACACTAAAATTAATATAGCTATTCAGAATTCGATTATTTTTTACTTTAACATAAAGTAAGTTCAGTATTTTAAATGTAGTTGTTGTTAAAATAATAAATGATTTTTCTCCACTAAAAACTGAACAGTAAAAAAATGGTAACATTCAAACCTTTTATGATGGTATTGTCAACTTATATTTGACCACCTTTAAATTTTTACTGATATGTACTTAAAAGTGAATTAATATGTCAATGTATTTTATTATTATACAACCATATTAATATATTTATTGGACTGATTCATAACACATTTATGCGTTCATGCACGATAAAATTAAAATTTGATATAAACTATAAAACTTAATATCTAAACAGATTATTGGTGAGTTTGACGTACTTATTTTTCATTTTATTCTATGTATACACCATGAATCCAATGACAATAGCGAATTGGGTTGAACGCGTCCACTATAATTTCAAGAACAATTTAGGTATTTGAAATATTGTTGCGATTGTAAATAGAATTATGATGTGTATTGTTTTGTACAATGATGCTCGACTCACAGTTTTTATAGGGTTTTACATAGGTAGTCAATTTTACAGTAATTTCATGGATTTCGAACATTTTTAATTCTTTTAATGTGTATAAAAATATCAACATTTTAAATAACTTAAAATTATTTCTATGTTAGTATTACTTTTTGTTGTTGAACAATTGATAGAAAAGTATTATTTCAATGTAATAAGAATTGGTTTTTGTTGGACCAAATAATTCTGTAAGTTATTATAAAATGACAATACAAATGAAAGAAAATAATATTTACAATTAAATAAAAATTAAGTATAAAAAAACCCCATTTATGGGTGAGTGGTATAGATCAGTTTTCTTGGATTTTTAAGTTAATAATATTTTACGGCAACCAACGTAAAACATTTTTAAAATGACTCACAATTGGCTTGATGAATAAAAAAACATTTCCTCCAGTTCAAGCTTGTATGAGTTAAATTTATTGGTCCTAGCCCTAAAAAGTAAACGACATTATTAATAGACAAAAATTATACTTATACAATTAATTTTAATTATTATTTTTATCTTATGTATAAAATGTATTTTTCAAGTAGGTACAAACGTTGTTCCATTCAGAACTGATATTTTCCTAACAATTTTATAGATGCTTACAAATTTAATGTACTTGTACACTTGTAACTAAACCTCCCAAAAACTAGTAATCAAGTGTATTATCGTAAGTAGTTGCTATAGGTAGGTACTACCCATATGACCTAGATCATATATTCGGCTTTTTAAAAAATGTTCGTCTGTATCACTCATAGCTCTAGAGAATTGCTCTTATTCGTCAGCCACGCTTTCGCTTACGCGTTATGGGGCCTGCAGGTGCATATTTTTAAAGGGGCAAAATTCAGGCAATTTCTACGATTAAATATTTAAAGAACAAAATTGATATAGTAATAATAGGCCTTACCACTCTCGGGCCCTGTTATTTTTGACTATAAGTTATAAGCTGAAATGTGAGCTCCTTATTTATTTATAATCTACTTGCTCTTATCCTATTGAGCCAAAATTCTAAGAAAAACATGTTTATTATGGTATTGTTTGTGCAACTTGTAAATATTTTTGAAATTGTTGTAACGACCAAAACATAATTTTATTGTAAACCAAGGTCCACTCAGAATCTTTGTTTTCTCAAGAAATTTATAGTTGTATACCTATGATATACAACTTCTAACTAAGCCATCCCAAAATATTGACTAACTGCAAAGTCGTAATCGGTACTTCATCAAACTACCTACGTGACAGTTTTTTTTTCGTATTTACCTATACGGAGTTAAACTCACCCTCAAATCCAAACACTAGAAAAATAAAACATAAATTATTTTTTTTCTAGGACGATGCGCTTCTTTATATAATTATTATTAGGCTGAGGTCACGACGCACGGCCGCCATCGACCGTAATAAATTGTACAACATATTATTTTCCCGACAGTTAATTGTTGTTCAGACGAGGGTTTTTACACGAATATAGCCAAACGCATGACATAATAAATGATATAATACGTTTATTTAACTTATTATCAACGATTATCCAACATAAATGGTTTGATGAGACAAATGTAACTTTAGTCTATAATAGTCACTAGTGTATCTAACTAACAATGCCAACTTTAACCATAATTGGTAAATTCCAATGAGCTGAATTCATAGTACATACTAACACCGATTATATAACAATTTAATAACTTCTGTAAACATAAAAGTCAACCACCTGCATGTTTGACAAAATTACAGTAAATACATAAAAGAAATGATTGGTTTTCACACGACGTGTTCTATTAATTTTTTTTATTTTTTACCAGAATTTACATTCTGTCACAATAACTTCTTAAATAATGAAAAATTGGGCCGTTTTTTGTTTTCCTCAGAACTTCGAAAATAATAAAAATTTCAAAAAACGCTTCAAATAAAGTACCATCTCGGATCCATTATCTTTCTTTTAAGGTATTATGCGTTAAAATTGGTGCAGGTTTACTATAAGAACTTTTGATCATAGAAAAAAAAAAAAACATCATTGTAAAACCAATACATTCTTCGCTGACGCTCAGAATCTTAATATTTAAACCGACGTGAAAAAATCACGTTTTCCGTAATTATTTGTGCCTACTGTAAGAAATACACGGCCGCCTAAAATAACGAAAATTTCAAAGTTCCATAACTCCCTCAAAAATGTTCGAAATCGACTGCAATTTCAGCGGAACACTCATAAGACACTTCTAAATGACATAATAATATAAGTATCAAGTCGATCCGAGGAAATTGAAAAATTGGCCCGTTTTTGTTTTCCTCAGAATTTCGAAAATAATCAAATTTCAAAAAACGCTCCAAATAAAGTACCAACTCGGATCCATTATCTATCTTTTAAGGTATCATACGTTAAAATTAGAGCAGGTTTTCTACAAGAACTTTTGATCACAGAAAAAAAAAAAAAACATGTACTTGCTAACGCTCAGAATTTAACATGCGTTAAATAAAATAGCGTGATATATTATATACTTATAGTTATAAGCGACAACGTAGTGAACTTTTAAGTTTTTTACTTAAAGTACCTAATACAAATGGTATATTCTTATGGACATTTTCACAGTCTTTAATTCGGTCTAGTTTTTTTGTCATGAGATTTGTCAAGGGTTAGCGAGTTATGAGAAAAAAAGTGGGAGGGCCTTACGTCACTTCTCATTGATTTATAAATAACGAAACAACTAAAACACGACCAATCAAAACTGGTGAAAGTACAATGCCATATTTAACCATTGTTGTTATGGGTGGCGGAAGCAGGGGTCATATGCGTATTGTACGTTTTTTCCATCATATATTAGTTTATAATTTATATTTAGTTTATTACGCAATACACATTTCGCATTTTGTCGCTCATCGGTCTCACCATCCATCATTTACGCCTTGCGTGTGCTCTGCGTGCTCTGAGTGTTTCCCATAGTTTTTTTCTTTCATTTTTTTTAATATTTTTTTTGGAACGTTTTCAAGCAGACGAAAAAGACGAAACAACGATAGGATCATGGAGAACTCTCTCGGTGAGTACCTAACGTCCTAACTGTACAGTTTGGTTCTCTGCACGCTTTCGCGCGTGATTTAATCACCCCGTCCGCGTGTAATGTGTTTCGTCTTAACCAGACAATTGGTTTAGTTAAGATGGATTAGGATAAATTGGATAAAACCGAAATATAATAGTGTGGCTTTTTAATATAATTAACTGTGGAGGTACAAAAGTGTATACGAGAGGCATGACAGTATGACGTGATAATTAATGAAACGTACAATCAAAATATTATAGGATATTTAAACTTCAGAATACAACACATCTCTTTCCTTAAGATTATTACATCGGTAACTATATAACTTAATTTTAATATCACAATTAACTATATAAAAAAAAAAAAAAAAAACATCTAAATAAACTTAATATAATACATAGTATAAGTGACAAATCTTAATATTTGTGTAGTACATAGTATAAATAAACTTTAATTTAACAATTTCTTACAGTAATTTTTTTTAAATCATGAGTTTCTTCTATACACTATTTTGTTTATCTCTACTAAATATGATCTTGGCATTTTCAATTGTTTAACTATCACACCTTTTACCCACTTTTTAATATCTCTGACTAAAACTTGCTCATTCACCTTAAACTCATTTATAGTTTTTGTTGATCTATCATAATAAAATTTCTCCTTAGCTTTATATCTCTTTACTTCTTCTTTGGCATTCACTACTCTCGGTTTTGACTTAACTTCTCTTACTGGTAGTTTTGTGTATTATTGTTTTTACCACGACGTATACTAGACAACTGAGCTCGCTCAGAATCGTATTTTCGAAGACAATGATTTATCATTGCTTTCAGAAATTAAATAATGCGTTTAAACCGCAACTTCTAAACTAGTGACCCACCCATAGCGTAGTCGCTACCCCGTCAAACTACCCACGCAACCTAGACTGATCCCGGCGCTTACTTTTAATATTGCTGGTTTTTCATTTCCCACATTGTGTTAATTTTGAGTTATTATAGAACAAATGATTTTAGTATTTTATACACACTATTGAACGTTAAAAACATCCTACCAACTGCGCCATGTTTCGTCTTAACCTGACGATTGGTTTAGTTAAGATGGATTAAGATAAATTAGATAAAACTGAAATATAATAGTGTGGCTTTTTAATACTATTAACTGTGGAGGTACAAAAGTGTAGTATACAAGAGGCTTGACAATATGCGATACAAAACGTACAATCAAAATATTATATATGTTATATAAACGTATCACCTATTTATTATCAGAATACAACACATAGTGTAATTTGCATAGTTAGACGGTAGATTAGGTACACCTACTATCTAGCTACTTATGTATGTAGAATATATTGGCGTTGTTTGCACAATTTGACGAGAAAACAAACAAAAGGAAGCGTTTCCAGCTATAAGCTATAAGCGATATTTCCAGCTTAATTGGAAGGGGATGCCGGATGCTTTAGCACCTTAGCTACCCCCACTAAATCTGCCCCTGCTAGTATTTAGTTCAGAAAGCAACAGAAATGTTGGTTAAATTTAAAAAAAAATCCATAGTAAAAAACCAATTAGATTTGAAAAATGCCTAGACGTAGTTAAAATTACTCTAAACTAGTCTTGCTTTTTTTCTGTACTCAGCACCACTAAGCCTATTTCTTTTTGGAGCCATGGCTCAAATTTCAAAGTAAATTAACAAATCAAAATTGAAAAAATAAAAATCGATCACAAATAGGAATGAAAATCTAAAACATATTCAAACATTATCAGTCAATAATATGTAATATGTATTTGCGGTGTTATCTTCATTCGTTTTTGAACTATGTACTTGCTGTGTGCCGTGTGGCATCAGTCCGTGGTAATAACAAAAAAGTAATAACGTTTTTGTATGTAAACATTTACAACATCTATACTATATGTTTTGGCAAACCCTTATCGACTTGATAACAAATAAAAATCGTTATTGTCATTATTATCATTTTTGATTTTTCTATGTAGTACCTATGAAGAATATTTGTGTTGGTTTATTTCTCATTGGGCAAAATTAATTTTCACACATTTAAGTATTTTAAAATTTGGCCGCCCCTAAACGACTCTCAAATTGTGCCGCCCGGGGCAATTGCCCTTCGGGGTCCCCTCTTGAATACGGGCCTGAGAATAGTATTTACATATATTGGTGTGTAACATAATACGTTGTATGACAATATTATTTTCTCAAAAAATGTTTTATAATTACAGACGAAACTTCCAAAAAACCTGATCTTGAACAGAAAAAAAATAACATAAAAGAATCAAATGATGATTTCCAAATTGGTCAAATTATTTGGTCAAAATTAGGAAAGTATCCGCACTGGCCAAGTATAGTTGCTCTTGATTTCGAAACCAATACATTTGTCAAAGGAAAACCTAGTAAGACATTTATGACATATTTTGAATATTATTAGTATTTATTATTTATATTAAGTTTTTTAACAGCAAAATAAGTCACTTTTGTAATAGTTGTTTGTAAATCAGATTTTTTAGTCTTGCACGGGACAAGCGTTTATTTTTCAACAAATAGAATTTATAATTCAATACTTAAATCATGTTTCAATTAAAAAATTCAAATAGGTAGGTACTTAGATATCTGATTTTATTAAATTTTGTGTTTAATTTTTTTCGTTAAAGGACTATTGTGCATTCTTATTATTTATGTTAGTATTATTGTACATAACAAATCTTTATTAAATCGTCACAATCATTTTTAACTATAAAATTGTCTTGCTATTTGTTTAACTATTTTATTATAAAAATAACTTTAATAAATTGACTGCCTAGTCTTTAAATATTTATATACTTTATTTACTTACTGTTATATTAGTTATTGTCAAAAACTTATAAAATGTATACAATCAACAAGTTATTTATACATTAATTTAGTTCGTTGGTGTGACTACTACAAAGAATAATTAATTTTTTTGAACTACCTACCAAAATAATTAACTAAATATTGAATGGTTTTAACTTTTTAATACTGCATTTATTAATGTGGTCTGTGTTCATTTTTATTTAGTTATATTTTAAGTGTATATAAATCATACATAATAATAAAGCCATGTATTTCTAACTTAACCTACTTATATATTTTTTTAGAAGAAAAAGGATTTTGTATTCATGTGCGATTTTGCCACGATAATGGAAGACATAGCTGGATAAAATTTCTGAATGTTGAACAATATTTGGGAAAAACTGATTTTCTCAATAAATATCCCAATGCCTTAGTGAGTTACTTATTTTTAGATTGGTATTTTGTTTTTGATACTCCAAAAATGTTAATCAAAATATGCATTGTTATCATTTACCATGATTTGTTCTGTAAATAGTTTTGTTGAGATTATTTTAGACTATGGGTGTAACAATGCATGTACTTATTTTAAAAATATGTATGTATTATATTGTCTGATCAACCCCAAGAATATAAATACTCTTCAGTTTTACTAAAACTAAACAACAATTGGGTTTTAAATATTCAAAAAAAGGTGTATAAAAGTGACATCATCTGTATGTTTGTTATATATAGGTATATATATATTTATATATTATATCCATATCCATATCAGATATTCTTATTCATATTTACTTATAGGTACATCTATTTTGTCCAATTAAAATAAATCTATACAATTTTTAATTTGATATTATGTTTTTAATATTTGTATGCGTATTAATAAAAATATCAACATGTGTATATGATCTTAAATCCTCTTCAATAGGTATATTGTATTATATACATATATATATATATATATATATATATATATATATATATTTTTTTTTTTTCTACTCGTTTGTGTACACTTTATTGAGTGTCTGTCATTTAAAATTTACATTTTTTCAAGATATATTTATAAATTGAACAAAAAAAAAAATATACTACAAAATTATCTGATATATGGATGCTATTATTATATTATATGTACATATATTTTGAAAATGTTTTAGCTAAGTATAGAACTTAGAAAGTTTTAGAAAATTTTCATTTTTTTTTTTGGAATTTTCAAAGGATAAAAAAATTAATTTTACACTAAATGTTTTGAAAATGTAATATAAGGTTTCTATATGGTTTCTAATATGCTACTACAAAATTTCAAAAATCTATTCATACAATTTTTATTTTCGTCGTTTAAAGTAGAAAAATTGTCAAAAATTGGTGGTTGTACCTTGACTATTTTTGGATAAAAATTTATAACTCAAACAAATTTGTTATTTAAGATTTGTATGTATAATATATTATGTAAAAGAAAATTTGGTATCTGAATAAAAAAATTTCAAATAAAACCGACCAATAGATTCCATACGCATACAAAAACGTATTGAAAAACTGAGTTATTTTGATAATAACAATGAAATTACGCACTGTTGTACATTTGATACTAAAAACGTAATAACCTAAGATAATGGTCCAAAAGGTTTTAAATTTGTACACGTTATTTAAATTAATAAACTAAACTATACTTTGTGACTAATTTCTTTATTTTTCTATTTGATTCACTGATCTTACTTGGAATCATATTTTTTTCGTAAGCAATTTTAAGTTGCTTATAGATTTAAAACTTTATTTACAACTTCTATATAAACCTTCCAAAACAGTTAGACCCACAGCATCAAACTACCCACGCAACCTAGAGTGATTCTGGCTTTCAAATAATTTGAGAAATGTTGGTTTACACTCAAAGCTCTAAAACAATATAAAATATAAATTTATCATTACATTATCTTGAAATACTGCTTACTGTATAGTGTTTAATGATAAATGATTTTATTTTGTTTTACAGTCTTTTATCAAAAATAATAAAAATTTATTAAATCAATGGAATTTGGCAGTGGAAGAAGCTGACAGTTTGTTGGCACACAAAAGGTATAAAAAATTTAGCTTGATAAACAAATATTATAATATTACAGTACCTAATTAATAGTTTATTTCTAAATAACATTTTTAGAGAGGCAAGAGTATCAATTTTTTATAAAAAATATAATATTACATTGCCATCTGTTTCTACTTCCAATCAACCTATCAATATAACTGTAAGTTAGTTAACACTACACAATAGATTATCTTACCTAATAATTGTGTTGCTATAATATTTGTTAGGTTAAGGAAAAGGCTATTGTCAATGATGATCAATTATGTAATTCTCACGTGAGTGTGAAAAAATCCAATAAAGAAGGAGATAAACCAAAAAGAAAAATAAGGAAAAAGAAATTGACTGTTATGGATCATATTAATATGATAGCTACACGTTATGACACCAATGATACTATATTGCAATTACCGAAAGAGCCACAAATAACAACTGATAACCTTCATCTATTGGTTCCAATGGAAAGGAAAAAACTAATATGGTTAATTTTAATTATTATAATTAGTTAATTAATTAATATTATTTTAAATATAATTAATTATAATTAGTTCTTAAATTACAAATCCCAACATTAAGAAAAATTACTAGACTTATTTATTTAGAAGTTTTATATTTTACGTATACAAAGTTAAAAAAGTAACAATCGTTAAATTAATAGCTCGGTAATACAATGCTTCTAACTAATAAAATTACAGATTTTAACTCAAGCTTGACAATAAATTTTAGATTTTAAAGAATGCAGTTATTTTAAAATGTATTTTAGACATTTTTGCATTGTTATATTATATCATTATTTTTTTTTTTTATTTATTATTTGCTCAACTACCAAAGAAAGTTAAAATTAATTTAAAATGTTTTTGATAAGGAATGGTTAAAATACAAACTTCATAACAATTTAAAAATATTTTGACTACTTTTGTGCTGAATGTCAAAGTTTTAATTTTCCAATTGGTTGAGTCATGAGTTATGACACACTATGAATCTCATTTGTTTAGAACTATAATTTCAAAGAGCAATAATTTATTTCTATTAACAAATTTAATTTAAAAATTAAACTACACTTTTTCAACCAGTAAATTCCCTAAATCTGTAACTTTATCTGGACTCCATTATTTTATTTTTTAATTCATTATAAACAAATCAATCAACCAGCAGTTTAATAATGTTAAAAATGTAAATAATTGTTGAACAATGTGATATTATTTGTATGATTTATTTTAAATGTGATCAATAATACATAATAAATAATAAATAATTGTTAAACTTGACTTATACTAATAATTTAAAAATTCATATTAATTTTACTAATAATTTCACTTACTAAAATGTTGAAATAAATGAATAAACTCGCTTCGCTCAGAATCTAAAACGCTGCTTTTTTAATAAAATTCCATTTTAAATAAAAGAAAAGAAATTTATAATATTAATAATAATGATCTTTTTAATAGTTTAGTACAGCACAAATACATTTTACTAAACACTTAGTGTTTGGGTTGTCGTAAATTAAATAGGTAATATTATTAAGATAAAAATAATTTTATAATACTTTATGTACCTACATTAATGAGTTGAAACTTTAAAGGAATGATAAATTGTTGCCTTCAATAAACGATTCTGATTGATCTCAGTAATTCAATACGTCCTAGGAAGAAGTGCAGTACACCCACCCAAATAAGTAGTTAACTTTAGCAAAAACTAATAGCTCATTTATTAGTGTTTGTGCATTAATTAAAATTATAACCTCCTAATTTATGTTTGAAAGTGTCAAAGTATCAAACGGTTGATAATTTTTGTGTGGTTTGTTTTACAAATACTTGTTATTTTTATATTAATAACTCAAACCTAAAATTAGACCTTTTTTTAGGTAGTATAAGTACATTAATTAATATAGCAGGTAAATTTGTTTTTTCCCAGGACATATTAGAATATTATCAAGCTTGGCCAGAATCGTTTAATTTTTTTTTTTGTAGCTAATGATTTATTATAAATAATAATACGTTTGAACCACAACTTCCAAAACCAAGAAGTGGCGTAATATTGACTACATACATGTAGTTGTAATGTAGTCGTTACTCCAATCAACTTTTCACCCGACCAAAACTTTACTCTTTCTTAATTTATTTTTTAGTTAACATTTGGTTTTTTTTTTAAACTAGGAATCTTAATAATGAGCAATGTGGAAAAAATATCAAAAAAACAAAGAAAAATTAATTTGTTAGAAATATTTTGTATATTACGTTTAATTTTGTATAATTTTTTTTTTTTTTTTTTATATATTAGAAAAATAGTATTTGTTGAATTGGGTCAAATCACTTTACTTTAGATTTTAAAGAACTTAAAAAGTTGTACTTACAAAACGATGAAAAGAATAAATATTGTTTGAATAATTCTAATTTTTGTATTTTAATAGACCTTTAAAAAAAAATAACTTGTACCTACTGACTTTTTTTAGTTTTTACATTGTCCAAAGGTTTAAACATATTCTAGGAACATTTAGAAATATGTTGGACTGCAATATTATGATGTGCAAAAAGACAATGATACTTTTTGGGAATCATAATATTTTGATTTTAATTTTCCATTAAAATCAATGGAAAATTAATTTTCCAAACATTTATCCTGCATTGTAGTATAATTCTCCTCGATTTAGTGGCTTAGTGTAAAATATTTAGTAATTAAATATGGCAAATATACTTTAAATCAGGGCATGAAATTTCAGTTCAAAAGGTACTAGCCAGAATAAAATTGTTACTCGCCACTACTATTTTACATTTATGAAAACGATAAATTTTTACTCGCCAATGGCGAGCTGGCGAGTGGAAATTTCGCGCCCTGCTTTAAATACTAACTTATTACATTTTTAAGACATGTTGATAACAATAAAAAATGTATGAGTTAATACTAAATAGTAATTAATATTAACAAGTCAATAGGTGGTGTACCTATAATAGAAAATGTAATATTTCTGTTAGTTATTTATACAACTAGATTATCAATTTATTGTTTTGTTTATTCTTAAACACAGACTAAATTCAAAGATCAGTATATATTTTTTATTTTAATATTTTTTTGCTGAATGGTTTTTTAATTAAAAGTTAAATTTGAAACAAATATCCGTATATTTTAAAAAAACTACTTGATCATAATTTATGCGTACAATATGTTAAATAAATATGCATAATTTACAATATAATACAATTTAAAAATTATTCAATGTATTTTAAATAGGTACATTGGTTTGTTTGGATCACACTCCTAGACCAATTTGTAGTTTGATTCCTTTGATAATCGAATCTGGTTCCCATTTTTTTGTTTTTTAGCTTCGATGCGAAGCTGAGAAGGTATTAATTTTTAAATGATGTGTTTTAGCTTCGATGCGAAGCTGAGAAGGTATTAATTTTTAAATGATGTGTTTTTTTATTTTTTTTTTTGTGTCTGTCGCCGGTTTTTCTCAGCTGTGACTGGACCGATTTTGATGATTGATACGTCAAAAGATCACAAATCGTATCTAGTCGGCAACATTAACTTCTTGAGCCTTCATATTCCCCTCGTCCGCTGTAAGAGGGGAAAGTGTCCAAAAAAATTTTGACTTTTAAAATCGGGAAATTTCGACATTTTCCATGATTTTTCGGATAAAAATAGCCATAACTTCTCGAAAAATGATCAAATTAAAATAATTTTTTTTTTTTAGATGCGCTAGACTATAACCTTTTTTTTAGTGTACTGTTTATATAAATTTGACTTTTAATGGCTCCACAACAAAGTTTTGAAAGTTCGACTTTTTTTCAAAAAAATATTTTTTTCAACTCAACTTTTGAAAATGTTCCGGAAAGTCTGACACCTTCTCACATAGCTTAAATTAAAGCTTATGTGATGTACTTTCATTTGAAAAAAAAAATAGAGGGACCACGACATGTCTTCATGGTGAAAATTGCTGCCGTATCCGAAAAAATGCAATTTTTGCGTAAAAATTTTTGATTTTCGATTTTGAAATTTTAACTTAAAAATGCTATAACTTTTTGAAAAATGTATAAATCAGTACGATTTTTTCGACACAAATGCTATGTATGTTTATCTTTCATTCGATATACTTTTTTTAATAGTCTGAGCTTTTGCCTTAATATAGGGGGGTTCAAAACTTGGAAATAGCTTATGAAATAAAAATTGTTTTCAACATAACTTTTGAAAACGTTCCGGAAAGTCTGACACTTTTACACATAGTTTAAATTAAAGCTTATGTGATGTACTTTCTTTTGAAAAAAAAATTGAGGGACCACGACTTATCTTCATGGTGAAAATGAACTTTAAAGTTAAAAAATGTAAAAACCATTTTTATTCAAAATCGTAATAAAAAATCGTGTATAATTGGAATAACCTTTTTTTGATATTTTTAAAGGTATTTCCTTGTAAGGTTAGTTAATACAATAAATTCATAAATAGTTAAAAGAATACTATCCCAAGTCCTAAACTGTGATAGGAGTATTGATACATATGTTCAGCTTAATAGTATACTTCTAAGTCACAATAGTAAGACAGAGTAATATACAATCGTAAGTGCATTTAATCTGAGTCTTACAATCTCAGTAAATAATTTGATTGAAAAGCCGTGTTTAAAACTTCGTTTTGACTCTCCTGTAAAATATACTTTTTGTGACTTGTGTTAGTTGACTTTTATGGTACAGATATATTGATGAATAAACGTGGGACATAAGCATATATTTCAAATTATTTTTAACATAATATGTAAAAAGGTGATAAAGGTGGGGAAGTAGCTCCCACTTCAAACACATTATTTAATGAAATTTCTCCTTATTAATAAATATTAATCTAAAAATTTAACATTATCTACAGATTTGCATCGAAGCGTTTTTTACGATAGTGATTTTAATCACTGTCAGATATCACTACTATACCCCATCACTACTATGCCCCGACAAGACTGCACACTCCACTTGACTGTGCTACCGTTTTTTTTTTTTTTTAGATTAGTTCTTTCATGAGTGCTTTGTTTTTTTTTTTTCAAGTCTTCTTTAACATTTTCACATGACTGGCATTTCAAACACTGTCAAATATAATATAATATATACTTGATAAGTAACTACCCAGACAGCAATATGATATTCTAAGAATGTTATGTAAAAATTGTAGTAATAATATTAATATTTTGAACTATTGCCATTAGGGTTAAGTTACTTTATCAGATAATGGCATTTTAAGTATACATATATTATGTTATTTTATTTATTTTAATTTGAATAAAGTATCAATCAATATAAATATATGCAATATAAAATAATATATAGATAATTGATTTATTAAATCACATGTGTAATACAAATTGCCAGTAAAAATTAAAATAAATTAACTTTCATAATACACAAAAATGTGTTGCTATAGTTGTAACTTGTAACATTTATTCATTTTAAAGTAAAAATAGCATACATTTATTTTAAAAAAAAATATGATTGATCTAATAAAAATAGGATAAAAATTTTTAGTTGTAGTTTTGTAATGTAGCAAAAGTTAAAATTTAGACCAATAAAATAAAATGAAGTATCATAAGAATGAATATTTATTGTTATTAACATCATTTTAGTTTAGCATAAAAGTTTCTTTTACACAAAAAAAGTTTGTACCTCATAATAACCAAAGATAAAAATTAATAAAAATTGGTTGTGGAACAACGTTTATTTCAATTTATATTTGAAGTGGGCTACATGCCAATGATGCCAGTGTAATATCAAATATATTTTTTCTATCATTGTTTGGTACTTTGGGTAGAGATGCCATCAAGTACAGAATACAAGTAAATCTATTCTTTAGCACAATAAGTTATCATGAAACACCAAAATACTAATCATTAAAAAAAAAAAAACAAAATATTTTTTTGTGATCTATTTTTTGCATTTAAGTTCTAGTAAAGAGTAGTTTAATAGCAAATTAATAAAATATTTAAGCTATATTACTTATAGTTTGTTTTTTCAGTTTTATCTTGCATATAAAATATTTAGATTCTAGAACATCAAAATAATTGTTTTGATGTTTGGACACATCTATATATATATTATTACAAATTATGATCATGTTAATTATTGGTTCATTCAGTAAAAATTTTAAAAATCAGTCATATTATTGATTTCTTGTTTTAGTTCTGGTTCTACTAAGGAACTGTTATAGTGTCCTAGTTCTGCATCACATTATACTTTACTTATTTTGGGTTTGAAATTTGTATCAGCATTCTAAAAATGAAAAAAAAAAATTGTACAAATTAAAAAAAAAATAATAATCAGAGCTCTTACATTAGGTTCAACATTTAATTCTTTTGGTGGCTTTTGCTCTTTATTCAAGTAATTTCCGATTACATTTTTTGGGTATAAATATGTTGTCACTATCCTAGAAATTTGATTCATCCAATGTTGGAGAAAAAAAAAACTAGTAAAGAACAAAGTCACAAGTACACACCAATAACGGTGCATTTTCACTTTTTCTAAACCTTGTTGGTTTGGCAGTGAGTTTAAGCCATATCCAACCATCTTGACGACTTTTTTCCCACTGATTTTTATTAAAGTAGCCCTGCATAGACCAACTGTATCAAATAAAATGTTTCAAAAAAATGTGTATATCATTCTTACAGTTGTAGATGAAGAAGTACTTGCAATAGGAATCAGTACTTCAGGTACAGTAATTTTTGCCTGTAAGAAATAATATTATTATTGAAAGTTTAAAATAAAAGTGTAATTGTTGTCCAAATAAATCATTACACATTATTTAAATTTATTTAACTTACATGTTTTATACGGTTGACTAATACAGGTGGCACAGCATTGTTTTTCAATAGAGTAGTCCGAGCATATTTGATAAAACTATCTTTGTCAAAATGCAGGGAACAAATTTTTGTACACAATTTTACATAAGATAAGTCAGCACCACACTCTTTGAAAAAATTGATCCAAATTTCCCTAAAGTTTTCAGTTTTGGGCAATCTATTTAATTAATATATATATATATATTATAATTGATTATTTTTATTAATTCAATTAATTTAGGCAAATACATTTTCTACTTACTGGTGAAAAGTTGTATGCTTGTTTTTAATGCTTCTATAGTACGCGAACATAAAAAGCAGCTAGGCATTTTAATGGTAAAACAATTAATCACTAAACAGAATAGAAATATCAAATAATGTTAAAAAATTTGAAAACTGAAACGATTAACAAATACAGCCGGCACTTGATACTTTGTAAAATTTAATAATGTAAATAACACGATCGGAAATATAGTTGTAAGCAGGCGGGGTGGGAAGTTGTCCGACTTTATCTTCTAAGACCGTGGTAAATAATGTAATATTCAACATCACGTTGCTGATACGTGATAACTGGATTTCCTTCCCAATCCTATCAGTAAACAGTTTAGCCAATTCGTACAATATTTTCTTACAATAGTTTTTTTTGTCTAAAACGATCAC
This sequence comes from Hormaphis cornu, assembly GCA_017140985.1. Classification (NCBI taxonomy): domain Eukaryota; kingdom Metazoa; phylum Arthropoda; class Insecta; order Hemiptera; family Hormaphididae; genus Hormaphis; species Hormaphis cornu. Next base: position 30,684,648 of record CM029361.1, on the reverse strand, counting down.
ACTAATGGGGGGGAATATTGCTTTGGTCATTTCGATGTACAGGTTCATATATACGTATAGCATCTCTATATATAAATTCTTTACTCTATGGTCCGTGCCCATAACCCATCACGAATTCTCGATACCACGATTATAATTATCTACAATCGTGCTTAATACACATAGTTTTATACTTATAAGATGTATGGTACATAATTTTAATGTGATATGGTATGTATTATCCATAGACATATTAATATTTTGTCCATGGTATTATCTAAGGTTTATACCTAACCTAACCACGGCTTTAGATACTAGGTGATACTACCTATCATTGTGTGCGCCAACACAGCAGGCTGCCAAGGACCGCAGATTACAGCTAACTAGCGGATAGTGATCGGTGCGATTACAAACGCATCGTTTAACGCGGTCGGTAGGTGCGTCTGCTTGCGTAGATGTTTAAAATTATATAAATTCTGTGGATCTTACATAATATTACTTTTCCTATGATTCTACTGCAGTATTGAGTGTAGTTCATTTGGCGATCAATTGTGTTATCTTAACATTAATATCGCTACAAATACCTAATATTTTATTATTTAATATTTTATTTTTGTAATTTGTCCCACGATTGCGATGGTAAATTTCTTTTAGAATTTTATTATCTTTCGCTTCGTACGTTTATTATTGTCGTTTCACCGTTAAATACTGAATCCGGTAACCGTGTCTTTGTTGAATCTCGATTGTGCGGAAACGTCGTCGTTTTTTCTTTTGCAAACCGCGACAGCGGATCCTGTGAGCCATTAAATATTATTTGGTTTCCCGCAAGGTTACGGATTCACGGTAAGTTGTAACAAACGGTCAGTAATAATATGTTATAATAATAGGATCTTATTATTATTATTCTTTTTAAATCGTACTAAGTTGTACTAAGGTAAGTACGTCGTTGTTGTTCTGCAGAGTCACTTGAACGCCGTTCTTTTTGTTTTGTTTGGGCTTGTCCTAACAATTTGAAATTTCCATTTTTATCTAGGTATTAATACCTAGACTGGTCGCAGAGAATTTGGATAGAATACGTCATCGGTCGTATTATTATATTTATTAATTCAAATTAATAAATAACGTACCCTGGGTACCCCTTAGTTACTCTCGTGGGGGTTGTGGCACGAAAGGAACATAAGCGGCCTAATCTAACCGGGTCTCTAAACACTAAAGTTTGTAAATAACACATTTATAATACATTTATTATTATATATAATTCATATTATTTATGAACCTTGTGTAAACTACGATTATAAAGAATAGGTACTGGCTTTGGGTAAATTTTGCTGCCGTCATAACTCGCCCGTGGGTGAATTTCGTATCTGGTGAAATATGCTGCCAGCACAACTAACTTTTGGGTGAATTTCGTCTGTAAGTGAGACTCGTTTGACACTATTTAAAAGTAAATATCACTTGGGGAGAAAATTGAGTTTGTGTTCTGAGTAACTCACTCAAAAAATCCCTGCGATGGTTCCAATCGTTAATAGGAGTATCGGAATAAGTAACTATTTCAAAGTAGAATCATTTCCATTGACTGTTATCTAGCTTTTAATATCTATTATCTGGTATATGTTTGAAGTAAAAAAAATTAGATAGGTAGGTGCTAAAATATGGAAATCATGGCTCGATTCTTGTTTTAATATTATAGCTGTTCAATACCCACACCTAAGACTGTGAACTTAGGAAATTTGTTATTTGTTATTAAAAATTTCAAAAACAAAGGAAATGTACCAACATAGGCGTAATTAGGGGGACTTGGTGGGGCATAAGCACCAACTTTAATTTTAGTCTCCCCTGTCTTAATAATTCTTAGTACCGCTAACAATAGATACATTTTTAAACTTTTATTTAAAATTCCGTTTTATTTTTTTATTTATATCGGAAAAATATTTAATTCTTTTGGTTATCAAACTATATTAATTGTATGTAATGACCCTGTGTAAGATGTACCTTTTCTGCCATAGTTACTAACTAGAGGTTTTTTAAAATTTTTATTAAAAGACGTACCTATCATATCGTGTAGTTTTTACTACGTATTACATTTAATACTACGTCTTATTAGTTTTCAATAAACTAAACAATAAAATAGTTGTCCAATAAATTTTGGTTTCATTAAATTGTTATGATAATCAATTGGAAAAGATTAACAATCACCAGAAACATATAAAGCGGCTAAAGAGTATTGTCGAAAAATCTGTTTTTCCAAATTCATACAAAATGCTACATTTAGGTTTTTCAGTTCCAACAAGTTCCGCATCTTATGAAAGAACATTCTCAGCAATGCGTCGAATAAACACTTACATAAGGTCAACCATGTTACCAAATTGATTTTCTAAGTTATCTATCATATAGCAATGGAAAGAGATTTTTCAAATGTTTTAAATTCACATTTTTTATTTATTTTAAATGTATTAGGGCTGAAGCCCGCCCTTGCCCCCTTACTTAAAGGTCTAGTTACGCCTATGGGTATCAAATGCCTTTTCACATGCTAAATGTAAAGAATGACAGATACATCTGTTTACTATAAGATGTAGAAATATAATGTTTTGATTTGGTAGCTACAGAGAATTATGACAACCCATCATAACACTAGCTCCTAATAATAATTTATAACCAATTCCTAATTATTTATTAATATCTAATTTATTTTTTTTCAAAGTTTCATTAATACAATTAAAAATTGATTCTGAATTACATTTTTCAATATCATTTTCTTTAAAATGTAGTGACAATGTTTGACTTTCTTTAAATAAAATATCTTATTATAAGACACAACATTTATTTATCATGAAACGTACTTTCATCTACAAGAGAATAAAACATATCACCTATGTCTATTAATAGTTCATTAAACCATGGTGTTAGCACATGGTGCTACAACGTTTGTAATTAGCGAGGTACATTTTGTTCTGTGAAGCTTAAGCTCTCCTAAAGCCTGAGGTTTGGCATCTAATCCTTTGATTAAAACTCCTAAATGATGAATTACATTAATAGAACAATGTTCACCAATAAATGCACCATTTTTTCATTCATGCTTTACTGTAACTAAAAAAAAAAATATTCAAACAAATTTTATTGTTAAATACTTAGGTACTTAGGTACTACCTGTCCTAGTGATATTAAATAAAATAATTATTTTAAATTCTTTGGTTACCTTTGAAAAATGTTGATATAAAATGCATTTTGGGCGTAACAATCTGTCCTATATGATTTTTAGTTTCAAAATGCTCTACTAACCCTTTTTTATAAGACACGTTATTCGGTTCCATCTACACGTGAAAGTCATTCTAAAAAAATGTTATTTTATTTAATTTTTTAAGTCAAAAAATTAATAACTATTTACTACTTATGTTTGAATTATGGTTCAAGTAGTCAACTTTATTTGAATTTTTGAATATATTTTTTGGCAATTTTGAATAATTAAATTTAGAGTTTCTTTTAAGTTTTAACGTTTCACACCTTCTCTCTTCTACAGCTGGTGTGTATTGTGTTATAATTTGTTTACAAAACAGACTTTAAGTTTATGATTTTATCAGTTAAACATGGTACATGAACTGTTAGTGTTATCAGAAAAACTAAAGCTAATATGTGATATCAAAGGCCAAAAGTATACAATTTGTTTTTTTTTAGTTCTACATGTTTTTAAGTAAATTTTTACTACCTATAAATATGAAATAAAAATCAGGCCCACCCGAAACAAATGCCCTAAATAATATCGGACTCTAATTTCCCTAGTGAAAATTAATATCTCTTCATTTAGGGTAAAAGACCCCAATCTGGCATCCACAAGTCTTATCATATGACTCGTACATGCAGTGATGGGAAAAAGTTGTGTAGACAATTTGCGAAGGTTTAAGGTGGTGAAAGCGTTCGTCTTTGCCGGTGGTCGGGCCGTGCGCCCCTGCCTACAACCATGATTTTATTTTTACATTCTTTATAGCTAAATGTTATAATAAAATATGAGCCAGGTACTCTGAGAAATAAAAAATAAGCAGTCTTCTAGAGTAACATTTTTATTTGTTTTCACTGGGTTCAAAGTAGGTGATATTGATGACCTATTGTCAGACAGTTCAGAGCTTTTTTCGATTGGGTTTTTATTTATTTAAAGATTTTAAATTATCTCCGTGTCCTCTGGACTTGGTCCCTCAATTTATTCACAGTTAGATACATTCAATGTACGAATTAAGAAATGAATCAATATGCTACAAAACAAAGTTCTTATGATTTGTGAGGTTGGGTTCCTTTTGTAGCCGCCTTTCTGCCTAAATAGAGAAAATAAATTTTTAATGATATTTTTATTTCAATTTTAAGTGCTTTAAAAGCTTAATTTTCTTTCTTTTTTCATCTTCAAAAAGTCCCAGTACCCTCTGTATAAATCATTGAAGCAAGGAAGACGAGTGATCTTTTGTTTTTTAGATAATCAAAAAATTTAATGTGGTGTTTAATAAAAATATCTTTACAATACTTGTATCTTTTAAATCACAGTTATACACATTTGAACTAAACAATGAACAACTATCTAAATAGTCAACAAGTTTGTTCATAAAAGCAACAAAATTTGCTGTATCGAGTGCTGTAATACTTATAAGCTTAATTTAGCTAAATTATTTAAAAATTTTGGTTTTCAAACTGATAGTCAAACTGATACATTAAATTTTAAAACCAATGACAACGAATACATTTATAGAATATTAACTAGCGAACGTTAAAAAATAAGAGGATTTCAACGATAATATTTTTATTGTCTCTGTTAGTGGTTGCAACTCGCAAGTGCGATAATAACATGAAATTGTAACGTGCAATTTAATTGCACTTATCTACTGAGGTATTTATAAAACTGTGAACATTTTGATGTCCAAAAATATATATAATGGATGAGCTAACAAATTTTAGTTAACCTAAGAAGTATAATTTTCTCACGGCGTTTTGGTTTTCCGTACTTATCTCAAATAGTTTTGTACATCATAAATTGTAGAATTTAAAAAATGTGTATATGTGAATCTCTTTTGCACTAGTGAAAGATTAAAACGCTACGTACAAAATCAAGACTTTTGTTAACTTTAAACGGTCGTGGCGGCAAGGTTTTTTTTCCGATATTAGATTTTTGAAGTTTAGGCGATTTCTGGTTACTTTTAAAATGCCGTGGTATAAAATATTATCGGGAAAAAATTTCGTTTTCATGAAGTGCCAAGGAAATAAAAACACTCAACTTGGTCATAAGTCAATCGATTTCAAAAAAATTTTCAGTGTATCTTGAGAACGTTTCTACGTGAACATTTCAGAACATTGCCGTGGGCGGCAACGAACGTTATTAACGAAAATTTCCAAACGTTCTCGGGAGTGGGGCCGCGGAGGAAAAAATTACCGATAATCAAAACCACGGATCCGAACTAATTTTCACAAAATCACGTGACCACTGACCATGCACTTTCATTAAAAAATTTATTTTCTGAAAATTTGAGCACGCTAAGTAATTTTCCTAGCGTAGTGTAAACTTAGTTATTTTGTCATGGTGCTTATTTTTATTGTTTTTGTATATAACATATTAATATTATAATTAGATTGTTTGAATTTCACTTTTGCCTTCGACCGGTCAGCCGCGGCGGTCTGATTCAAGCGTACGCTGTCTGCTTCAAACCGGAGCTTTTACCACCCGCCCACCAACCCATGACGGTGTTTGAATGCAATAAAGCGCTGCCACTATTAACAATAGGATGGATTATCCGTATATTGTATTATAAAATCCACAGACTTTTATTATCGTACTGTATAAAATAGAAATCTGTGATAAAATAAATGCTACAATCACGGTTATCTACGGTTATAACGATAAAGACAATAGTATCAGCTGCTGCAGTCTTCATTGTTATAACCGTGGTTACAACTGAAATGTTTCCTCCGTTTAGCGGTTGACTAGGAAAGTGCGCGGTCCGTTACAACTTGCAGAACAATTATAGTTGTCCGTTACGTTGCTCGCACTGTACCGGACAGCGTTAAAGTATTTTTGTACTTATCTGTGGTCAAAGTACAATTTTATGGCAACGGTGGGAGAAACGTCATTTTTCACATCGTTTCACTCTCTCGAAGTAAAGCTGCTTCTGTCCGTCTGGAACCTGCACAACGCGTTGACAGTTCGCGTATAAATAAAAGATATATCCGTTTGTCATTATTGTTCCGAACGTCCTCAAATCGCGAACAAGGTTCTAGCCGTAAATCGATAGGTATTTTTTCCGTGTTTTTGTGTGCTCGCGAACAAGGGTCCCGGATACACAACCCGTCTAACGCGCGTTTATCATCAACACCGTTCGCGTCCACATTTTGTTTTGAGTTTTGTGCTTGTTTTTTTGGTAAGTTTTCATTTTGCGCATCTAGTGTACCAAAGTAGGTCATCTACGGTACCTGTCTGTATATCGTGTTAATTTAATTTTTGGTCAAAGGAGCGACAGTAATATCTAGGTATCTAGGTGAGTTTTTGCAAAGGTGGCGGAAACTGTTTTGTTTCGGTGATTATTTTACATCAAAATTGTTTACGGGAAAATAAAATTTTCTTTTTCTAGTAAACTGCTTTTTAGTAGGTTCGGTATGTGTTTATTTGCCGTGTATATCAGTGGCGTGCAGTCGGGCAAGTGAGGTAAGCGGAGCATGTCCAGATAAAAGTCAAAAGAAAGGGTTAGGTAATATAAAATGTCATTGCTCATGATTTAATCAGAAGAATTTAATCAAAATACAAATACAATAAATACACTAACAATAATATAATTTGTAAATAAAATCAAGAAAAGGTTTTACTGTATAGGCAACTTAATATACATAGTTAAGCGCTCAGTTTTTTCCAGACTCTACCTATGCTGTAGTATTAGAACGACTTGGTGCGGTAGAGTGGGGTCACGACGATTTTACATGGTCCTCAAAAGCGCTCAGCAAAACGCTTCTGACGCGATTAACGATTTTGATTAGCCACCGTCATGTTATATCAGCGCATTATTGACTATTGTTTGACTATATTTAATTCTTATCGAAAAACCCAAATTATTAAATAATTTTAATTTTGATTTTATTTAAATTTACAATGCTTGTTTACTTATTATATTATACTATATAGCAGCGGTTCCCAAACTTTTTTCATTCAAGGCTCCCTAATAATTAAACATTTTTTTCACGCCACCCTCAAAGAATATTCAATCTACAAAATTTTTATCGGACGTGAAATTAATCTAAAAATAACAATAAGTGTAAAATTCCAACCACGCGCCGCGCCGCCCTTGTTAAGTGCTCGCGCCTCCTTTGGGTGGCGCGCCACACAGTTTGGGAACCGCTGCTATATAGTATATTTAACAATTTTTAACTTCTTTGGTAATAAATATAATATCCAGTAAAATATTAACACGAGTATATTTTTATTGGGTTTTAGGTAGGTAGGTATACTTATTTTAGCGCTTAGCTTTATAGGTAATAATTTTATTTCAAACTGAACCTAGTAACAGACCTTAAGCGCGTTGGTTACCAACCATGGGGTGTTTAGATGCACAGCTCAGTGTGTTCGAATTGTTTTTATTTATACTTGAAGACGTTTATTTTAGTTTCAGAAAATATTGAAGTATTGTTTTTATACCTATATTTTGATTTTGTCATCTACTAAATTTAAATTTACTTACTACGTAGTTGGCGAAATTTAATGTTGAGGGTTGGATCAAGTTACTTTAACAGGTTAACTGCCACGTGTACCATATATGGTACACTATAAGATTGTCTTATAACGCATACTATTTATTACAATGTTTGTGAATTTTGCTAAGCCAAAATAACCATAAAATAAACTTACATTTTTATGCTTACAGTATTTCAAAATAAAACCATTAAAACGTTATAAATTTGTTTTGCTATTTATACTAATACTTTACTAGGACGACATAAAAATATTTTGTATAGGAAAATCGCATTTACGTGTACCCATTATGGCACAAACTATTATAATTGTCAACAACTTGTGTGTACCTTAAATAGTACACGTAGCAAGTAAGTAATATTTAGCTGTGTACCATAACTGGTACACTAAACAATATGTTAAAAGTATTAAAAATTACCGTGGCAGTTAACCTGTTAAGTGTTCATGTCTGGATGAAGTAAGTGTTAGGTTATTATCTGTGAATACTAGAGGTCAGTGCCAAAATACTGATAAATGTATGCTTTTGTACAAATCTTAACATTTACAAAATTATTGATAAAATGATGAAATTATTATTATTCATTTCATCATTTAAAATTTTTAAGATATTGTGTGTCGTACGGTTTTAAAATCGACTGGCAAACAATATTATAATAGTATGACAAGATCAATTGGGTTTTGTATCTAATCAGACCGCATTAGAAAACCGTTTTGCCACACGCTTAGAAGGTGGGACAGCAGGTGTATCACTGGCTATCAAATCTATTCTGTAATTCAACCTTTAGTTGTTCACATGATAACAATATTAATTATTATTATTATTATTGAGTCGTGACAATAGTGAATAGTGTATACAATACATTATAATTTATATGCTCTATGGTTGCGACTTGAGTCTTAGAATTCAATAACTTATAAATGAAAAAGTAATACCAAGTCAATACAAAAATTTGACGTGTTGTGTGGTTTATCTTGATAAATTTTCAAACTAAACTTAAGTTATCAGTGCAGTTCGATTATTTTCAATAATCAATTTTTCAGTTCATTTATCAATGCGAACGGAACACTCCTAGTTTTGTTCGAAAATCGAATAGTTTGTAACATCAGTAGGTAGGGCTAGTGATGTTACAAACTACGTTAAAATTCAATTGATTTTGCTAGTAAAAATAGTATTTTTTTAATTTTATAATCTGACTTTAATATGCTTTTATGGATTTAATTGCAATGAAAAACTAATACATTTTTAGTTGTTTTTCTAATATTCCATTATAGTTATAGGTATACTGTATACACTTGTAACTAGCAGCTTTTTATAGCTTTTTTCAGCTATGTCTGATGGTTTTTTTTTAGGGTTTGAAGCAAATCAGGATTTGCAAGAATCTTAAATTGCCTTCAGTTTTTAAAATTTTAAACCTTAAAGCTCTATGTATGCTCTAGAATTATTAAAATAAGTGGCCATTCTTTATATTTCTGACCTTTCTTTGTACTTAAAAGTCAATGATCATAACTTTTTATTGATTTATCAGAAATTTTTCTTTAAAAATGTATTGATTTACGCTAAAATGTTTTTGTTTTTCAGAGATAAATTAGAAAAATGTGTGATATAGATACTGTGATTATCAACTTGAAGGCTTGCTTGATATCTACCAAAACTGGAATACCATTAAATAAGTTAGAAAGTAAGTTTAAAGATGTAGCTATTAAAACCATTATTATGTGATAACAGTATTTTTAAAAAACTACTCCATCTCTTTGCACACATTGTCTTACTCATTGTTCCTTCTACATGTTTAAGTGTATGTGTATATAATCAGAGATAAGTAATAACAAAAATGTTGATTTTGGTACTTAATAAGCAATTTATTTTTATAGTTAGCTTGTTGATACACAACAACTTATGAATTGTTTCCAGTTCTCTATGATAAAATGTAAATGTTATCGTATGTACCTAATATATTTTTATCTCTGTAGATTCATTACCTAGTAAATTTAAGTTACTTAATTGGGTTATACCTATATATATATATATATTCTTTTTTATTATAATATATTCTTCTTATTCTTCTTATTGCGCTTATTCACTTTTGCCTTTTTCCCAACTATATGGGGTTGACCACCTTTGTCCTACACTTCCACTTGTTTCAATAGTTCACATCTCTTACACACATTATTAGCCCCCACATATTTATTTATTTTCAGTCATTTCCAACCATCTATTTTTTTATCTTCATCTCCTTTCTTTCTTTAACGTTCATAACTGATCCTAGTGGTTCCGTTTCTTCTCTCCTAATGCTTAAAGCATTACAATCATTTACAACTTGAGGTAAAAATTTCTTTTGTGATTTTCCATCGCAATTCCAATTGTGTCATTACAAATTTTAAAAATTGCAAGTGAGTGATGCAATAGGCAATGTCAGATGAATGTTTAAGCATAGAGGGTTGTTGACTCTTGACCATTGGATAGACAAAATTTAAAATTGATTCCGCACTAAAACAAAATATTCTGGAATCCTGTGATGAAATTGTTTAGACCAAGAAAAATTATTTTTCCTTAAGAAGTTGTAGTAAGCCATTTTAAGGTTCATTTTTTATTTTTTATTTAGCCTAGAGTGTGCCATCTGGTTTTATGTTATCTTATTATTATACCTACCATGTTTCTACTCGATAACAATTTAATTTTTGTTTTAATTTCAGGTGAATACTACAGTTTAATTGGAGAACGAATTCCTTTAAAGGATTTAGGATGTTCCCTAGAGAGTCTATTAATCTCGACGGGAAAATTTTCAATTTTTAATGACAAAGGTATTAAAACTGTCATTGCCAAAACAACCAGCAAAACTCAGCATTTAACAGACCTTATCAAAAAACAAAAAACAAAACCACCAAAAAAAAAATCGGTAAGTTTTAAAATGTATTTTTTTTATTACAAAAATGTAATAACTATCAAAACGTTATTAGGTTCCTAACTCACTTACCTATAAATTATGTTAAAAAAATAAAGAAATAAATGAAACCACTAAAAGCAACAGCTAAGCTTGAAATTTCATAGTATGTTTTATATACTTTTTTTTTTTTTTTTTTTTTTTTTTTTTTTTTATTTAATATGAAAATATACAACTATACAATTAAGCACAACAAGTAATAGTGATGAAGAGGATTACATAACATGAAACGGCACGATGTAGGAGGGCTCCCAATGGAGCTACCTACTAGGGTATTTTATTAATTAATGAAGGAGGTCTCTAACCCATTTACGTTTAAGTCTTCGAGGGGGATTGTCAGGGATGTGTAGTGAAGCAAGAAAACTAATGTTGGGGTTACTATGGGAGCTAAATTTTTTGTGGAGTTTTTGGTAAGCAGTTTTGGTGACTTGGTTTACGTAATTTATTCTGAGGTCGGAGTGAAGGGTTTTGTTACTTACAAACCAGGGGGATTTTGTAATAGTGCGAAGGCAGATGGATTGGAATGATTGTATTTTTTGGATGTTACTAGGGGCAGCGTTACCCCAAATTTGAATACCATAATACCATAGAGGAAAGATCAACATTTTGTAAATAAGGATTTTGAGTTTGATGTTTAAATTTGATCGTAAGAGAGAACGTAATAGATGTAATCTGGAGTTTAGTTTCTTTCTTTTGTCGAATATGTGGTCTTTCCAAGTTAACCTTTTGTCCAAAATGAGTCCTAAGTATTTAACTTGGTTGGTTTGGGGTAATAATTGGTTACAAAGTTTGACTGGTGGACAAATGTCTGGGCGAAGGGAGAAAGTAATGTGGCTGGATTTGTTTGTGTTAATTTTTATTTTCCATAGTGTGAACCAGTTTTCGAGTAAGTTGAGGTGGTGTTGGAGTTTGAAGCTTGTTATTGTGGGATCAGAATCGGTGGCTAGGATACAAGTGTCGTCGGCAAAAGTATTGAGGATGGTGCAAGAGGTTGTAGGTATATCTGCAGTGTAAATTAGGTATAAAAGAGGAGAAAGGTCACTGCCTTGGGGTACGCCGGCGTTGATCATAAATTGGTTTGAAATTGAGTTGTTTATATTTACTTGGAAAGAACAATGAGTAAGATAGGATTTGAGTATTAAATAATATGGGGCTGGAAAATTTGTTTTTAGTTTGTGGAGGAGTCCTGTGTGCCATACTTTGTCGAACGCTTGAGCGACATCTAGGAAGACACTCGAGCAGTATTTTTTTAGTTCAAGAGAAGATGAGATGGCATCGGTGAGACGGTGTAGGGGGTGGATAGTAGAATGGTGAGCTCGGAAGCCGTACTGAGAGTTAGGAATGATTTTATTTATTTCGGAGATATTTTGGAGGCATTTTAATAGAAGTTTTTCAAATAATTTACCCAGAGATGGTAAGAGGCTGATTGGACGGTAAGAAGATGTTGTATTTTTGGGTTTGCCAGGCTTATGTATTAGTATGATTGTTGAAATTTTCCAGAGTGGTGGGAAATAAGAAAATCTGAGCATTGCATTGAAGATGTGGGTAATGTTGAGAATTGCTTTATTTGTAAGTTGTTTAAGTATATTGTTTGTAATGAGATCGTGTCCAGGGGCTTTTCCATTTTTTAGTTTGCTGATTGTATATTTAATTTCATTTGGAGTAAAGTGTTTGGGAGGTGTTGAAGTGGGTAGAGCGCTGTTTAATGTTTGGTTGATTTTATTTAAATGGTTGATAGGCGGGTTAATATTGTTAGGTTTAAATACTTCATAAAAATATTCGGCAAATGTGTTTGATTTTTCCAAGTCAGATATGGCTAGCTTGTTGTTGGGTAGTTTTATTGGCGGGATAAGTTCTTTGAGTTTTAATATGTTTTTTGTTTTACGCCAGAGGGAGCCGTTAGTTGATTGAAGTTTGGTGATATTATTTTCGTAGCGTTCTGAATTAATTTTATAAAATTCTTTTTTTAATCTGTTAGAAATGGAGTTGAGTGCGTGTTTGTCCAGAGGGTGTCTAGTTGATTGCCATCTGGCTCTAGCTCTTCTTTTTTGGGCTAACATTTCGTTTAGGATTTTTGGGATATTATTTGATTTATTAGGGTTGGACGAAGAATCAAATATAGCGCTTTGGATGTTATTTGTTAGCTTGAGAGCTGCTACTTCGATGTCATGTGCATTTTTTAATGGTATTTTTAGAATTGTTTTATGATCTTAGATATCTTTGAATTTTGTCCAGGATATAGGACCTCTAGCAAGGCTAGGTTTGACATTGGTGGGGGTAGTTGTATTTAAGGAGAGTAACACAGCTGTATGATCAGAGTAAAGTTCGTTTATATTTAGAATTGAATGTTGTAAGGTTGGGGGGAATGAAACTATGAAAAATCGAGAATATCGGGGTTTCGGTTTTGGTGAGAGGGCCAGTAGGTGGGATGTAGGGGTGAGATAGTACGTAGGTTGGAACTTGTTATAAATTTGAGTAAGTTGCGACCTCGGGTGTCAGTGATGTTGTTTCCCCATTGAGGGTGTTTTGAATTGAAGTCACCTCCTATAACAAAGTTTTTGTTGAGAGAAGAAAGGAAGTCATTTAAGATGATTTCGTCAATTGGATTTGAGGGAGGGAAATATGCAGCTACAATGGTAGTGGCTGTGTTGTTGATGTTCAATTGGATGTTTGCACTTTGTATTGATTGGTTAGCAGTAGGAGGGCTGATACTGAATTTGATATTATTACGTATAAAAATTGCTGCTCCGCCGTGAGCTGAACCATCAGGGTGATCAGTTCGGATAGTGGAGTAATTTGGGAAGAATAAGGTTTTGTTAGGAGTGAGATGTGTTTCGGTGATAAGTGCAATGTCAATGTTACAATTGTTGAGGCAAAGGTGAAGGTCATGATAATGATTTTGTAAGCCATTTGAATTCCAGAGTAGGAGAGAGAGGGGTGAATTGTTTAAGTATGAGTTTGTCATTTAACTAGTAGAGTATCAATGAGTTTAGTGAGTAGTGCGATAAGGAGGCTTATTAGGGATTGGAATTGGACTAGGAAATTTGTTAATTGGGTTGTAATGGAATCGGTATTTGGATTTATACAAGGTTCAGTGAGATTTTGATTTTTTTTTAGGGTGGGAGTGGGTATTGGGGAGGTTTTGTTTTGAGGTAGACTGGGAGGTGCTCCATTGGGGTTGACAAAGTGGGGGAAAGTTATTATCTTGAATGGTGGTGGTTTTGATTGAAGTTGAGGAGGTGTCTTGGGTTTCGGTTGGCCTGTTGGTTTTGATTGAAGATCGTCCTTTCTGGAGCAGTTTAAATTTGGGACAGCCTTTGTATGATGCTGGGTGATCCCCAGAGCAGAGGGCACATGTTGCTGGAGTACTTGAGTCCTTTTGACATTCAGAAGAGAGGTGGATATCACCACATTTTACACATCTGGGTGTGTGATGGCAATAAGTTCTGGTATGTCCATAATTTTGGCATCTTAGACATTGAACTGGGTTTTTTTTTTTGGATGAGGTGCTTCGATTTTGATTTTGGTATAGCAAATTGAATCGACTTTGTAGATGTTATGGTTTGATGGAGAAGGTTCCAGGTCCACAAAAAATAATGGAAGTGGGTTTTTGGTTTTGTATTGAAGACAGTTAGTAATTGAACGAGTGATGAAACCGAGAGAATGAAGCTCTTCTTTGATGAAGACTGTTGGTGTGGTATGATGGAGGTGGCGGATTACTACTCGGAAAGCTTTTTCTTCGTTCGTTTGGTAGGTGTGGAAGTTCATATTATTATTTTCGAGAAATTTGATTATATGTCTATATGCGTTAATTGAGTACGTCGTTAATTTTAAACCGGATGATGAGCTCTTAGTGTTAAACCCGTCGGGGTCAGTGAGCGGTTAAATTTTTTTGCAGAAATCGAAGAAATCGATATCGTCTTTTATGTAAATAGGTGGTATTTTGGGATGAACGTCTGAGATTTCTTGGGATAGCATTTCGACTTCATTTGAATTTTCATATGATTTTTCGTTGGTGGCGAGGGCTGAGAACCGATTTTTGCTTGAAAAAGAATTGGTTTTTTGTATTTTTGGATTGGGGGAAGTTGGAGTGGTAGGTGATCTAATCGGTACCGTTTGCCAATTATTTGTGTTGTCATTGCTTTTAACAATTTTACACTAAGTGGAGTAGAAAATGCAGTTGGAGGTGTTATATTAAGTATGTCATCTGATATTTGCTGTTCATTTAATACTTCTACCGTAAACGAAGAATTAACATTTTCACTGTAAAAAAATATTATTTATTAAAATAATTTAGTAAAATTTACTATGTTCATGTTTTTGTCATTGTAAATATAATAATAAATATATTTTTATATATTTATAATTTGACATTTATATACCAGCTACTAAATGTATTGCACTACTACCATACCTACCTATTTACTTTCGTGGAGTTGGTTCAGACTAGGAAAAATAGGTACTACAGTAGAACCTCATTAATCCTAATAAGGGCTCTAGGTTGTCCGATTTAATGAAAGTCCGGATTAAACAAAATAACTAAAAAACATGTCCATATTATAGATTTAAGAATGTTATATTACACTAATTACTATATATGATAAACAATATATATGTATTGCAACATAATATTAGGTCCAAAAAAAAAAACATTACATATAAAAAAATGTAAATATCAACATAAAGCATATACATAGTCATAATTATTATATATTAAGGCACACTTTCATTAATTTGTTTGAAAAAACTGCTTATCTTTGGTTGTCTTCCTTTTGCATTTATTTCTCGTATTAATAATTCACGCAGATGCCTTAAATGTTCGTAATATGCAGATATGTTTTCATCGTCGTTATCTTCAACATATTTGAGGACGATATTTAGATGGTCTTTAATTTCACCAAGTTTTGGCTTAGTTTAGACTTGATACTATCGTCCACTTCATCTTGTTCATATTCATCCGTTTCAGAGTTTTTTCAAATTGGAGGAACTCGCTTTTACGTTTATTTTCGTCTACGGCATAAACCGCGCATTTTTTGTGTTATCAGACGGCTGTCCGGATTAAGCAAAGTCCGGACTAATGAGGTCCGGATTAATGAGGTTTTACTGTACTTACTAAATATCAAAACTCAAAAATTTAGGTACATAGGTAGTAGGTACATATAGATACATATTATATTTATAGGCTATACATGGAAAATACATTTTGTTCTCATTTTTGATCGGTCAGCAACCTTCCAAAAACGATCAAATTTTTTCCTAATAGCTAAAAAGCTTTTAGGAAAATTGTTTTTATATTATTTTACTAAGTAATATTTATTTGCAAAAAAAATAACATTGAATGAGAAATGATCTGGTTAAAAAATAAAATAAAAATGTTTAGGCACTTACTTTTTTTATTTTTAAATGTATTTAAAAGTTTTCCGATACGTTTTTTATTATTTTTTTTTTTTTTCCTGTACTCTCTGTACATTAATTAATTGTTTACCCATGGTTGAGACTCCTGGCTCGCTGCTTCTAAATGTCTAAATATCTAAATGCCAACTAAAACCCAGCTGCTACTAAATTATAAATTACCTACGTGCAATAATTTATTTATTGATAGTCAGCGCTCAGCCCGTACAATAAACATTATTTTCGTAGTAATATTTACCATTGTCCATAAAACTAGTATGGTAAAAATAGATCAACTTTATTGTGACCGCGGCGATAACCATCGGCGGCGGTGGTGAAACGCGTTCGTGATCACGGTACGACGTTCCCGATAGGGGCGCCAGTTACCGACATGAATAATTATAAATAATTATTGAAAATTAGACAAAACATGTCTCGGGAGATGCACGTTTCTGATAAACTGAGTAGTTTTAGTGTATAACAACCTCTATACAAAATTAAAGAACATAAAATTATCTAAATATTTACATGGGCGATTTTTGATAAAATTATTAGAAGTCGAATTATAAGACTTTGAAAAACAGAAAATTTAAAGTCTTTATAACTCGACTTCTAATAATTTTATCAAAAATCGCCCATGTAAATATTTAGATAATCTTATGATCTTTAATTTTGTATAGAGGTTGTTGTACACTAAAACTACCCAGTTTTTCAGAAACGTGCATCTCCCAAAGCATGTTTTACGCGCAGAAAAACAGTGGTGTAACATCCTCTTAAGTGTATTGTTGAGTTTGAGTTATTTTTGGTATTTTTAATATGACTGTGAGAAAATGAAGATTTCACTGGTGGATTCATTATAAAACTATTAGATTGGTAATTAAATTAAATTTGTGGGTAGATTGAGTAAATTAAAATAATCATATTACTTGGATAACAGCAGTGTTGATTAGCTTAATTACAAAGATAAGGCAGGTCGTTACGGCACTGTACGTCTACTCACGAGGAGTGCACACGTAAAACTCATGTTTTATATACTTATAAATAGTTTTCTAATAGGTATCATTCATTTATTTATAATTTTTAAGTGTATATTATTTCAATGGCTTTTAAATTTGGAAACTAAAAATTTTACTTCGGAAACATTTATAAGGAACCATACCTACTAAATGCAAAAATAATTAATAAAAGAAACCAAGACACAATATTTTGGTAATAGACTCCTGAGTTTTATTTTTTTATTGCAAAATATGAAATGTAGATGGTAGTCAAAAGTAGATGGTTGACAAAAAAGAGAGTTTCATGTCAATTCCATTTTTATGGCTACCAGTGTTGTTATTTATAGAACCTCCTCACATTCAACAAAAATTTGCTGTCCTGAAGCTAGTAGCACAGGTCAATAAATACCCTGAACTTCCAATCCATAAGAATGCAATTATAACACCTTGCCCAAATTCTTGTAAACCTATTAAGTACTAGAGCAAACCTAACACATTGCAAGTTGAATGGCACTTAATTCTTCCATCAAACAAGAAATAAGTCAGTTGCCCCTGAATGCCACAGCCTGGAATGGAGGTCCTATCTAAAACATAGGTTTGCCTAAACATTGTCCCCAACTCTTAAGCAATTGAAAACTACAGGGACAACCCAAACTGTGACTGTGAGAAGGTGCATTCAATTGACCACATTATAAAGAACTGTCTAGTTTAATGATACAGGGAAAATGTAGGACTTCTTCAAAGCTACATATTTGGCTAATATTGGATACCTAAGTAAACTTGACGTAAAATCACAAGCTAAAAGTTACCTGAAAAAATAATACAGTATATTTACATAGTTGTTTATTTTATTTACTAACTTATATATTTTAGTGCCTTGTAATTTGGTTTAATCTGAAAACTTATTTATAAAAATATTGTTAAGTAATTTATTTTATAGTTTATTAAAATTAACATAAATGTATTTCATAGTTTATAATATATGGTGGTTATTAAATTTTTAAGTTGGATTTTAAGCTTATTGTTATTTTTATCTTAACAATATTGATTGTGGATCAAAATCATTGTTATAATCTGTGTTGTTTTCATTTTATATGATTAAATTTATCAATTTTCAGTTGAGAAGCAAAGTAAGTGCAAGAAGATTCAATGTATCAAATTCATTCACTAGACCTAATAATTTCAGACAAGGCTCACATGACGTAGCTGTAAGTATAATGTTAATAAAATAAAAATTCAAATTTTGGTTTATAATTTATATATTTTTAGTCAAAAAACAATAGTTCTTCACATAGTTCTGTTTCTAAATACTCCAGCAATAATCACATGAATCCTACGTCATACAACCGCAGATCAACTCAGAATAATGTATGTATAAATTGCTAAATACAGTAGGTACTTAAAATTTTTTTTTTTAATTTCTTTTAAAATAATTGTAACAAACTTATCTATTAAAAGTAAAACACCCAAATCACAAAATAATACACTTTTTTAATTGCGTATACGTATTTTGACAACTGTGTTGTCATCTTCAAGTCTTCATCAAGTTGAATATAGTAAAAAATTCACTTAAATAATGTACTTAGGTATTGAAAAAAACATTTGAAATTTAAAGTTATAATTTAGTTACATTTTTAGATCATTTTGAGAATTGTTTAAAAATTTAATTATAACTGTACCTTACAGGACCAAATAATGTTCAAATGACCAAAAATTTTCATGAAATTAAAATAATTTCTTGAAGAGTTAAATTGTTTGTTGAATTAAAATGGTTGTTAACTGCTTTTTAATAGACACAATTTTATTTAGTTTTTCTTTAGCTTATAGTACTCAAAATGAATTATGCTGAAAAATTATCATTCTTCTTCTTCTTCTTCTTTCTTGGCTTTTACGGGCCATCGCCGCAACAACCACTTGCCTCCATCTATCTTGAGCTAGTTCTTTCCCGTTGTTTACTCCCAATTTCAATGCATCTTTTGTAATCCTGTCTTTCCACCGCTGTCTGAGTCGTACTCTCGGACTTTTTGTATACGACTTTTAACCCGTGGCCAATCCTACTAGGCCTTCGGACCTCCACACATGCCCAGCCTATCTCAGTCTACTACTCTTAAGGATTCCAATTATATTTGTTTTGCCATATAGTTCTTCTATTTCTCGGTCTGTTCTTAACTCGAGGTCCCCTAGAGAGTTTCTTTTTGGCCCAAAAATTCTTCTAAGAACCTTTCAAAAAATAATCATTATAAATTTGAAAATTTTACTTTTTACATTAATCCACACAATACACCCAAATTAATGAAGATAATAAAAATTATAACAAATTAAAAGTTTTCTATCTGATATTGATAACCCACATAATGGTGTTTATCAAAATATATTTATATATTAATAGTCAATGAATTTTTATTCTGTTAAAAAGCTAGTTTATTTTTACTATTCTATATTATATAACTATAAATTTTTCATTTGATTTTAAGATCTCTAATTTTTGATTCTAAGTGAAATTCTTTATATTATTCTGAAATGGTAAAGTATAATTTGGGTTTTGTTAAATGTTTGTGTAGTTAGTTTCAGGATTGTTTTCTCTTAATGTTATTTTTTACTGTACTTTTGTCTGTCCTAACCTAGGTACATTTTATCAAACTGCTTCTAACAAAAATCCGTCTTAAAAGTCTAAAATCTTTTAGTTCAAATTGGTTCTCAGATATAAATTCAAACCTTAAAAAAAAAAACAAGTGTTCCAAAATAGAATACTCCGTCTTATCATTAACGCAACCACCTTATCAAACCCTATACTCAGACCTACAAATGAGAATTGTAAGTTATAACACAAGTTTTCAAGGAGTATTACAGTTGATACCAACCCTCTACAAAATTATCCAAACCATCTTTTTAAAATCTTTCATTAATCCTTCTAAACGAATAAAAAGCAAGAGACCTTCTCTCTTATAATTAAAAAAAAAAACCAAACTAATAAAAGTGTTGTCAGTAGGACGGCTTCTCTTTTCAAGCTAATCATGTCAATAATTCACATTTCACATTTGTATAGATTGTGTAATTAAAATAAAAGATGAAAAAATATGTTAAAAGAATTTATTTCATTACTGATTATTGTAATAAAATTTATGAAAACAAAACAATATATCTTGGTTTCAATTATTACTTAATATGTTTTATACATTTACATATATTATGTAGTATAATATGTATATTATGCTTTGTATTTTCTCATTATTTTAGATGTTAAACAATCTTTATTTATCTATTTTAGACAAAGCAAACTTTGATAAACTCTAAGACCAATACAAATATGAATCGTCAAAACCGTGAATTAAATTCTAATAGTCGTGACAAAGTAAGTAATTTTTATTGTACATTACTCATTGTTTAAAATTATAAAATATATATAAAAGTTGCTGTGTGTAATATGACCAATTCAAAAGCATTACATACATTTTACATAGATCTCTAGCAAATAACATTGTAACTTTCCATTGTTTACTTTGGTCTCCAATACTGGTAGGAATCCTTACATATATATAACACATGTTATACGTACGTATATATATTATTTTATGATAATGACTACAGTAGATTGATCAAATCCAAAAATTTAGTTATGTATCTAAAAGTTGGCATATATGACTTGTTATCTACCTTTTTGTGATTATTGTATGAGCACATATACATATACATATACATCTATACATCATATACATCATATACATATACATCTTATATTATGCACAATGAAAATTTCAGCTTATTTTCCTTTTTTGTATGAGTTTCTGTTAACTATATATATTAATAATGGATTTTCTAATATTCTGTATTGATAATATATTTTACTCATATTAACGTCAATAAAATTTGTTTGTGATATCATTTATTTATGATTTAAATACCTTATGTTCCAGAACTATCAACCAAAATTAAACCAAAATAATTATAAGGTAATTTATGTTTTGTATTTCCCATTATTTAAGTTTTAGAACAAATGTATAAATTATGATTACTGTTAATATTAAATTTTATCTATTTTAGTCGGAGCCGTCTACTTATGTTTCCAGCACAAATTTTAATTATGAAAACCAAACTAATTCTGAAAGTTATTTGACTGTAAACAAAGTGAGTCATCTTTATTAAAACGTAATTTTTTAAAACTTTTTAATACTATATTAGAACAATATATATTAATATTGTGTTTTGACCAGCCAAAATCCTCACAGCCAACGCCAAAATTTATTATCAATGAAAATAAGCAAATTAGTTGTGATAGTTTGACTGAAAAAAAAGTGAGTAATTTGTATTTTAACTAATTTTAGGTATGTTACAAACATTCAAAGTTTACACGTAGTCAATTATTATTATTATCTTGTGTTAGGCAGCAGCACATACAATAGAACAAAATAAATAAATATGTAAAAAAAAAAAAAACTATTAGATTGAAATTTAAAATAACATAAATATACACTGGTAACTCTTAGTTGCTTTAGTAGTTTCAGTCTTTGTTATCTAAGTTGTCATAAGTCATTTGACCAGTACTGGGGCATATTTATAGCATTTTGGTTTGCATTTTCATTGCAATTATAGACATTTGTAGGTTGTGGGAGTCAAACTGTTTGGATATGTTGTTTATTTCTTTACATATCTCATGTACTATATACTTTCTCCTTATCTTACAGTCTTAGGTTGTTTGCTGATTAGGAGTATTGTGTGAGCGATTTGATTTGGCGTTACTTGTAATTGTGTTTGCAGTATATGTGGGGTATTTGTTAATCTTCTAATTAATTCCCATGATTTTCTGCTATCATGTCGCATATCAACGCTTTCCAAAGTTTTACACCATCTTTTTCTTCTTGTTTCTGCAACAGCATTAAGTGTCATCATTTCCTCTTTGAGCACTAAATGGTTCTATGTTATTTTCTCTTATATAGCAAATTTGATCCATTACTTCTGGTGATAGTCCTGGTATATATTGTGTTTAACATTCTCTAGGTATTGTTTTCCTTGATTTAGTCCTGACTATTTAAAGAAATGTATCATAGTTGTCTGATGTAGGGTCTAAGGAGATGATTTTTTTGTCTATTTCTTTAGCGAAGGACGGCTAGTCAGCTTTTCTCAAATTAAATCTTCTTCTGCAATGTACAATATTCAGGGTAATAGCTGTTGTAATTTCCCATAGAATAGGTACTTTGTATTGGTTCACAGATCCTTTTGAGACATTGTATACTGTTGTATACATTGTATTTTGTACCTTGTATTTTATATCTGCTCACAAAAATTAGGTTAGGATTATATCCACATTTCCATCTACCGCTGTTAAAAGACAGTTTGTGTTGAATGGGAGTTTATGGTCATGTATTAGACTAAGTTTTCAGATATTGCTCAGGCTTCTAGAGCATGACCATCATTATTTGTTTCTTAATAACCCCAAATCGTACTATGGCAATTAAAATCTCCAAAGATAATTTTTGCATTTTGGGCATTTTTTGGTTTGTGAAATTTGAACGAAATATTTGGTGGCTTATACACAGATGTGACCGTGCATTTTCTTAGATCTATTGTTATAACTTCAATACCTATCATTTATTTCCGTCATTTCTGTAGATATGATCATTATTGTGGGTTTAGTGTAAATTGCACTGCCATATTTTTTGTTTGCGGTCTTAATGCTGTGAGTTTCATTACATTTATCTTGAGTATTTTTGATTCATTGTCCCTATGTGTCTCTTGTATGTATAGGACGTTGCATGAAGTTTCCTTGTATAACTGTGTTAGAATTTCTTCTTTGTTGTTTGATATTCCTTCAATATTAATAATTAAAATTGTTGTTAGGGATGGCCTTGAAAAAGGCCATTTTTGGTTTGTGTTATTCTTGTGGTTGCCTATGTTTGGAAGAATTTGCCAGCAGGATAGTATTTTGAAGAATATTATTCCGCTGTCGCCTCAAGTACACCAAATAGAGGTTCCATGTACCCACATAGTCCATAAATATTTTATTCTTTTAAATATAACATGGTTTGGCTATAATCAATCATAATACTTTTATTTGTTTATTTAACTTATTAATATTATTATCTTGTATGATTTGTAAAAGTATTTGTGATAATGTGATTGTTGGTATTAAATATGGGCTAAACTAACATTACAGGTAATATAATGGCAACATTAACTTCCAGTTCTCATTTGTGATTAAGATAATTAAAAAAAAAAAGTTTTAACAATAAAGCAGTTGTTAATTTTTGGTTATTATTGTTGTATATGCTTTTGGGAAGGGTTTATGCAATACTTATAACTATTTCAGAGTATATAATCCACCAATAAATAAAAAAAAAATAATAACATTCTGGTACCTTTTATTAACATAAATTAATCAATTTTAAGGGGTTTAAAAGTGAAAACATTTTAGTACAAATTGTCAAACCTTGTCAAACCTTTTGTGTGAGTGTGGAGCGCACGTGCACATTTTTATTTTTTTTTATGAAACTTAACTTATATTTACACTAATACTATAACTATACTAAAAAGAGATGCATTGATAATATCCAATTAATTAAAAGAAATAAAGCTGAATAAATGTTAAAATAATCATTTCTACTCCTTTATTCTTAATGTGGCTCCCCTAGAACTGTTAATATATTATAGTAGTTTATCAAATTATCATTATTAAATATTCCCGATTATCCTTCAGTGTAAATTGGAAAATATAAGTGTGTTTTGTTTGTTTTTAGTTTATAATTTTCTAAACTCTAATAATATTTAACCTATATTCATTATTTGTACAAACATTAAAAGTTAAATATTTTATTTTATCTTATGAACATCAATGTTGGTGTCAAATATTTAAATATTAACAACAAAAATCAATACTGTAAAATTTGTAGATATCTAAAGTATAAATTATCTTCTTCTTTAGTGTTCAATCCTGAGATTGGTTTGTAGCAATTCTCCACTTTTCCCTGTTACTTGCCTTTCTCTGTCTCTTCACAAGAAATACACCCTTGGTCCTCTATTATTTGTTGCATATATTCCATTCGTGGTCTTCCCCTAGCATTTTTTCCTTCCATGCAGCCTTCTATAATTAATCCTAGCAACCCATTATGTCTCAATACATGTCCAATCCATCCATTTCTCTTTTTCTTGATACTACTCCATAGAGTTCGTCTCTTGGACATTCTTTCTAATAGTTCCTCGTTTGTTACCATGTCCGTTCAACTTATTTTGAGTAATCTTTTGAAACACCAAATCTCAAAAGCTTCTATTCTTCTCTGCTCTTCTTTGGTAATTGTCCACGTTTTGCTGCCATACAGCATTTTACTCTGTACATATGTCTTCAGAAGATTTATTCTCGTGCGTATGCTTATATTTTTTGAAACAAAAAGTCCTCTTTTTTGTTAAATGCTATCTTAGCTTGGCATATTGTCTTTACTATTTCTTTTTTACTTCTGCCATCTTTACTTACTATGCATCCCAAGTATGCAAACTCTTCTACTTGCTTTATTTCTTGGTTATTTTGTTGATGTATTCTTGTCGTAATATTATTGTTCCTGCTGCATACAAGAACTTTGGTCTTTTTCATACTTATTTTCATGCTCAGTTCATTGAGCAGAGTTTCTTCCATACACCTCAGCATTCTTTGCAATTCTTTTTCATTTTCAGCTATTACTGCTATATCGTCTGCAAACCGTAGCATATCAATTTTCCTGCCATTTATCTTTATACCCAAATGTATTTTCTCTCTTATGTCAATTGCCTCCTGGATGTATGCATTGAATATGCTAGGTGAGAGAGTACAACCCTGCTTTACTCCTTTTTTTATGCGTGCTTCTTCCTCAGCTTCGCCAAATCATAAAACAGCTGTTTCCTTCTGGTATAGTTTAAAGATAAGTCTCGTTTCAGTATATTCTATACCCACTCTTTTAAGAACCTTGAACATTATTGCCCAGTTAGCATTGTCGAACGCTTTTTCTATATCAACAAAAGCTATGTTTGTAGGCTTGTCTTTTCTAATACTTTTCTCAATAATTATTCTTAAAGACAGTATTGAACAGAGTTTCCAAATTTGTGTAATTTGGTGTGCTCATTTTTAAATTTAATTTGGAATTAATTTACTAAGCTTTGACCAACTAAATACTGGGCAACGCCGGGTCGAGACAGCTAGTTAAGTCGTATGCCAAAATAAATTTCAACAAAAAACCTAATAAACATTATATTGTTTATTGTATGTCTTATTACTAAATTTTTTAAATATTTATACTTGTGAAAATATTGAGTACAATCATAATTTTGTTGTTTTATTACAGTAAAGTTTTAAGCATCAGTAAATAAATAAAATAAATTGTTAAGTTTTATTTAGTAGGTATTTTATTTTTTATTTTTTTTTTTATTTAGATGGGCGGTTGCCCAATTACAATACAAATTTTTAAAAGACAAAGTTTACAAATTTTATAACATAAATTTTATAGAAATTGTTGCTTTTATCATTTGGCATTTAAAAATTCTTATTTTTACTTTTTGAATTTTCATTATTTTTAACCAAATTCACATTTAGATTGTATTTTTTTACAGCCCTCCAGATTTGGTAGGTGCAGATTGTTTTTTATAGTAAGTTATTATAGTTACTTATTTAATTTTAAGGAAAAATTAAAATAAGAAAATTAACAATATAACTACAAAATCCTATGTTTAATATATGCTTCACTTATATCATTAAGCCTTTGTTCCTTTGTATAAAACATTCTAGGTACTTCTCTAGGTTCCCTACCTATTCACCTTTGTCATCGCTTACTGCCATTACTCTTAGTGTATTGCTTAGCCCCTGGTCTCTTCCTCCGAAATTATACTCCATATATACTGTTTTACTTTTATACTAATCTTCAATCCAAATTCCCTTCAAGTGTTGATCACCACTTTCCCACATTTTTTCCAAGACACCTTTCCTAGATCTATAAATACCATGCATAGATTTTTGTTCTTTTCCCTATAAATTTTAAAATTTGTCTAAAATTTTATTTTTTAATTAATTGATCTAACATCAAAATTTATTAATAGTATATAAGTTGCAAAACATTTGTTTTCACTCTGAAATATGAAAAGTCAATATTTTATTCAAAAATCCATAAAAATGTTAAAACTGTTTAAGTTCTATAATTAGCTCAGATATTGTTATGATAAGTTTTTATTGGTTCCAATAATGTGTAAAAATTTTAATGAATTTAAACAACTTAAGTAACAGTTTTTTTTTTTAACAATTAATGAAAAATATGTATAAATAATGTAAAAACGTTTATAATCCAAAGTTTTTTGTTAACTTATTTTCAGCTTTTTTTAATTGTCAGTAATTATTTGGAACACTTTTGAATATTGCTTTGTTTTTGAACCATCTTTTAAATAAAAAAAGCTTCAACCAAAGTAAAATGTTAGACTAATTACCATCTCTAAAGTTGCTTCTACACTTGTGCATATCTGACCCATTTGCATGATTCCAATGCACAAATATCTTGTGATATTTGTGCATTGGATTCATATCAGCCAGCAATGAATAGTGTATTTTTGTAGGTCAAAATTATGCAATGCATTACAGTAATATGTTCGCGTGTGGACGCACCATTACTATGTGATACATAGTACCATACTATGGTACTATGTGATGCCAAGATTAGGGCTATTCTACAACTACTGGAACTGGAAAAAATTTTGACAGAAAACAACTGTCTTTTATAATAATATCAATTTATTGCATACCCTCTGAATTTATGGTTTTTGATTTTAAATTAATAATGATGAACAATGAGTAGTTACTAGGAACTAATTTTTTGAGGGTTTAGAATAGGCTGTTAAATTTTTACTAGATTAGTAGTTAAATATTTTATCTAGATTTGTTCTTGAATTTTTATTTTTACATTTGACTTTCCTATCAAAAGTATTGATAAATTTGGCTGAACTTATACTTAATATTGTTTTTGCAATTTCCAATATTTCTGTATAGTTTTTATTAAAAATTTTGCTAACATGATAACTCAATGGTGTTGTCAATTGTCCGGAATTATTACAAAAAATCGGTCCTAAAGTACCCTCTTTTAATTCAAGATTTAATCCACCATTTGCTATTCCTCATTCAAATAATAATTACTTTACTACTAGTCCATTGTGCTGCCTACCAACATCATGTAATTTAATTTATGATTTTGACTTTTTTTGTTGACTCCTTTACTAAATTAAAAAATTGTATTAATAATTTTGATTTGATTTAATTGTATTACACACTACTCCTACACTTTGGGGTGTAAAATATTTATTTAAATAAAAACATTTTCAAAATAGGAATGCTCATATTATATAAATTATATAAAAATTAATAATTAATAAATAATTATATAAAAAATCTTTTAAATGCAAATGTATCACCTTTTTAGTACAGTTGATTACTTCTACTCTTGAAAATACTTCAAAAGTGTCTCAAATTTGAAAACAGCAAAAAAGTTGATCTATTTTCTGTACAGTGTAAAACTTTATTGAAAATAACCTCCCAGTTTGTTTTTTCTTCTTTGCAGTATTCTATCTAATGATTGGTTTGCAGCAACTTCCATGTTTCTCTGACACTGCCTTCCTCTTCAATTCTTGATATGAGTTACATCCTTGATCCTCCTTTATCTGACTTATGTATTGCAATCTTGGTCTTCCTCTGGTTTTTTCCTTCAACTACTCCTTCTAAGATTAGTAATAGCAGCCTATCATGTCTTAAAATATGACCTATAAATTCATTTCGCCTTTTCTGTATACTCTTCAACTTTGATTTCCTCTCCAATACCCTTTCTAAAACTTCTTCATTAGTGATTCTATTAGTTCAACTTATCCTTTCCATTCTTCTGTAGCATTACATTTCAAATGCCTCTATTCTTCTCATTTCTTCTCTTGTAATAGTCCATGTTTTGCATTCATATAACATAATGCTCCAGATGTACGTCTTAAGTAGATTCTTCCTGGTATTATGGTCATTGCTTTTTGAAATAAAAATATTTCTTTTCTTATTAATTGCCACTTTAGCTTGGTATATTCTTTTTATAATTTCCTTTTTGCATCTCCCATCTGAGCTTATAGATCATTTTCGTTCTCCGCTATTATTGCAATGTTTGCAAATCTCAACATGTCTATTCTGTAACCTTTTTACCTTTATTCCTAGCTGTACCTCTCTCTTATAGTATCTATGGTCTCTTGAATGTAGGCATTAAATGTTAAAGGTGATAATGTACATCCCTGTCTAACACCTTTCTTTATTTTAGACTCTTTTTGAATATCTCCTATTTTTATGATTGCTATTTCATTTTTATACAGTTGGTAGAGCAGTTATCTTTCCGTGGTTGCAATTCCGGTCCTTTTCATCATTTTAAACATTATTTCCCAGTTAACGTTGTCAAATGCCTTCTCAATATCAACAAAGGCAATAAACGCTGACTTCTCTTTCCGTATTCTTTTCTCCACTATTAATCTTAAAGCCAATATCACTTCCCTCATACCCATATTTTTTCTAAATCCGAATTGGTCCTCTGATAATGGGTCTTCTATTTCCTTTCCATTCTCTTATACATAATTTTTGTTAAAATCTTTGTTTGTTTGTTTATATATTGTTGTTTATATTTTTAATACAAAACATTTAACTAAAATTTCTAATCTG
This sequence comes from Hormaphis cornu, assembly GCA_017140985.1. Lineage (NCBI taxonomy): Eukaryota > Metazoa > Arthropoda > Insecta > Hemiptera > Hormaphididae > Hormaphis > Hormaphis cornu. The sequence goes on along the minus strand of CM029361.1, from coordinate 30,655,959 downwards.
TTTTTTTTATTATATTTAAGACTAAAGAAAATCATTTAAATTTCAAACATTATTTTGAAATCTTAATTATTTACTATTCTATTAATTGCTAACAAACGAATCTATCAAGTAAATCTTGAATTCTTTTTATTACAATTTTCCTGTTCCTAAAATCCTTTAAAAAATTGCACTAATTTATTGTAGATTGTAACTTAAAGCCATTTTCCATTATCAGATTAAAACAGTAAAGTGAAACTAAAAAAATAGTTAGAACTTGAACCATTCTTCTATAAACTATCATATGTTTCTTAAACTAAAACAACTTATTTGTTGTGTTGGGTGCTTTTCCAATCAATAATACCTATCTTCCTAATATTCTGTGTTGATATTCATCTTAATAATTTTAGGACAACTGTATGGTTGAAAGTAATAATTTTTTTTGTTTTCATAGTAAACTTTAATTTTTAATTTTATCCCTTGATTGACATAGAAGAAATTGATTAGCTTGGAGTTCTTAGATTTTGAAAATAAAATTCCTTCAATCTATAAGTAGCTATATCTTGGGAAGTTTTATTTAATATCTACTTTTTTTTTATTACTTTTCCTTAGTTCTCTATTATTTTAAACTGTGGATTAGTTTATTTTTTTTTTTAGACTGTTTATTTGACCATTAAATTTATAGAAAAATTTTTAAATACTTGTTTTTGTTTACACTTATGTTCACTTCCATTCAATTATGTATCGATACAATGGTTTATGTATCACAAATTTTTATATACGTTCATGATTTGACACATACATAGGCTATAAATATACATGGTAAAAATTAACAAAAAATTATTCACTGTTAAGGATATGTAGGTGCATGCACCCTCGATGTTTATGCTTAAATTTTATATGTATATTCTATATTATATTAGATACAATGTATATGATATAAAATGCATGATTATTTGTACCAATATATAATTTAAAAATTTAAATATGTGCTTACATTGTTTTAATGCCAAAGAAATGCATTAATGATTTTATTTTTCTGTTTAACTTAAAGGTTAGGTTTGGAATAAATAATTATAATTGATATATTTATATTATATTTGGTCAATTAACAGCCTTAGAGTAAACTTATTAATTTTAAAAATCGTCATGTGAAAACATTGTTAATTTTCTTGTATTTTAACTCATCAGTAATGGTTCTGGTGTACAATAATTGGTAACAACAATAGGATTAAAAAACTAAATTTACCGATATGACTCAAAATTCACTCATTCTAATAATATAATTATCAAATGCTCCCAAAATCCATCAGTTTCTTGATATGACCAAAAGCTTGGAGCCATTTTCAGATCAATAATTGGAAAAATATAACCTTAGTTTCATCCAAAAATCCACGAGTAGTGGAATACTTTAGGTTTTAAGTGTGAATGTGTATAATAAACATTAGTAAAAACTTATTTATTTGTATAATATTCATATTGATTAATTTACAGTAAGTATTTTTTTTAATTTTACAAAATTAACATTTAAATCCAAATGAATTACATTGTTGATACTTAAAAGAACGTATTAATTTTTTACTTTATAAAGTAACTTAACTTGTTTGGCCGTATGGTAAAGAGTGGGTACCATTATGTGTATATCTAGGACTCCAAAAATGTTTTTTTTGGTTATATTGTTAAAGCAATTGGGGACCTCGATTTTTTTTCCATTTATGACACTCAGACATTTAGGAATTTAGATGTTTGCTGATGGTTTTACATGTTTTATTTTATCACCTTAATTTATACAAATCAAATTTTAAAATAGTTTTTATTTTTGTAAAGATTGAGATTGAGACGAACAAATAAAAAATATTAAAAAATTGTTTTCTAGTAGATTTCAAATTGTGTTGTCACAATTTACAAACATTTAAATGTCAAATTTAAATCAGTTTTCCGAATATTTTTTTCATTTTTAGATCAACTTGTACGTATGCAATGGCAACGTCTCCATTTCTATGATTACTGTGCAATAGACAAAGAAAACAGATTGCTGTCCCCAATCACCTTAAAAAATTTACATACTTAACTAATACATTGATGCAGATTTTTTCCTCAGACTTTGTATATTTGAATAATTCTATCTTCAGTTTCTTGTAACTTTATGATGACAACATACTTATACTTTTTTTATATTAGGCATTAAAAGAATCAAATTTACTCCCTAATCAAAGCAAAAATGATGTGAAATCAGTTCCTGTCTCATACGTAAGTAAAAAAAAAAAAAATGTGCGTGCTTTATGCACTTAACTTTTAATTACTAGAATATTTCCCATAATTTATTTACTTTTGTAGAATTTTCCATGTCATTTTAATGACAATTACATACTTAATATTAAGAATTGATTTAATATGATTGTTTTTGACCTGGTGCATCTGTTGAATATCCGACATTAGTTCTATTGAATTAAAAGTGCTCAAAAATGTTGATGCTCTGTGATAAAGACATCATATTTGTGCACTTGCCACTCATCAGAAAATTATCATTATTTGTCAAAAAATTAATTTGTATCATTCTACATGTATAATAATTTGCTTTTATGACAAAAAAAAAATGAATGAAAAAATGTCCCTCCTGGAAAAATATCAATTTTATGATGCCACAAGCGTGTTACCATAAAATTTTTGACGCACCAAATGTGTTAAAAAAAAAACCATATCAAATTACAACATATTTTATATAATTTAAATCTTTTAAGACATTTTAAGTGTTCAATCTAGTCTATGATAAAAGCCAAAATGATGACAAACGAGAGTTTCAACCCTATTAGTAATAAATGCAAAATAATATTTTGTTATGTTTACAGAATACAAATTTGTGAGTTTTTGCTCCTATATGAACATATCTTATTCATTATTAAAATCATTGATTAAATATACATGTATACTTTAATCAATGTTAAAAACATAATGAGGTAAACTTAACCTATTTTCTATCTTAAATAAATTTTGTTGTTTCTATTGCTTTTGAAATTATTATTTTTTAGTGGCTACTGGCTTATACAAATGAATAAATAAATTTAAAAACAAAAATCTTAAATTTATATTTTTTTGTTTTTTATCATGTTTGGTAAAACATTGTATAACATGGGAAATTTTAGATATTATACAGAATTGTAATTTACAAATTGAAATGCAGAATGGTCATTAGACATTCAACTATTTTTTGTTACAATTAATTACAATGCATTTTTCTATTGGGATATTAGCTTTTTGTTCTTAGGTAACATTGTAAATAATTTATTATATTTTGTTCTTTTTAATGCTTTTATTTTTGGGATACTAGTCCCAACCTATTGCATAGATTCTTTTAAGAAACATGGCTATTTATGACTTATAATATAAAGCAACTTGTAAGAAAAATACATGCATTTTCAATAATTTTGCTTTTCTTAATGCTCTCACTAAATATGCTATGGCAGTTATAGTTTGTATACTATTATTTATTGAAAAAATATTTGTATTTTTTGGTTACAGAAAATAAAAGACAGCTCTCCAAACACATTGAATAATGACAAAATTTCCAAAAATAATTTTGTACAAGTAATTAATAAAATATCTTTGTTCTTTGTATTTTACTAAAATTTAAATTTTTATGTATGATATCTATCACATAGATTCTTTTACAAAACACAATTACTTATAGCTTATGATATTATTAGAATGTATTAGTGCACAACTTCAAAATCAACTTTTAAGAAAAATAAATACATTTTCATTTATTTTGCTTTTCTTAATGATTTATAAATACAATTTACAATAAAAATATTTGTACTTTTCAGTCACAGAAAATCAAAAAGAGCTCTCCAAATGTATTAATTGATGACAAAATTTCCAAAAATAATGATTTTGTACAGGTAATTAGTAACATTTTTTTGTTCTTTGTATTTTACTAAAACTTAAATTTTTATATATGAAATTATGAATTTACAATATTATTAGTATGTATCAGTGCACAACTTTTAAAAGTAACTTGAAAGAAAAATACATACATTTTCATTAATTTTGCTTTTCTTAATGCTTTTATTAAATACTTAACAGAAGTTATAGTTAGTATACTATTATTTATAGTAAAAATATTTGTACTCTTTAGTTACAAAAAATCAAAAAGAGCTCTCCAAACATATTGAATAATGACAACATTCCTAAAAATAATTTTTTGCAGGTAATTAAAGGCACTTTATTGTTACTAAAAAATGTATTTTTTATATATGGGACAATAGGATAACATTTACCTATTGCATAGATTCTTTTAATTTTTTATTAATTTAATAACTTTTAAAATATTTTTTTGGATTTTATATATTAACATTTAATACGTTTTTTTGTTATTGTCAACTAGTGGTCGCTACCTTTGATGATTCAATTTTGATTACTGAATTTATTAATTATAAAGAATAGATTTTGTATGTTTAGTTTTTGTTTTAAAAGTGACTAAATAAAATATTTCATATAATACCTAATTAGTATGAAAAACCCAAACACTAACGATTATAAAAAATGTTAAAACTAATTATTGTAAACCACATAAAATAAAATCACTCTCATATCTAAATTTTTCTCTACATTAAATACGTCTCGAGATAATTGTTGTAATATCTGTAATAACTTGAAACACCCTGTAACTCTATACATATCAATTGTTCACTAAATTATTCATAGTTAACTCAATTGTTATCATGTTTTTTTGTGTTATTTACAGGCTATTAAATGTTCTGCTCAAAGTAGACTAGATAAATATCCGAAAAAATTCAATGAGGTATGTAATTTTTAAACTTGAATGTGGTCATTTCTATTAAAGATATTGTTTTAAGCTTATTTTTAGTTCATTTAAAATGTTTGTATAATTGTATAGTTATAGTTATATAAAACTAATACAATAACTTTTTTTAATTTTATTCTCAAAGTAAAACTTCACATAATATTTAGATAATATACTTAAAAATTATTAACACGACTAAAGTCAAAATTATTGGTAGGCAGAAAAGAGGCTAAACCAAAAATGTATTTAAAAAATTAAGCAGTAATCTGCGAATTTACAAATTTTTAGTATATTATAGTGTATTTTGTATTCAGTAAAATATTTGTTTCTTATATAACTTAGATTCTATGCATTCTAACTAATTAGTGCTGAGTATTCCCAATTTTTGAAAGTAAAAATCTGTCTCTTAAAACTACCATACTGGGTAATATTTTTAAATTATACTTGGTGTTTCAATTTGTATGTATTTTTAATCTTTGTAGGTATTAAAATTCAAATTCAACTTTTAAAGCCCAGTATTACTTAACAAACTAATAAAATTCAGTTTTAAATATTATTTAGTATACCATGCTAAATGATAGCTATTAGTAGGGTCACCAGATTATTTTTTCTGGAAACCGAGACATTTTTTTCAACATAATTTAATCTATTTTTTTCTTTTAGAATAGGTATTAAATTTTTATTATTTTATAGTATGTGTTTTTTACAATTCACAATTTTTAAAAAAAAATTGAGATTCTAAGCATAGTAATGAATGTATCTGTTTTTACAATGATGATGTTTTTTTTTTCTGTGATTATTTCTTCTGGTAGAAAGAAAAGTCAGATTTTTATTAGTCAGTAATTTCCATTAAATTAATTTTGGGAACCGATATGGTATTACCAAAATGCTTGAATTCTTTTTTCGAAATTTACCTACTTCAAAAACAAAAAATTTTTGAAAGTGTGGCAAAATTCACTTTTTTCTTAATTTTTTGGATGGAAAGAATGAAAAATGTGATTTTACGTTAAATATACTTATGTCTAACGAGAATATCTATAAGTAGAAAATTTTGCGTTATCCACACATAATAAACAATATTATTTCTTGACCCAGCAAATCCGGGACGTATGGCAACCGTAGCTATTAGGAGCTGTTTGTAAATTTTTATTTTAGTTTTTATTCTAGACTCCTGAAGTAATAACATTATATTGCTCTCCTTAAGAAAACATTTAACTATCAGAAGTAGAAAAATTAAGTAAATCTTACATTTTAACATTTTCACTGTACTATTATGTAATTATCGACTATTTTTCATTTATATATATATAAATGTTTAAAAACTAAATCTTGTGTTTTTTTTTTTTTTACTGTAATGTAAACAGTTGTTTTTTTTATCTTCAATAAATTTCCTATTTTTTACTATAATATATTTTGTATAAATATTTATGTACTATATTATATGCTTCAATATTATAGTTACGAGTACTAGCTGTTTTCTTTTCATTTTATGGAAACTTGTTAGGTATTTTCTAATAATTTATCTCATGACAATATTATGTGGTGTTGCCAATCATACACTGTTTCTTTACTCATCTGATTATGTTGACCCATTTTATCATTTTACAACCTGAATATTTGTTGTCTATCAACTTGGCATGTTCGAATTATTAAGTAAGAAACTGAAGTTTAAATTGTTGATAATTATTGAACTTAACTGATTATTGAATTACCAATCTGTTTTTAAAATTTAATTTTACAACAATTTATTCATTCCTTTTGGATTTAAAATTTGTATAAATGTTAATAAGTTTAGCAAAAATGTGGTTGAGAGCTGGAACACACTAAATCACTCAATTAAACATGTTTACTCTTAGGGATACCAAGATTTAAATAAAATATTTATGGGTTACAGAAGCAAAACTATGGAGAGAAGGGTATTATGTTTATTTAACTCCCCAATTGTGTTTGCTTTAAAAAATTCATAAACAACTAAAGAAATTTTAAGAAAATATATTTGAAAATTTGATATATTGTGACTTATTACTAAACAATGTAAGGAAAAGTTGTATAAAAATAATATAAACCGTTTATTTAATTTAATTAGTATAATAATTTATGTATAACAAACCAAATTATGTAATCTAACTTTGGTAATAAAATTGTATTTCATATTTGATTCTAAAAATTAATACAGTTAATGATAAATTATAACAAAAAATAAATTTGCATTTTTATGTCAAATTACAATAAAAAAAAAAGTTACTACGTTTTTTTTCTCAAGTAAAATATTTTAGAAATTTAAAATTATTTTCAGGTCATGGGTAGGTATGTTAAAATTAATGCAAAAAAAATATCTCTGCCAAAAACTTTCACGTCCTCAGTATTAAATATTTTTAAAATTATTTTATTTTTAACTGTAAACTAATAAAAAAAACATTTTTTTTAGTGCGTTGATGTAACTTCTTTAAATGTCTGCATCATTAATGTATTTATTTATAGTTAGACATTAATAAATATTTAGAAAGGAGATTTGAATATGTCATGAAGTCTATTTTATAACTAAATTTTAACATATTTGTTTAATGTTCTCTAAAAATTTTAAATATTTTAAAATTTTATTTGTAAAAAATTAAAGAATAATATAAAAAATATGGGAAAATTACTTCAACAATGATTGGCATCTGAAAAACATGGAAAATTCAGGGAATTTCATAAGTTTTTTTGATATTTTTTGAATATATTTTATCAATAGTTGTCGGTGGGGTTTGTTGATTTTGAAAAAAATTGATCTTTACAATTTGAAAAACAATGTTTTGTTTTTATTTTCCATATTTATAAGTTTCAAAGTTTTACTTTTATGATAGTGTTGTGTTATCTGGATGGTTATTATAAACTGAAGATGATGGAAGACGCTAAACGTAATATAGATCCTTTAGATCAAGATATTCAAGTATTTAAATTATATTTATTTTATAATAAGTTGATTTTTTCTGTTTCTGTTATAGGTTAATACAGCACAGTGCAGTACAAAAAAAGAATTAGAAAGTATTAACGAATTGCAAACCTCTGATTCAAAAAATAGTGATGTAAGTTGATTTACAATACTTGTATGATATATTTTTTGTATTTAATAATTTGTCATATATTATACCATTTTAATTATAATAATAATATTGTATTATTTGTGTATATTTTATTATAATATGTAGGTTTGGAGCAATAATATGCAGATTTAAAAATCTCTTGCGCTGTGTCTATATAATAGGGTCAAACATTTAAATTGTATGGTAATAATAACTATTAGCCGTAATTTTTCCAGATTTCATTTACTACTGAGCAATAAATGTATATTTTATAAGTTAACTCATAAGGTATGAATCTAAACAAAAAAAGTTTATGTTGCGGAGGTTAATAGGGAAGAGATCGAAGATGAGTACTAAAGTAAAACAGTTTATATGGAGTATGATTTTGGGAAAAGCGACCTGGCGCATGACAATACGAAAAGAGTAATGTCAGTATGTGGTTACACAATAGAAGATGTAGAGAACTTTAAGTATCTAGGATTCTATGTACAAAGGGACCAGGGCTTTATGAGAGTTATAAATAGACTTAGACTTAAGTGCATTTGAATGAAATGGAGAAAAGCTTCAGGTGTTTTATGTGATAAAAGAATTACAGTAAAGCTAATAAAGAAGTTTTACAGGAGTGTCTTGACCATGTTGTGTGGTTCCAAGTTAGGTGGTTGACAGGAAAATAGAACAAAATATGAATGTAGCAGATATGAGAATGCTTAGATGGATGAGTGGAATAAGAAGAGAAGATAAAATAAAAAACAAATATGTAAGCGGTAGTATTGGTGTTGCATGGGATAAGATGAGGGAAATCAGGCTGAAATGGTTTGAACATGTGTTGAGGAGAGAAGAAATTGAAGCAGCAAGTACAGTTATAAAAATTAACCTTAAAGGGAAAAGAGGTAACAGAAGACCAATTAATAGATAGATGAAAACAAGTGATAAAATGAGCGTTGTTAATGTGAGTGTATAGGGAATGTGAATGATCGTGCTAAGTGGAGGAATAAAACTAGGGTGGTCGACCCTAAATAGTTGGGAGTAAGGCAAAGAAGAAAATTATCTAAAAGGTATTGCGTATAGCTATGATTATAATATAGAAAACATTTATAGGTGCCTGTGTAGGCAAGAACTTGTGTTATTTTATGCTGCCATCAGGTTTTTGCCCTTCTTGTACACTTTATTTTACTATCAGTATCTTTAACCATGTACATGAGTTATAAAATAATTATTAAAAGTTTAATTTTTAAATTTATGAAATCTATAAATTGAACTCAAATTTGGTGATTATGTGTTGTGATGTTCAAAAACCAAACTGACTGGGTGAAAGTCCAACTGCTGATAAACCTTATTTCTCAGCAGTTATAAACTAATAATTAGGAAGAAGGCAGAAATTGAGGCAAGATAAGTGTGTCAAGTAGTCAGTATAATAATTGATGATTTTATAGAAATGGTTGCAATGTGTTTCTTAAAATTGTTAAAATTTGGAATAAAAAGTAAAATTTTTGTTACTGTTTATTTTCTTTTTTTCATGCTAAAAATTACTTTAAACATTGTTTTGTACCTAAATAATTAAATCGAAATTATATATTTTTGAAACCAGGCACAAAATGATACTGACTATATTGAGGAACTGGAAGCATTATTACAAAACCTTGGTTTGCCAGAACCGTATTATGATTTAATGGTGAAAAAAGAAAAACATAATAATTTAATAAAACTGACTTATGTTTGTTGTATTAAGGTAAATTTTAAATAATGAGTGTGATTTTTGTTTTTTTGTTTTTGTACATTGATGTTTCTTAATTAATCTATATTAGTATGGTTTCTGTTATTTAGTTTTTACTCAAGTGTAACATACTTATTTAATCTAATATTAAATTATAATTTTAAAAGAAAAAAACTTTTTCTTAATAATAACAATCTGTACTTAAAATAAACTGAAACAATTTATATTTTCATGAAAACAGAATTTTGTACGTTTATATTTATTTTAATTAATTTAGAAAGGTATCTTGAATATTTAGAAATCTCATATATTTCAATTCTTTTTAGCAATATTGAAATATTATAGTATTAAAATAAATTCTTAATTAAAATTTGTTGGGACTTATTATACAATAGCACCCATTTAATAATTTGTATTACACTTTTTTTGCTTGTTAAATTAACTTATTTTTTAATATTTTCATATAATTAAGATAGTTTCGAGTTAAAATCTAGTATTTTTACTAAAAATTGACCACTTTTTTACCTCTTTACCAATTGGTTTATTGATTTTACTTTTTTTATTTGTGTATTAATTAAATACTATTTTGCAGATTAATGAAAAATATATTAGTAGTTCTTATCCTGTGGAATGCCGTAGTGAAAATTATGCCAAAATAGTTTCGGTCAAACATGCTCTTAATATTTTAAAACAACAATATGGTGATAATGTTATTTATCCTATTACTAACGACATTAATACAATTGCATCTCGCATTAAAGAGGTAGAGTTAAATTCAGTATGATTAATTTAAAATTGTGTTAGTATATTGTTTTATATTGAAATTTTTTGTTTTGCAGTTCATGAAACTTGAATCTGAACATGATTGTCTTGAAAATGATGTTTTAGAAAATATGTATAGATCAAAATACCAAGAAAATTTACCAGAAAATTGGTTTGAGCTTTTGAAAGTTTATAGTTACTTCGAAGTTACTAAAAATTCCAACAATACCAGTATATACCTAGTAATTATGTTTTATTTAACAAATTATAAATATCTACTTTTTCTTCCTCTTAACTATTATAGAAACATTAAAATACTGTGACTATCAATCCCAATCATAATAACACACATTAACTGAACTTATAATGTCTTATGTAATATTCAATTGTGTCCATCTAACTCTTCTTTGAGATTCCTTTGCTTCTCTTTTCCACCAATGTTAATTATCATAATCGCTCTTACTGCTTAAGTTTCCTTTCCCCTCGTCACAAGCCCAAACCATCTTTGTTTATTCTCTCTCATCTAATCAATTATTGACGCAACACCAATACTACCTATGACTTATTCTATCTCTCTTGTTACTGCAATCATCTATCTAATCATTCTCATTTCTACCACACTCATACTCTGTTCTATTCTCCTGTCAATTGCCCAACACTCCAAATAGTAAAATTTACTTTTTAGCCTTATTGGAAATATTTTATTACCTAAAACACCAGACGCATTTCTACATTTATTTTCTTTCTAGAATGAAACATCAAATCACAACCTTGACAACTCTATTGTTCCAAATAAATGTTATGAAAATCCAGAAGAAGAACATGTGCTTGTTCCTGGTACCCCGTTAACATTAGAGGACTATGAAGAAAAATCAGTATTTGTATCAGCTAATTATGGTTCAACTAGTGTTTGGATACGTTTGGTCGGACAAAATGCAGATGCAAGTTTTTTTTTTACCATAATAATTTAAATTTATATTTGTTAATTAATTTAATAAAACAAATATATGTATTTAATTACTATCTCTTAGGAAAACTTTATTCAAATGCAAGCAGAGTTCAACAACTTTATGAATACCAGTGGTTTTAGTATTGCTGAACAACCATCTGAAGGTGAGTTTTATGCTGTTCTATATAACAAATTGTGGCATAGAGTACAGTACATATGCGAGGCCACTGAAGACGATGGCATGGTTACATGTTTTATGGTAGACACAGGAGAGCAGTTAAACATATCTAAAGATCAAATTTGTTGCATGGAACCAGTTTTTATGAAAACTAAAACTCAAGTAAGGTTTAATATACTTTATGTTTGATTTAACAATGGTATCTTTTTAATCTATATCATTGTTTCCTGTATGATGTACTTATTAAACCATTGTTTAAATTTTTTTTAGGCTATTGAGTGTACTCTGGCTCAATTGGATAATTTTTCTGCATTTGATGGTTTAAAAGAGTTGTTAGATGAAATGATATTAAATAAAACATTCTTCCTCACACCCGATTCATTTGAAGAAGGGTATATAAGAGTTACTTTGTATGAAAAAGGTGAAGGATCTAATAGAATCAATGTCAATGATTTGATAATACAAAAGCTGTTGGAAAAATCTATTGTTAGGCTTCCATCATTTGAGGTAAATTATTAATTAATATTTAAGATTTGGCTTTTTTTTATAAACATTATTTTAGGAAAATACTGTTGTGGATGGAAATGTATCAGCTATAAATGAGTCAGGCTATTTGTATTTGCAATTAAAGTTTAATACTATAACATCACTAGAAGAAATATTGCCAAACGATGAATGCTTACTACCAGACTATTTTTTAAGAAACAAGGAAGATATAAAAGCAAATCAAGTGTACTTAACTAAGTATTATGATGGTGATGAAGCCTCTTGGGGTCGTGTTCAAATTCTTGAAGTAATCAATGATGTTGAGGTAAAATGATAAGCATTTTAGTTGAGTTTAAATAGAAACATAATGTGTTCCATGCATAGTTATTGACTTGGTTTATATATTGTACTATCAAAAACATTATTTTTTTAAGTTTTTGTTTAGCAAAACATGTAGTTATCTATTGTTTTTACATTTATTTTTTATTTTTGTTTCACATTGTAATGACTTATGAGCAAAAACAAATTTGAATGGTTTTTGTGCTGAATATAAACCTTAGAAATTAGTTGATATTTTCCGTTATTGTTTCATAAAACATTGAAAAGACTTGAAACATAAAATTCATCAACACATTTTATTATTGTCTACATTCATACTAAAAAAAATTAACATTGAGTTGCTATCTATTTGTTATTAATTATGTATGACGCTATCTTATTACAAACATTGTCCAATTTTAACAAACTTTTCAACTTTATTGTATTTTCATAATTTGTTTAAAATTATTTAATCTTGGTTTGATAAAATGTTTGTGTATGATTAAGAATAATATGTTGATATTATTGTAGGTGAAAGTCATTTTTATTGACTACGGTAATAATGCAAAAAGTAAAATCACAGAACTTGTTGATTTAGATTTGTTTGATCCATTGATGTCTAAAATTCCACCACAGGTATATAAATTATTAACAATTAATCATTTAATATAAATATTTTCAAGATATTTTACTTTATAATGTTTCATTAATATTATGTAATTTCATATTTTGCACATAGGCTATAAAAGTATACATGAATTTGATACCGCCAAAAGTCATGACTGCGGAGATTGCTGAAAAAATACTTACAATAATAGAAAATGAAAAAGTTTTAGTTAATTTGGTTAATGCACCTCTAAATGATGTACCATGTGTTCAACTTTATAAGATCCACCCAAATTCACCTGAAGAAACGATATGTATCAACATAATGATTTTTCAAAGGTAATGTTTTGCATGTTGGGTGTGAAATTGAATGTAACGGTAGGGAAGTGTTAAATTTATAGTGAAGAACAAATAAATGTAACTATATGCAATGTTTTGCCATTACTAATAAGATTTTGTATGGTACTCAAGGCGTAAACAGTTTAAAGATTTAAGAGTTCAAAATTGAAAAATTACAATAAAAGAATTAAGCAAAAACTACAAAAAACATTAAAACCATGGCAAATATGTTCTTGACCTAATCAATTTAGTTAAATAACCTTAAAATAATTATTGAAATTAGCTAAAATTTGCATCTAAAATTAAAGTAGGTAAAACACAGGTAGAAGTTTCAAGAGATTTCAAAAACTGTAAAGAACTAAGTATAGAACTTTAAAAATTTTGATAGTTTTTGTAATTTATGTTCTATATAAAATTAAATTTTCAAGAAAAAGTTTTGATATTTTAATATAAGGTTGCCGACATATAAATCCAAATGCTTCTAGAAAACTTTTGAAAATTGGTCATACATGTGTTAAAATTGGAAAAAAAATTAGTAATTTACAAAAACTTGTTATTAAGGATTTAAAAATAAAATATGATATATGTAAAAAAAATGTTCTATTTTCATAAAAATAATACGCTTAGTAGTTTCTTAAAGCATATAAAAATATATATTTTTATGATTTTTATTGAAGTTAATTTGATAACAATAAAATTCAGCACTATTAAGCCTTTGATGCTTAAATTGTAATAACTCCTAAAATAACTGTCTAAATGGTTTGAATTTTTCATACGTTGTTTAAACTTATATTTTTATAAATTAAACTTATGGAATTTTTTACTATTTTTAGGACAATTCTAAAACTAGAACACTCAATAAAATAAACATTCTAAAAATACTGTGACACTTGATATTTTCTGATGGGTTTTTTTAGTTTTAAAATAATTTTCTTATGATCATAAAATTAAGATTCCAAAAAAATTTTGACAATAATTATTATTATTATATAATTATTATAAACTGTTTTAACAATTTTTAATTATAGTGACTAACAAGAGACTAATAATAAATTCTATTATTTTTTGTTTCTATTTTTCAATTTTTATAGGTAAACTGAGCTCACTCAGAATCTTTATTTAAAAAAATAATATACAGCTTTTAATTAAACCTCCTTAAACAGTGACCCACAGCATTTAACTACCCACTCGACCTAGAGTGATTCTGGATTTTTAAAATTAAACTAATTGAATAGTGATTGTTTTGGAAATAACCTATATTTGTTTATAGCATATTAATTATTTTTCTTTAGCTGTTTCTTTGGTATCCTCAACATAGAGCTGTTTCCATGGGTAGAAGACAGTCCATGTAAAAGCTGTAAACAAATTAAGTTTTCAATTGTATAGTTTATTAAACTATAATACTTATAATTTCAATCTGTTCTTCATTTTTTGAAGCCACAATATTGCATCGTAAATATAATTTTTATCTTTGAATTTTGGGCCACTGAGTGAGTAGTATAAACAATAGTGTTTCCATTGATGTTCTGTCAAAATGTATATTAAAATTAATCAATGCATTATGATAAAAAACATGTGGTATAACTGTATAAGTAACTTCTAATACATTGAATACTAACACTTATGATACTGCTATTATAGGTGTTATACCATTAAGTTCAACTTATTTCATTGGTAGTTGATTTGTTACGGTTCAAAATTTTCTAAAACTACCTGTTTGATATAATAGTGAACATGTTTATTTTTATTTTTGTTAATTTATTGATTACGTTTCATAAGTTAGGCAAGTTGTGAATATATATATATATATAGAAAATAAGGACTTTAAATATTTTTTTATAATAAATATCTTCTCTTATTAACGAAATTAGAACTCAACTGCGTTTCTCTACAATTCTTACTTATCTATTAACATAAAATAAACAACATTTAAAGTCCTTATTTTCTATATAATTGTTATTAACAAACTATTAACAAAATACTTTTAAGAAAAAACTTAAAAACAGACCACCGAGATATATAACAATATTGACGTTATAATAATAAGTTGTTGTTGTGAAGATATTGTTATATATCTCAGTGTCAAAGACAGTTTTCTTTACATATAAATAAAAATATTATGATTAATTATGAATTCCATAATATAAAATAGATTTATTTGACTAACTTTTTTACTATTTATAGTTTCAATAATATTCAATGGATCTTTTGCTATGCAACGACATTTTATTTCCATATTACCATCACTTTTAATAATTTATCTTAATAAACATTTTATAATAGTAATTACTGATTAGTTATTAAATTATATTAACAAAAAAACATTAAGTTATACAGTGAATGAAGTATTTGTATGGAGGGTTATATTTATATCAAAAATAATTTACTTGGCAAAGTTGCCAGGTAAGTTCTATTTTCATCTACATAAAGCCTACATGTTTTAACTTAGTAAAATATTTTCAATCCTTATAATTGCATATTATGATTCCATAGATTTCCTATAGTCAGTCGCTTTTGATGAATATAACTGATGGTTGGTTTAATTGAAGTTATTGGCCTCATTTTACTAATGCGCCCAAATATAGACTCTGTTAATCCATTTGTTTGTTCCACGAGCCACAACTAAAAATTGATTTGTAAAATATTTGAATTGATAAAAATATTATAAAATATAATATTTTTTTTGGCAGTATAATTTGTGACCTTGAAGTTTTGACCAATTACACATTTTGGTTTTGACTTGTTGGTGCGAACAGTGGAAGCTGTTTAGTTGAGGTCCAAAGGGAGGGACAAAGAAGATTAACATGTGTTGCACATAACAAAACTAAACTCGCGCGTAAAAACAGTCCAAATAAATTTTTGTTTAAAGTACAAAACTATTATTTATAATAAATTTAGAGTGTAAAAATTGTAGATAACATTTTGGAGTTAACCTCGTATGCAATTAAAGTTTATCACACAACTGAACATATATACCAAGTTCCAAATTTGTTTTTTTTATGTTTTTATCATTTTAACCTCTGTAATTTTTTGCCAAAAAATATTATACTTAGGCTTAGGTAATGTACCCCAAAATATTTTTCCTTCACTTTTAAACTGTCTTTGTGTTAAAATGTCTCTTATACTTTAAAACTGTTTTAAAAAGTAGTTTTGTAATTTTACAATCATGTTTTTTTAGTCTAAATATCATACGAGTGACAAGCTCTTAAACTCCTTCAGTCATATTTTTTACTCAGGGCGAAGTTTGAAATCAGTTCCCCTCATAGTTCAGTCCCCCTGTATTTTTCATTTCTTTAATCTTGTGAAAAGACATACTTAAAATTTGGTACCCTTCAATCAACACCCCGCTCTTGGAACAAACCCTAGTTTTTAGTAAATTTAATCCCGGCAGGATAAAGGTGAATTAGGTTTGTTTGAAAAATAGTTTTTTCTTATAACTTAATCATTGTGAAAGCTTTGATTGGATCAAATATGGTCTTATTTTGTTATTTAAACCTAGAATATTATAAGATGATGTGATTTTTATTTTTTCTTCAGTATGTGTAATTAATTGATTTAATTTTTGACATCTGCTCTATTGTTAAAAATATAATTGAATTTTTTTTTTTTTGTTTTTAGCTTGCGACAAACATGAACCATCAAGAAAATTACCACCTTATAGTATTAATTAAAAATTTTGAAAATATATTTTTTTTGATCTGATATTTTATTGCCTGATATTATTTGAAAATTGTCACAATTATATTCTTTATTAACTTATATTATTATTATTATTATGATAATTATAGTACCCTTTTACATGTTTTGACTATTGTTTGAAGTTTAACGCTTTCATACTAAATTTAATCCAAGTGTATGTATTTATCACGTATTTTTTGTTCTTAAATTGATATGTATGTATGTAAATTGACTTAGTTTGTGTATGTCATGGACTTACCGTTAACTTGTTAGTATTAAGTTGAAATATGCCCTGAAAAAGTGTAAATAATTTGCGGTATGTAAAAAATAATTTGTGACTTAAGAATTTTTTTTAATAAAGTACGTTTTAAAGTATTCATAGTGTATTGGTGTTTCCAAAAATTTTAATTTTTTTTACTTGATAAAGTTTATTTGTAAAAGTACAAGGTTTGTAAAATACAGCTTTATCTCCTTTTTCACTATTTTGGCTCAGCTACCCTTATGCTAAGCCTCCACTTTGATCTTCATATCCCATACACACACCAGTCACCTATATCATTCTCAATTGTTGCATGTTTTTGTTTTATTTGTTAAGTACGATATTAAACATAACAAAAACTATCAATTACCTTATAATCCAAGTAATACAACTGCTAAGAACAAGAAATTTTAATAATGACAAAATGATATATGTATTGTTTTTACAATGTCGTATTTTTTTCATGTGACCACTTTTTCAGGTAAAGAGTGGTCCCCAACTGAAAATTGTCATAGCACTAGAGAGTTTGAAAAGTGTACGTAGAAGGGACTTTATTTGTTAATAAACGTTTTTTTGAAATATTGATAACAAGAGATTTCAAGAAATTACAGAAAAGTAATAGTGTGCTGTGAATGAAGGTGATATCACATAACAAAAAAAAAAAAAAAAAACGAACTAAACAATATAGGAAATAAAAGAACAGTTTTTAAGAGTTTTAAAAATGGAAAGAACAAAAGGTAGTGAACTTTAAGGAAGGGAGTTAATTCTAAGAAAAAAAAGAAAGTGAGTAAATTCTACAAACTAAAGGGAAAAATGTTTAACAAGAATAGCTGCACTTTTAAAGAAGGTAAAAGAGTAAATTCTTGGACAGTTGTAAAGTTAGCTGTATCAGTTGCTCCAATTTAGTGCAAGTCATTTTTTGGTTGGGTTATTAGTTAGAATGTTTTGGTTTAATCATGTTAATTAATATGTGAAAGAATTGATGAACCATATTGCCATAGAAAAAAAGATTTTCAGCATAACTGATAATTTTATCATCTGGAATTAATTAAGAGCTTTTGTCTAGTAAGGATTTGAATTAACAGTTTGCAGACTCCTATTTCATTGAAAGAAGGATGTTTACATAATTTTTTAAATCAAAGTTAAAAAATAAAAATATTGAAAATCAGTTTTTGCAATAATTTTGTTTATAGACCTTTAAAAATAGAAAATTTACAAAATGATGGGAAAAAATTGATTATTATTATAAATTTTAACTACCGCCTACAAATTTGATTTTTGATATTACTAAATGACGTATTTTCTTGAGATTTATTGCATTCTCTGACCAATAACTCAACATAATTTTGTATGAAAAATCAGCAAAAATGGTTTCAAGTGCCAAGTTTAATATCTAAAGGTTGTTGGATACTTCCCTTATATTTTTCTTTTTTACAGCAATAAGCCAGACAAATATTTGAGTAATCAAATTTCAATTTTGTTATTCTGTTATTTTGATTATAATATTTAAGTGGTTTAACAAATTTTTTATATGTTTGATAAGAAAAGAAATGTATTAATTTTTTGAACCAAATTGTAATTGTAATTTTTGAATAGTATGTACATTTTGTTTTTATTATTTGAGATATCCTAGAATCCTAGAAAAACAAAAAAAAAATTGTAAACTAGTGTTTGATTCAATGTACCCAAATATTTTACCGACCTGATATTGTGATTGTGATTTATTAATGCATTTCATACTACAAGATAACAAAATAGAGAACACGGATATTTTGGGGGCGGTGAAAAGGTTATTTCCCTGATAGGAAAAAGAACAAAAAGCTATGCATTGTATCATCCAAAATAGGCGTAGTTTCAAGTGATGTTTTAAAGTAAATTAGAAAAAAAGGTCCCAAAAATGTATAGGTATTAATTTTATACAGGATATGTATGAAGATTTTAGCGCTAGTGTGAAGAAACAGAAAATTTTAGCGTATAGAGTAAATAATAACTACAAATTTTGTTTATTGCATTTCTAAATTCTGAGCGACAAGAATCAAATGTATATGTACAATGTTTATTTTTTGTTTCTGTCAACAACTTTTTGTACAGAAGGAATGCTCCGATTTTCAAAGTCAGTAACTTTTCTAAAAAGTTAACCGAATCCGGTGGCAATTTCACTGGAACTTATTTTGAAATTTTGTTTATTTTTTGTTTTGTCCCAAAAACCAAAAAAAATCGAGAGTTCTAAGGTTAGAGTTTGTATCGACGTTTTCGGGTAAAGAGAATGCTCCAATCGTTACATTGAACACCACATAAAAGTTGGGAGTTGTGTGCCGAAAATGGCAAAATCGTCAAATCCGGCGTCATCTAGAACGGCTGGCTATAATACCTTTTAAACTTTTAAAAAATTATTCCTTGTATTCAAACTTTTATGTACTAAATTAATTTACTACGTTATACAAAATTGAAAAAAGTTTTTGCTACGTATAATACACAATTTTTTTTTTTTTTTTCTTGTATATACATAGTAATTTGAGATCTTTTTAATTTTCACCCAAAACTTAGATAGGTATTAAATTAGATAGCTCGCTCGGAATTGTTTTTTTCAAATGCAATGACTTATCGTTGCTTTCGAATTTTAAATAATACGGATAAACCGCTACTTTGAAACCAATGACCAAACAGAGCATTAACTATTTAATGTTCCATCCAGTATTTTAAATTTTTTTTATAAAAATAAAATTAACTAATAACGTATTCCCGAAACATGTTTGTACCTATATAAGTAGTTCTTTAAAGTTTTATCAATTGAAACGTAATACATTTAAAATCTATTGATAGTATGACGTGTACAATGTACAACAATTAAATTGTGTAAAGGTTGTTTTTTTCAGTATATATTTATTTTTTATGATCGGTGATAGGGTTGTTAAGGGCGGCATTTTAAAATCTACCCCTGAAAGCGACGAATTCGCGGCGCAGTGTGCGAGCCAAATATTTGCCAACAATTATTAGTGGTACGAAAAAGTCAGAGAGAGAGAGAGCAGCGAGAATTGTTTCAATTCAAAATAAAATTCTTTGTCCTCGTCCAATTTCCATGTTTGCTTGTCGACGATCATACCTTCACCAGCATCATTCATGTCTGAACGGAGATGCACAGAAGATTTTGAATTTTGCTAGCTTCCCACTTCAATATTTATCTCTAATATCTGAAATAATTCAGGGATAGGAGCATGGTATAACTTAACACGTTTGTAAAAAAAAAAAAATAATTTAACCATAACTTGGGCTAAAAAAATTTAAAATAAGTGTGTTCCAAGTTAACTGCGTTTTTGCAGGTCGACTTGGAACACACTAAACCCGTAGCTATTCTATTCTATTTATTTCTATTTCACCTACCGCGATGTTGACTTGAAACACAAAAAGTGTTTATAAAAAACGTTTTATGCAGAAAAAAAAAAATTGATTATCAACCATATTTCATAAACAATTAAACCAACGCAGCAAATACCTGACTCCTTCACCCCTATAATGTATTGTACATTCCAAGTCGGCCTAATTTTAACAACAAAAATCAAACGATAATTATTGTTTTTAAACTATGTTTGAAATAATGTATAGTTTAAAAATGATATGCAATTGTTAAAAAATTTAAATAACTTAAATTTGTGTTGTAATAAACATTAGTTAGGTAATTTAACTTAACTAATTCCAAAATAATCTTTTTTTTTTTTAAACATTTTGTATAAATGGCGATGTGGTCAATTCTCCCCGGTGATAAGAGAAATGACTGATGATAGAACGAATTTCATGACCTCAAAAGTTAGAGCCTTAGCCTCATTTTTATTAACCGAACCAGACTTGACTTATTGGAAAATAAATAATGTAAATATGTAGCCGAGCAGATATACCGGCGTGTTTGGCCTTCGCTCGCTCGGCGCCGTCGCTATAGTTTCGCCAACAGATAATAGCCTAAAACCCATTGCATCCAAACCTAGACACTAACCCTAAACCTAAAAACCTATTTGTTAAAAAATCATTTTAAAATCACCAATTGAATTCAATAAAACATAGTAATAGTGTTCCAAGTCACCCGTGTTGACGGTGGTTGGTACCAAATTTGAATGATGTGAACTTCTTCTTCTTCTTCTTCTTCTTCGGTTTTCTAAAGGCCATTGAGGCCCATTACCGCAACACAAACTTCCTTCCATCTGTCTCTGTCCTGTGCTATTGTTTCTCCATCTCGTATTCCAATTTCTGCTAAATTCTTCTTCACTTTGTCAATCCACCTTTGTTTCGGTCTACCAAGTGGTCTTTTTCCCTGAGGTTTCCATTTTAAAACCTCT
>CM029361.1:30546556-30629497 GCA_017140985.1 Hormaphis cornu | reverse complement strand
AAACATTTATTTGACATACCTACTTATTTGTACGTTTTACAATTTGATTTATATAAAATTACATAAATACAATACATATTAAATAAAAAAAAAATTTATCATAGAAAATAAAACTAAATGTGAATATCTTAACTTTATTAAAAATGTATATACTAGTCTTAACAAACATCTAAGCTGAAAATTGTAAATACTTGTTAAGTAATGATATGCTGGAATTTATACTAAAAGAAAAAATTAAAATTACGAAGGGCAAAACAATGTAAATGTATAGTGTTTATTTTTTTGTTTACTTACAGATCTAAGTTTTATTACAACTGTCAGTCACTAGCATAACTAGCTTTGCAACCTGGCTCAAAACATTTATTTGACATACCTACTTATTTGTACGTCTTACAATTTGATTTATATAAAATTACATAAATACAATACATAATAAATAAAAAAAAAATTTATCATAGAAAATAAAACTGAATGTGAATATCTTAACTTTATTAAAAATGTATATACTAGTCTTAACAAACATATAAGCTGAAAATTGTAAATACTTGTTAACTAATGATATGCTGAAAACTATACTAAAAGAAAAAAATTAAAATATACTTATATGATTAACTTATTACTGAAAATCAAAATTCAAAGTCTACAGGAGGTTTGACACTGCGAATTCCAGCTAACATAGTATCTAAGTCTAAATCTTCATCTTTATTCTCATTATCATCAGTTTTTTGAACGGGTTCTAATTCAGATTCTCCTGATTCTTGATAAATTGATTTTTTCGAATTGCGTGGTTCTTCAGTTTCCTGAGAATCAGGAAAATCAACAGGTTCTTCTTTTATTCTGTTCAACAGTGTACATGACGTGTTCTTAGTATCTTTATCTTGTTGTCTTGTGTTGTTATCAACGTTCATGGGCTCTTCTTGTTGATTATCTTTAGATTTGACGGGTTTTAAATTTGTATTTGAAGTATCAACAGAAGACTCAGATTTTTTTTTCTAAAAATATAAAATATAAATAAAATGTAAATAAAATGACAATTTTTAAGTAGAAATGTAAATTAAAAACAAATAGTCTTTTTTTTACTCAACCTCGTTGGCTAGAACGTTAGATGGTTTGTGTTTATTTTGAATGTGATTAAGGCACTTTTCTTTACATTCAAAAGTTTCAGAACAAATTTGGCATTTGTACAATATTTTTGTTGGAGGCTGCAATGTAAAAATTAACACAACATAAATAATTGATGATGTTTTTTTCATAACTTTAAATTGTTTACATATTGCTACAAAATCGAGAAAACAAGTGCCATAGAAAAGGGTTTCTTTCAAACAAAAAAATTGTCAGAATCAGCCGCCTTTTGAATACTTTGGAAAGTGCCTGCGCGTATTGTTATTTTTTCATACAATTTGTAATCGCAGCTGTTCCCCAAGTTATTCATTATTAAAAAAGTATATAATTTAAGAAAATTATACTTAATACAGAAATAAATTAAAGTAACTAGGTATGATGTTTTCTTCTTCTTCACCTTTCTTCAAACTATTTGGGATTGACCATCTTTGTCCTTACTTCCACTTTTCACAATAATTTACATTCCCTATACACACACTAACAGCCTTTATATTCTATATTGGTTTCATTCATATTTCTCTACTTCTTTTACCTAAAACCTTTCATTTTCATAACTGTACTAAATGCTTTTATTTTCTATTCTCTCATCACATGCGCAAACTCTCTTTTTCATTTATTTTCTTTCATTTTGTCCACTGTTGATGAAATGCTATTACAACCTCTTACATACTCATTCCTATTAATTAAAATATTATTTTATTTTCTTTTGTTACTCCAATCACCCACCTAAGCATTCTAATTTCTACACCACACTTATAGATTCCGTTCTATTCTGCTGTCAACCAATCAACACTCCAAACCATATAACATAACTGGTTTTACCACACTCCTGTACTACTTACCCTTAAGCCTTTTTGTAATTATTATTATTAATAATTTAAATATTAATATATACAATTAAATAGGAACACTAAATCAATATCAGATTGTGACGGAGGCCAAAACTCTTAGAAAATAGTGTTGCCAGGAAAGAAAAACACCAAAATATATGCAAGTCTTGCTATCAATATTTATATTATCTTACCAAATCTGCTGTTTTAGCCGGTGCAGCAGGAGTTTCGAGTTTTTCATTTTTTTTCATGAATCTATGGGTTTTAACGTGCATACTAAAACAAGTAAAAAATAATAAATTATGATGTGTGTTTTGGAAATTTAATTTTTATTAAACAGTTTACTCTATCAGTAAAAAATGTGTTTTAGCAATACAATTGTTTAATGTGTGAATGCACTTTTTGACAACCTGGCGCCTGTTGTAGTTAACTGGTGAGGTTTTTACTGATGCTTCTTTGGTCATTGATAGTATAATAAATAAAGGTTTTGCTTAAAAATAAATAAATCTATTTTTTGAACGTTTTGTCGTATGGGTACATGGGCAGTAAACAACCACAAACTGTTCACTAAAAATCAACTTACCAAAATACACTTAATTGTCTCTTATCATGCAGAGATGGAAAACATTTTTTTTTGTTTATTCATACATAAAATATTACACCTAATTGTTGTTCTATGTTTTTGATATTTGAAAATATTAAAAATGTTTTCAGATTAATATTAAAAACAAAATGATTTGGGAAACAAAACCAAATTGAAAAGAAAGTAGTTTGAAATGATATATATTTTAAAATATTAAATCTTAAATCTCAAATATAAAATCTTCCAATTTATTATAGTTTAACTATTAATTATTGTTTAAGTACATTAAATTTTAAATAAGAAATCATTTTTGGTAAATATAGCTTTTCTATAACTGCCTATATTTTGTACTAATTGTCTGTTCTTAAATCCATCTAAAATATAAAGTTTTAGCATACAATAACAATGTATTATTATGGTTGAAAGTAAGTTCTATCATAACTGTATCCAAAAGTAATTAAAATAAATAATATTTTTGACTAGTTGTCTATTATATTATATTATACATTATATAGATATTGCATAACAATATTCAGTGATTAATTTTTTCTAATTATTGAAATTTTTTTCTTTGTTACATTATGTTTTGTATTTATAGTAAATCCAAGAAAAAAAAAAAAAAAAAAATTGGAGCGTTCCCAACTGTAGTATATGTCAGAGTTTGACCATTAAATATGTACAGCAAAATCTTTTAATTTAAATTTAAGACCAAAAATATTGTATTTGATACTTTAGTTATTATGTTTTACATACGTTGGTGAAAGGGTCAAAGACCGTATTAACCCCTCTATGCCGGTTACTTGCTCACCCTATAAATTTGCCGTCAATTCACAGCAGTTGCAGTTTTTACTTTTTAAAATTGGAAATATCAATATTTTTTGTAAATTGTTCAGGCGTAATATTTGTAGGCCACAGCGCTGTTACATTAAGTGTAATCAACCACCTTATTTTTATTTGTGTAAACATTTAAAACGACTAATTATTACAGTGTAATGACATTTCAATACAATTTGAAAGACAATATCAAGGTGGTAAAAGGGTTGCATGACATAATAATGCAAACAAAAATTTGAATATTATTAACGCATAATTTTTTAGAATTAAAGTATTTAATAAAAAAACTACTGATATCTTAACAATAACACTTTGTTAACCCCAGGTAAAAAAAAAAAATAAAATTGATTTGTAAAGCGCTATAGAGTTGTGACACCATGAATTAATGGTGAGTAATTTAAATTTAAATAAAAGTTTAAAATTTAATATTGAAGTTATAATACTAAATTTTAAGTATTAAAACAAACATATTTATTTATCAATATAAGGTTTAGCCAAGTAAATAAATAACTTAAATACAATAAATGTATTTTTCATTTAATTTATTGATGATATCACATCTTTATAATGCTTAAAAAAGTTTTTTTTTCTTGGAGTTTGACAGCGTTTTTGTTGGGATTAGTAGCTTTTAATCATAACATATTTTTAAGCACCTACAGGTAATTTTGCAAGTTTTTTTTGTTTATTCAAACCTAAAAAGATTGTAGCTAGCTGTAGTATTTTTCCATTACTTCACGATAGATATAATTAAAATCTTATTGCGTAGAAACTGCCCAACTCTGGGTCTAGGAAATTTGTAATTATAAAATTCCAAGTCTAGTAAAGAATGTATTGTCTTTACACATGAGGAGTGTTTTTTTTTATTGTTGTTAACCACAAAATAACTTCTTCAAAAATTCCTTTTACCCTTTTATATTATATTGGGTAGCAAAATTAATTAATAACAAATAACAATGATTATTAAAAAAGTTTTCAATCCCTAATATTATGTAAACCATAAGGCAAATATGCTTACCGAGCAAGAGTAAGTTCCTTGGTTTGGTAACTACAAAAAACACATTTGTACATCTTCTCTTTAGAAATGTTATCCAATGATTGTTTTTTACAAGACTTTTCCTCTGGCATATTCACGTTTTCTTTGGCAGTTGAAATGGTTGTTGGGTTTTCGGGTCCAGCTACTTCTAGTTGCTCGCCAGTTTGTAAGCTGCCATTGACAACCTAAGAAATTGTAATACAAATATATTATATATATATATATATATATATATATATATATATATATATATATAAATAAACAAATAGAATAAATAAAGAAATATAATTTCATCAAGAGTTTTTACTGGTAGATTCAAAAATCCATATTTCTGTTGAATCTGCGTCATAAATACATTTTGAATTTCTTTTAAATCATATTCCAACTTATCCATGCAGTTTAAGAGATCTGTGCATTTTTGGCACATATAATCATCGACTGTCACAATAACTACAAACTCTTCTCCCAGAAAATCAGCAATTTGTTCAGCCAAAGGTATATTGTTATGGGGGCTGAGGTTTGAGCATATACGAGTCTGCTCACCTTGTAACTTGGCATTGCAAACAAAACAGAATCCCATTGTATCTAAAAAAAAAAAAATTACGGATCATGAATAAATTTTGATTTTATAACAAATGGAAATATCAATTACAATTTATAACAAAATTTAAAAGAATAATGTGTGGATTGTGTATTTATTATGTACCTATCTATCTAACTAGATTCAACTACTTACTTGCAGCAACGTGAAAAATTCACCCTGAGGAAATTTTGAAAAAAAAAAATATAAAATATATATCAGTATACGTCTTTATTCCGTAAAAGAATACCCCAATATGCAAACGCATAAATAAAGTGGGCGTGGACATTTGTTAGAGAAAAATGTATGTATAAGTGGTTCACAGTTATTTATATACGTTGGTAGTTGGTAGTTATAAGTTATAAGCAATATGATATCAAATTGTAAAGTGGTTTTGAATTTTTTGAACTGACATGTGACATCCATTGGAAACACATTGGTAGCAGAGAGTATAGATGGTCGGTGGTGGGTTAAAGGGTTTGAAAATTTTGACATAACTCTAGAAGAACAATAGTAGAACACAAAAATAAATAGATCTGTTAAATATTGACCCAAAGAATATGTAATATTCATCAAATTACAAAATTTTAAATAAAAATGCAGTATCAATTAATATGTTACCTACTAGGTAAGTGATGTTATGAATCCTGATTTTTGAGATTCAACCAAACTGAACTACGTATTAATTTTTACAATTCTCGAACGTGGGCCAAACATGCAACTTCTTATTTGAACCCAAACGTAAAACTCAACCATTCAAATATTGCGTTGAAATCAAATTGAACCGAACATATAAAATTTTAAGAATTGAAATAGATACATACAGTTGATTGCAGAGATTTAATTACTATTAAGAGTTTTAACTTCCTATTATTGTCCTTAAAAAATAAACAGTTAACTTTAAAGTTGCCTAAGACATTTAAATTTGATTAATATTTAATCACTGAATACAAAGATGCATCGAGAGTGTGTACAATCTATTCCAAAGTTGAAAAGAAATGAGTAACTGTAAACTACTAACTTCTTAACATACTTAGTTATTTTTGATGTTATTTAATTATTCCAGTAACAATGTACCTGACCTAAGCTGATTGGAAGCCTCGATTTTTTTTCTCTGTTACAGTAATTATAAGACTTCTGGCATAACTTTTTCCAAATGTAGTGATTGATTTAATGTGATTTTTAAATTTTACATTTTTTTGTTACTTATTTAAACAAACCAAATTTGAATAAAAGTTTAATTTATGAAAATTAATTTCAAGTAAATTTCATCAAGGGAAACGTTTAAATTCCTATGATCCGTGTGTGTGTGTATGTGTGACAGAGAAAAATAAACCAGTTCTCAATCCTCTTAATATTTAATTTACGCAAGTCAAATCTCGATACTAGGTTACATTAAAATAAAATACACAACAGTATTTTGATTCGTCGATTCTTAACTGTAGATACCTAGGCACAAAACAATACTTTATACGACACAGTCCGACGACCAAGTATCATCGGTCACGACGATTGCAAAGTACCAACCGAAACATTTTAATCAAATCTAAACAATAATTTTGTTATTGCGATATTGGTGCCGCCGACAGTTCAACAAAACGTCTTCGGCGTTTAGGGGAACGTAAGAGTATTGCAGGTATTTGCAAGATTTTTAAACGCGATACCTACAGGTTACGCCAATATGGAGCACTGCAGTGGCGCCGAACCCTAAACTTATACATATATATATATATATATCGTTGGCTTAGAGCAGAAGTATCCTATCTCCAAAAACCTAAAAACTAACACATGGGACATAGGATTCTTCTACACCAAATGAAATAACATTATGGACATAGGCTAATTCTGTTTTATTGGAAAATAAAGAAAACTAATAATATTGGACATACAATACTTCTGCACTATGAAATTAAAACCTAGAAGAATGTTTTGCCTAAATAACCTCAAAATGGCAATTTTTGGACATAGGCTAGTTCTGCTCCAAGCCAGCGATATATGCAATACATGATTTATGTGGGTGGTCGTTTTGAAAACTAGTTTTAACCCCAACAATTTTGTGGTAAGTGGTGGTGCGTTTCGGATTTTTTATTTATGCAATATACTTCGGCGCCACTAATGAGCAGTGACGAAAAAGGTTAAAACAAAATCGAGGACACCACGGTGCCCGTGTATGTACTTACCAAATGTGCGATTCGTCCGTTACCGAAAAATATACTTAAACGGTACTAATGCTGGCAAAACAGTCGGAGACAAAGGACAGACCACGCGTTTTTTGCACGAGAAAGTACGTGCAACCAAATGGTTGACTTGACAGTAAATGACGGACACGGGACACGAGCGACCTACGAAATGCGCGAGAAATGGTGAACGATCAACAACTTTTTTGAGGTTATACAATCGTAAACGACGCTCCCCGAAGCGTGTGGACTGCTGCGGAGAGGGGGCGAACCGGTGTGCAGCCTGCAGTCGACGACTGAAGCGCGCACTGTATAGGTATCAAACACGGTTGTAGACAATATAATAGTAGATAATATTATTGTACGATCTACCAAGGTCTATAGATAATACTATCTATAATATTATCCATTGAGGGTCATTGATAGTATAATCAACAGTATAATACAACCGTGGTATCAGAAGACGGTCTTCTTATCAGCAAGGTCCATGGATAATTATCTATAGACCTTGCTTATCAGGAGCGTCTAAATCATAGGTTATAGTATCTATAGCTGTGATCACGGTCTTAAGAGATATCGGTCTATAGTAGATGGACATTTTTCGTTGTCAAAATTAAATACACACAACGCAAAATGGTTTTCATAATAAAACAAACAAAAATTATTGTATTGATACATTTTCAATAATTTTTTAATAAAATATAATGTTAAGTGTTATAAAATTGTTAGCTCTTTTTGTCTAAAAGTTATTATTATAGAAATTAAAAATCCAAATCAATAAAATTATTTCATTTTTACTAGCCATTACGTGTATTTTTTTATATTTGTTCACAAAAGAGTACTAAATAACTGTGGGTCACCCGGACGCATACACAGTTTTAGCGGTGCATTCCTGTATTTAGATGCCTACTATATATATTGTATATATATATATGTTTATTGTTTACAGTGCAGAAGTTACAAAGACTATAGTATTATATAATATTATATAGCAATGACTGATTAATAATCTGCTAGTCGATGATGAAGAAATAACGATATAGAAATAATAAGGAAATTATTATATTAGAGTAAAGGCGGAGATAATTTTACTATCATATATCGCCAGAGCATGTTCTATAAATCTTTCTACTTCTATATATATATGACAGTATGTTTAATATACTAGTAGGGTATCTTTAACAAATAAAACAATAATTATTATTATCTCATTTTTGTCTTGAATAATAATTACAATTTAGAATACCTGTATAGTACCTGACTACTTTATTTCTTTTTTTTTTTGGTAATTTTGTTTATTAACAAATATATTCATGAAATTACACAATAAAAAAATATTATGTAACATTAGTAAATTAAAATTTAAAACAATTGTTCCGCTGAAACCTCTACGATTCTACCTTCATACCAAAGACATTATTAATGAGATACAACAAAGGGCAAAGAGAGCTAAGAATGTGATTGCCTATAAATTATAATGTACCTTAATGAAACTTTACAGAGATCAAGGTCAAAATTAGTTATGATTATAAAATTGTTTCTAACAAATTTAGAGACTACTGCAACCTAAATTTCAATATACTAAAACGTGTTGGATTAGGCAAACATGTTTATAGAAAAATCTATGAGCATATCCAACACTAGAAACTTTATGATATTATATAAATACGTACATACCAACCTAAATCAAAATGTTTAAAACTAGTTTTCCTAAACGGTACAGTTAACGATTTATCAACTCAACAAGGGAGAAAAAGTCTATTCGTAATAACTACAAATAGAATCCATCTACATTTCTATAACCAATTAAAAAATATTAGAAAATTATGTAAATTATTATTAAAACAAGATCTTACTAATTGTTTAAATAAAATCAATAATTCAATAACTGTTAAGATTAATTCCTTTTGGAACTATATAAAGGATAAAAAAAAAAAAAGATTTACAATTATAGTTTCTCGAAAATTGATTTATTCTAAAATAAATATATATCTGTAGATATATATTTGTAATATAAGAATGTATCAATCTGCACTGGAATTCTCATGATTTTCATTCAATTCACCATTTGCCGGTGGATTTAATACAGTTAGAGAATATTTTGTACGTTTTGCGCTTCTTTCAGGTTCTTCAACCGTATCAGTCACTTCTCTTTTTTCATCTTCAAGCTTAAATATGAAATCAATAAAACACACATACATTAATATTATTGTAATAAGCCAAGTTAGAAAAAAATATTTGGAATGTACAACATTTGTTAAATAGTTAATCTACAACAATATTTTTAATGCTGCTACAAGAGATCTATAAAACAGTTTCATTATATTTCTGACAAAGAAATACAGTAGGTACTAGGTAATAATAGTGTTAAATTTATGGGACAAAATTACGTAAAGCGTAGCATTTAATAGCTAATTTTTTATTTTTTTACTTTGACTTTAATAAAACAATATATTAAAATCAATTTTTTTTTTTTTTTTTTTACAATACTGTGTTGATGATTGCAGCAAGAATAATTTTGAATGTTATATGCAGTTAATTATCTTAAAACATAATTTGGATATCACACAGTCTCAGAATTGTTACTACCCAGTTATTATAAATGCTAGTAAAATTTTACTGTTGCACAAAAAACTTATAAGTACTTGAATTCTGACTTTCTGCTTTTATAAAAACTCATTTTGTTTCTAGGAAAAATGGTTTCTTTCCGTTTATACCAGACAATGTGAATGATATAAGTGAAGAAGCCATGATTTTTTAATAGGATTTATCATATAACCTAACCACTATGAATCCTTAATGGTCATAAATTACTTAAGTCTATTGAATTATTAATAATCATTTCAAATAGTATTTGAGTTAGATAATGTAGTGGGAGGATTTACAGGTAATGCTTCTGATTCAAAAAGCAGCTAAAACTGTTTTGCGTAAAGGTGCCTTTTAGTAGCTATGTATAATTTTTGGGTGTCCCTAAAAACTAGGAATACCATTATTTTGTCCAAACCTATACAAGTGTAAAACATTGATAGTTTATTTATTTAACTATGGTGTTAGTTTACAGAGTCACTTTTGTGGAGCTCCACGGATCACAGTTTGCGAACTTCTAATTTAAAGTACAGAATACTTAAAAATTTACTTCTCAAATTTATTCCTTATAAATAAAACATATGACAACTCTACCTAACATACATAAACTTTTACAGAAATAAATATTTGAATTCAGAAGTTATTTTGTAGACACTATATTTTGAAAGTATATAATAAATTAAGTGCATTTACCATTTTGGCCCAGTGATCACTACGTAAGTACCGCAACAGCATATTTGACTTGTCGTTTACAACTATAAATATAAAATAAAATGTATTAAACAATTTAATTCTTAAATTAGTAACAATTAAGTATACAAACATAAAGTAGGTAAATAAATACTTTTTAAGAGTTGAAATCATTATTTAGTATAAAAATATTTATACTAAATATTATAGCCAATTAAAAATTAAAAATACGTTATTATTTTAAAATTGGTCATAAAAGTGTTATATTTTAATATAATACAATAAAAACATAAATAAATATAATGGTTTATTTTAATGTTCACATTTAACAACATAATTTATGTTATCTCAACCTAGCAGTAAACAGTGATATACACCTGGGGACATTATAATAATCTAGAGCCCTAGGAGAATGTTATCGCTTTTACTCGGCGCACGTTAAGATGATGACAAGTTGTGCAGATAAAATGAGTTAAATATCTTCTTTCACAGCGCTTTTCCCATTATAGGCCACTCCAACTGATATATGTAAAATGTACACTATGAGCAGAACGGACGCTAAATTGTCCGCCACCAAGTCGTGATCTTAACCTGCGCCGAGTATACAACTTCTACAAATTTGTATTTCAGAGTGATCTAAAGCCAAATATTTAATCTTACGTTTCAAATTTTACACCAATTTTTATAAAGTATTAATTGTGTGGTCAGTGTTGTTTCTATATTTTGTTACAAGGGGTACAACTTATTACTTTGAACTTGACTTTAATGTATTATAGGCTGCAAAATGTATTGTT
Source organism: Hormaphis cornu (assembly GCA_017140985.1). Classification (NCBI taxonomy): domain Eukaryota; kingdom Metazoa; phylum Arthropoda; class Insecta; order Hemiptera; family Hormaphididae; genus Hormaphis; species Hormaphis cornu. Next base: position 30,618,268 of record CM029361.1, on the reverse strand, counting down.
ATATTCTTGACGGATTAATTAAAGCACAATGTAATGTTATGACATCGTCATTATTTGTTACAACTGTTTGCATTTACCTATACTTTATATGTAAGAAAAAAAAGGCTCTTATGCTTTTCCAGCATGGACTATAACTCAAGTACAGTCATGTTCCCAAGTAATTAATCACAGAGAAACAAAAATAGTTTATGGTAAAAGCAACACTTAAAAATTGAATATAAAAAAAAAACTATTATAAAAAATAAAAAGGTAAGAAGTACAAACTTTTTCTACTTGGTTTATCCACTGTTGATATATAAACTGGTGTACGCTTGTTTGTATCATAATTAGGACAGAATCGAGAAAAATTGCGTTCATCAAATGACGGCATACCATCTAAAAACTCAGCTATAGACTGAAACGTATAAAACTATAATTACAATGTATTCACTCTGACTCATTTGTCATAAATTACGGTTGATTAATTCTATACGCATTTATACTTGGAGTAAAAAATGTATATTATACACCGTTAAATGTGAAGAAGTCTTAGTTTCTCCCAAAAGTCCGTCTGTCGCTGTATTTCCGTTCCAACTAAGACTTCATGGTTTTTGTGACATTTATTGTTAACAAACATGTTTAGCACTACAATTGGTGCTATTAAATGGTTGATATGGTGAAGAAATGACAAATTCACAATGTTATTTCCAATAAAACAGAGTATAGGCAAGGGTTGTACACTACTTACTTACTTTTCTATGGTGGTACTTTTCAAAATACGTTTACAGTGTCGTGTGTAAACGTAACACGATCAAAAGCCAAATAGTTGCGGTGATTTTACGTTTAGAAAATTTATAACAGTTGATAATTTATTATAAAAATTGTTGAAATTACTAACACACCAACACGGATACTAAAGCGTTGAACAAGTAATGTGGGTAAGCGTTTATTGTATTTTGAATTTCCATTTTTCTAACATTTAGGATGCACTTAAAATGCACTATCCAAGTACCCATCTACTTCGCATAAGTAGTTTGATTCGTTCTCAATAAAATATTTTGTCACAGACGACACGATTGAGTACAAGTAAACCCAAAAAAGTTCTCTGTCTTACAATATTGATTCATTGTGTACCTATATAGTTATGAAATATTTATTTCCGACTACTTACCATGTTGGAATATTAATAAACCCTCACAAAAGATAGGCGTTCACAATAGTCTGTGCGAGTGAATGTGGAAATTTAATGATGGCAAAAGTTAGGAAATACTTTTCGAAACGCGTACAAATAAAACAAAGAACAATTCTTTTTCGCAGTTTGTGTCTGATCTGACGCCACGGCCCAAGGTCTATAGATAATAACCACGACTCGTTGTTTCCAAGCCAAATAATATAGCCATGGATGAAACTAGATTGAAAAATGATAAGAGTCTATCGATGTAAGCACGATGAGTACCATAATCACGGTACATACAGGTTGGTAAACGGGAATTATTTTTTTGGTCACTTTATGACGTCTATAGCACATACTTCTATACTATACACAGTATACTGTGGTATAGAAGTCTGTGCTTTGTTCGTTTTAAAAACTTGGTGTTAACACTATAGCGTAGAAGTGTCAGGTAGGTGGTGTGTAGTGTGCCAATTCGAAACAAACGTTTTAAGTGTGGAAAAATCAACCGATCGATTAAGATGGTAATTAAATGATAACGATTTTTTTTTAAAATTTTTAACCATCGTAAATTATCCAAAATTACAATTCTAAAGTTTTTAATTGATTAGTTAACATTTTTTAAAGTTATGGATGTATGTGTTTGATTCGTCATCCGACGAAGATATGTTAGGACCAGTTTTTAATGCACCTAAAGTTTCCGCCGCTGTTTACTGTATAGTGCCGATGACGATGGTGAATAATTTAAAATTTAATATTTATCCAATATTGCGATTTATTTAAATCTAAAACAAAAAAACTAATATTATCCTTACGTTACAGTCGCAGGCGTCTTATTATTTTTGTGAAATAATTTTGTTTAGACTATATAGTTATATAATACTATTGCCTACTAAGTGTTTGTTTTGAAACATAAATCGTTTTATGACGATAATTACGCGCGCGGGAAAAAGAAACGCGAATCGAACACAGTCGGTTGTTTCGTAGGTACCCAATATGCTTAGGATTTCATTCGAAAGGCGGTAAACAAAAAAAAAAAAAAAGTCTGGGATCATTTGTTTTAGATTCTGAGCGTCAGCGAAGAATGTATTGGTTTTACAATGATGGTTTTTTTTTCTGTGATCAAAAAAGTTCTTGTAGAAAACCTGCACCAATCTTAACGTATGATACCTTAAAAGATGGATAATGGATCCGAGACGGTACTTTATTCGAAGCGTTTTTTTAAATTTTTTTGATGTTCAAATTTTTTTGATGAGGAAAACAAAAAACGGCCCGATTTTTCGAGTTGCTCCGATCGACTTGAAATTCATATATGTCATTTAGGAGGGTCTTATCAGTGTTCCGCTGAAATTTCAGTCGAGATTTCGATCATTTTTGTGGAAGTAACGGAACTTTGAAATTTTCGTTATTTTGGGCGGCCGTGTATTTCTTACGGGAGGCACAAATAATTACGTGTTTTTTACACGTCAATTTAGATTTTTTTTCGACTTTTGTGGTAGTAGTTTCTAGTAGAAAAAATGCTCCAATTTTAACGAACGATTACTCAAAAGATAGATAATTGATCCGAGATGGTACTTTTTTTGAAGCGTTTTTAAAATTATTGATTATAGTTAGTAGAGGAAAAAACGAATACGGTAAAATTCCCAAAAGTTTTCCGTTCGACTTTAAATCTATACGTGTCATTAAAAAAGGTTTAATGAGTTTACAGTTCAGTTTTCAATCGGTTTTGATCAATTTTGAGGGAGTTATCGAATTTTGAAATTTGGAATTTTTGAATTTTACGCAATTATTGTTCCATTGTTCCATAAAACATCTAGTTTTTATGTTTCAGCCTCGAAACTTTATTATAATCTAAACAAGACAGTTTTACATATGTGTTTAAAAAATTTAGAAAGTTGGTCAACACAATTTTGGTTTATAGCCGATTTTACGTTGTTATTTTGTCATAAAACTCGTCATTCCGGAGGGTCGTGTATTTCTTATTGGGGGGAACAAATAATTACGGGAAACGCGTTTTTTATACATCGATTTCGATTTTTTTGATTATAACATCCAAAATAAAGTTCGGGCCAAGCTTTTACACAATACCAAAATAGGAAAGATACATATTTGATAAAAGTTTTTCACGTTAAATTTGTTTTTACCACGGCATATACTAGACAACTGAGCTTGCTCAGAATCGTATTTTCGAAGGGAGTGATTTAAAACTAAAATAGGAAAGACACAGATTTATCATTGCTTCCAGATATAAAATAATGCGTTTAATCTGCAATTTCGAAACCAGTGACCCACCCAAAGCGTAGTCGCTATTCCGTCAAACTACCCACGTGACCTAGAGTGATCCCGGATTTTTCGTTTACATTTTATTTGTATGTTATAGTTTTAAACTTCTGCATTGCTTAAATCTGGTTGCTATAAAAAACTAAATCCACCTCGATCAAATTTTATTTTCAATTATACTTCATACATTCCGAAATCATTAACATGTAACATCTACGTATACATGACGTAGCCTCTATAATATTTTGTTCGTAATATATATTTTTTTATTTTGTGCAGACTGCGTTATTGCAGCTTTTATGCCAATATTGATTATATCATGTGGTTTTATGCCGTACACGTGAGCAATGTGTTATGTTTAAAGAACAAATATTGCAGATTTGTTCAATTATATAAAAATCGGAAACCGCGGCGATTAATTCATACGTAAAAGTAATTTCTGCAATATTGAACATTACACTTTTTTTGATTTGTAATTTTTTAATCATAAAAGGATAATATACGGGAAAATATGTTTTTTGTTTTGAGATATTTTACCTTATTTACTCTTGCGGTATTTTTGCTATTCAATAATGTACTTGGAGGTGACGGTAAGTGTTCTTAAGAAATGTGATAGGGTTTTCATTCCAGTTAAAAAAGGTTTTTGGTAAAAACATTATTAATAAATGACATTTACAGCGATGTATAAGAATCACAAATTTTTATTGAAAAGGAATATACATATTATCATGTACTTAATTGAAAGTTACTGTACTCAACTGTTTTTCTTCGGAGGATGGTTTTCTTTCTAAAACTATTAAGGTATTCGTTGCGCTGTTTGCAAATCTTTCCTGCGTGACATCATGGTTTTTGCTATCTTCCACCACAATTCTTATCGTTCAAATCGCCTTTAGAGTCTCGTAACTTCAATCATTCATTGTTTTTTGTCAATGGGTGGCAAAATTTGATCTCTGGATGATTGCAATTATCTTGAATTGCGATGTGCGTAAATAATTATATAAAATATAATTATTTTTGCAGGAATTAAGCCGTCAGGTGGAATGGAAAGTAAGATGTTATTATGTGTTTATTGGTTACTATATGCTGTATCTATGATTATTTAACTAAAACAGATAATTGAATTGATTATGGAAATATATCGGTGTCTCATTGTATATACCTATATATCTTATTATTGATACAAAAAGTAAGTGAAAATAAAATTTAAAAAAAAAAACAATTTTATTTGTGTAAAGATGTCTTCTTCTGACTGCTTTTTAAACGTAATGATATTCAAGTTAATGATAAAAATATGTAGGTACCTACTTTCTTAAGATGGATAACCATTTTTATAGAAGAAAGTTGTTATAAACAACACTGTAATGACGTGTTAATATTAGCCGTATAATTTAGTTATGTATTAAATAAACATTTTCAGATCACTTCTGTTTTATGTAAAAAAAAAATGACAGACAAACAATTCATCCATATGTTTTTGCAGCACTTCGCCACATAATATTTTACGTTTTTTTTTATCCTCTCTACTATTTTGACGTCTCTTACGTTACAGGGCTTTGTAAATTTCAATAAACGTTAAAATAGCCAATAATATGTAATATCTCAAATTTCATATTATGATCAAATATTCACCAAGTTTATAGCTACTTGGGTCCAAAAATCAAAAATTTTCAAGAATCTGTGGAGACTGATCATCATGAACTACGACCGTACTTCTAATGACACTAGAGACTTTTAAAAGGAAAATGGGAAGTTTTAAAATTAAAATAACAAAAAAAACCATAATCAATAAAATCAAAATCCAAAACAAAATCGTACTTTTAGCCGGAAAAAAACCATCAATCGCCAGACAGTTACAAACCTGTATGCCTTCTATTTTCTTATACCTAAAATATACATAAGACATATTTTATCCGAATTTCAGTCCTCTTTGGTGGCAAGAATTTAATAAAAGAACAGTTTGTATTCAGGATAGTTTATTCTACTACTCTCTAGCTTGCTAATCTTATCGACGAAAAAATGATTACCTCAAACATTCAGCAAGCATATTTCTGGATATAGAAAATGGCTTTTCACTGAATAGGACACGACGGTCTGTTACACGAAATTAAATTACAATTCATACCGTCTGAATTAGCTTTAACTTTGAATTCCTTTCTTGCCGTTCCGTGTTTTGCAATAAATTTCTTGACTACCAGAGAAATTCGTGTGGGTATGACCCAGCTCCTTGCCAAACAAATGCCGTGACTACAACAAGTACATAAAAATATATATTTATCACTGGAGACACTATGTTCTTTTCTTCAGACTTAATCCAAAATATTGCAAGCCTTCAAATATAATGAAAAATCAACCTAGTTACTCTATGGCATAAAAGATGGTGTCTGCAAGTAAACACCGACGAAGCCCTTCGGTAAAAATAAAAAAGACCGTATTCTAAACATTATCAAAAACCAAAGCATTACACAATGTTCTTTACAGGATAATTACATCTGTGTCACCATAGACAGGTAGAAAACGTTAAGAAAATTATTAAAAAAAGGCCACACGCCTTCAGGCTTCATTTAATTTCATCAATCAAGTTTAACAAAAAAATATCAGCTATATTGAATTAAATATATCTGGTTCAAGGTTACTCGTGATCGGGATACTTTGATATTCGGACGATTAACGGATTAACGGATTTTAAGATTCTAGTGTTCTTTGTATTTATGCAAAATTAAGGGCCGAATCCAATTATCTAATTTGCCAATCCTTGGCCCTCGATACACCTATATCGGCGCAATCTTAACTTACCGACTTCTTGTAACAATATTAAGTATCGGTTTTTCACAGATTGGTTACCACCATATGGTAAGTACAAAAAAAAGTTATTATTTTATTTTATTTCAAAGTGTATCAAAAATATCGTAAAAGAATATTAGTATTGACTGTACTTAATGGAAATAACTGCATCCAAGAGTCTTGAAAAATACAAAAGTATTTTATTTACAATTCAAATTCAATAATGACCATTCGACTCAATAGTGGAAAAGCAGTTTACTTACAAAGTAAAACTGTTTTTGTAAAACTTCAAACTAGAACTATTTAATAAGCATAATTTTGTTAACAGTGTATGTACCGAATTCACAGTATAACAGTGAGTACGAAAAACTAATCCTATATTTCTTTTCAAAATGATTTTCAGTTCTGTACGATTTTCAAGTTATCGGACAATATAACATAATATGTTAAAAATATATTTTTTTTAAAAAACTGTATAACCGAAATTATTGTGCAACAAAGGTAATATTAAAAAGGTAATAACTTTTAAAGACGTTTTGTAAGTTTGACGCCTTGTCATGATGCGGACAGTAGCAATTTAAAACAAATTTAAATCGAAATTTACGTGAATATTTTTATAGATATTTCCCGCAACATTTTACTATACCTATATAACGCTTGTACAGAAATAATAAAAAAAATGTTTTTTGAAAATGCTCAACAAAACTAATATGAACGATTTATATTAAGTGATGTGAAATAATATAAAAGTAATTGGTAATCATATCAAATTATCGAATGCCTACGGTAAACACTTTACTCAAAAATGTTTAAAGAAAATTTGATATTAACTATACCATATTATGTAAATATAGCTTCTTCATTGGTGGTTAACAAAAAATATGCAAGACGCTGTATACAATTACAATTTTTAGATTCTAATTCGTTTAACGTTTCATTTAAAGTTCCTATCGTCTTAATCCGATTTTATGTGAACTTTAAACATCGGAGCCGTTCTATTACCACAGAATGTGTTTACGCAAAAAATAATTTAAAAAACATTACGTTTAAATAAATACATCTTTTGCTCATAATTTAATGAAAATTATTGTAAAATCAACATATAATTCACTTCAATGCGTACCTGAAATGTATTTTATTTTGATAACCGCAGCATTGTCTGGACCAACCGGTGGTAAGTGTAAAGAATTTATTTTTATTCTTAATTTTAATATTTCTGAACATTTTACAAATGTTGTATAAGTGATCTGTTGTTACAGATTAGTATTAACATCACCATTACGAGACAATTTTTAATGAAAATTTTACGTCGATATGAAGTTTGTTGTAATATCACAAAAAATATCATCATATTTTGAATAGTTCATTTAGTAGGCGGGACCGACCAAAATATTTACATAAATATAACAAACTTAATTTATGTAAATAATACAAAATATTTTAATTTCTATGTATTAACTTTGTTATTAAAACTAACCAATAAGGTCCATTATTTATTACAAAATATAAATCAATTATTATGTAATACTTTTAAAATCGAAATTCATCTGGTAGAATTCTGAAATGTTAGATTTTCGGTGGAAACCATTAATTTTTACGGTCATTAACGGTAATTTTTTTCTCGTTATGGACTACTTTGTACTATTCTTATTGAAAATATAATTTGCACAACATGGCGTTAAAAAGAAGAGCAAGTATTCGTTTTTTTTTTTTCTGTATAATTTATTTCCCTTTGATTATTCTACCAAAAATCGCATTTGAATTACACGAAAAAGATTTTGTATGTTTAATGAAAAATTTAAATGATTTATATTACGGGCGACACGTTCTGTTACATCATTACTAAAAGCAGCTTTTGTTTATCTTGGCGAATTCATTATTTAGTGGCGATTTAAGGCACACCAATATTATAAGGATAATTCAAGCAGTCATCTATAATTCTACACAAAATCAGACAAATCAAATTATCAATTATAGATTGATTCGAGAAATCTACCTTTACTTTAAGGTCCTGTTTTTATTTATTTTTTTATAAATATTTAAAAATAAATTTCTCATTTTCTCTTCACAATTTCATACAAATTTAATATGACACTATTCTAAGACTTCTAACTTAACCTTCCAGAAACAGTGACATACTCCAAGCAAACGCTCAACGCCATCGAGTTAGTTATCCATCGCAGTGGCGTAACTACCGGTGTTCAGTGGGTTCCACGGAACACGGGCCCCGCGGCTGTGGGGGCCCATTGAAGGGCGAGAATACATGAAAATGTGTATTAAAACTTCATAAAAAATTGAATAAGGGGGGCCCATTTTGTGCACTCGAACACACTAAAATCAGAAGTAGTTACGCCCCTGATCCATCGGACCACGAAAAATGTGGTTTTTTAAATCTGGAAATAATACACAACTTGAGTGGCTTCAATCGACTTTTAAAAAAATATTCTAAAATTGTATACTTAAAATCACTATGCACAGATACCTACAATAATTTTTTGTTCGTAATGTAGTTTTTTAAATTCGTACATATTGCATTCGTTGTATGTTTGCAGTTGTTATACACACATTTTAAAAACAGGTTTATGCAAGCGGTACATTTGATCAAATAAAACAAAACAAATTACACGTTACAAATTACATCATTTTAATGTAAAATAGGTAGGTAGATATTGTTATACCGACAAACTGTTAATCATTTACATAACAAAGCACGCAGAGCAAATCTCCCTTCTGTTGTTCTAAAAGCCTAACACCTCTCTGTACAAAATTTTATCCTAAATAGAGACAATCCTCAATTTTTGATCACAGCATCTGCCAATATTGGTTGAAATCTTCATTGGCTTTAAGAATTTCAGCGATTTTAGAGTTAAATTAGGTTATTTATAAAATAAAGTCCCAATTTTCCGCGTGTGTCCGGCGATACTCTCTTTTTACTGTGTCTTAAGATAGGACAAAAATCGTTAATAAGCGTTTGATTTTTCCAGATTGTATTTTATTTCTAAACGAAATGTGTACTAATCATCAATCAATTTCCTTTATAAAAGTAAATTCAACAAAAAATATCAGCTAAATCGAACTCCTTTACCTCTTGAAATATGACTTTTATGGTAATCGCTACGCTAAACAACTTCTCTCCCGACTTCAAATTAATTGCTTTTCATTTCTTCCTTCTTCTTCATTCCTTTTTTTCTTAAGTTTTAATGCAATACTACGTTTACTATGTTTTATTCTAATAAGATACGATACTGCACGAAAAAGTCGTACCAATACTAGCCTCTCCGTCGTGGTTCGTTGTCTAAATTTGTGCGTTTTTGGATCAATACTCGCTAAATGTGTAAAAATTTTAAAAATTGTTTCGAATAACATTTAAGTAAAAACCGTAATCCCTTAATTGTTTGTGCTGTAATGCGCATTGATCGGATCGCCCCTTCTACTCGAAAACACAAAAAATTGAATTTGTTCCAATTATGGTCGTTTTCGGTAGATAACACAAAAAATAATGAAAATATCGAAAAACATTTCAAATATATTTAAAAACCAAAATTTAAACTTTTTTGTCGTATTATACGTATATACAACGTGAAATCGGTTTTCAAAAATTGTCAAAATATTCGTTAGTTTTTCGTACACAACTCAAAAATAAATTTCAAAAAAAGCATAAAGAAGGTTCAATCCAAATCCGCTTTCCAAACTCTTTTGCAATACACGACACTTTTCAATCAGACACACCATGTTGCCGTCAAAGTGTTCAGAGGAAAAAAAAAACACCATCGTAAAAACAATACATAAATAAATTGGTCGCCGAGGAGGAAGGGATTTGTTGACTCCCTAAAGACCTGTTCCCCTAACCATAACACAGAGGCTATAATGTTACGGCCTAAAAAAGATAACAGCCGCCGGTCTTTGTGGTGGATGACTGTTCGGGATTGACATACGTTTGAGCTAGGCGAACAAAGACCGTGGTCGACCGGCGAAACATAGGAATCGTCGGACGTTCCACCGGTTGTCATTTCAGACGATCGCATTGGACGTAGCTGCTAAAGTCACTGCGTGTTTGACAGTTTCTGGATCGGAAGCATAGGCGTAGGGTGAAAAAATTTTTTGGGGGGGGGCTGTAGCCCTCCTAGAGTTAACCGTCTATAAAATTGTGGGTAGCTCCGCCCAATTTTAGGGGGGCTATTTTCCAAACTGGGGGGACTAAGCCCCCCCCTAGCCCCCCCCCTAAATACGCCTATGATCGGAAGTCTCGGCTACTTGGTGTACTCTGATGCTTGGACGACTGATGAATTGTGTAATGTTCCAGTGTTCTCCGTATTCATGGAACGTCAAGTGTCGAATCCAATATTATTTAATTCGCCGATCCTATACGGTACGGTGGTCGCACCTAAATCGGCGCCATCTACACTAACCGGCTTTTAGTATGAATATTAAATGTGTTGTATTTTTTCACAGATTGGTTACAGAGAGCAAAACCATATTGTGAGTACATAAAAACAGCCGTTGTCTTAGTATATTGATTCAGAGTGAATCAAAAACTACACTTAATGATAATAACTGTATCCAAGTATTGTACAATATACAAATTTTATTTAAAATTCAAATTCGATATAATATTTATTCGAATAGTAGTGGAGAGACGGCCTGTTAAAAACTGAAATGACGCAAACGTGTATGTAGGTACCTATTATTTATTGAACGTTGACAAAATAATTCTAGAGAATTTTTTCAACGATCGATATTAAAATGTTTTGAAACTATAGGTAATGAAAAAAAAAAAATTCCTTGTTTTAATCACTTTTTCCGTTTTATCACCTAAATATTTTAAAGTGATTAAATTATGCTATCATCGCAGCAATTCTACTAGGTACAAACATACCATTTTTTACAGGAAAAATATAACGTTTAGTAAAATTTTCACATCACGACTCTCAGAATATAAAAAAACATAATTGTTTAATATATAAATACTAAACGAGTATAAAAATCTTAAATGCGTTTTTTTTTTTTTTTTTATAGATAATCAAATTACTGGGAAAATAGCTGGATGTGAGTGTGTGTAAAATTAATTTTAAAATCGAACACCTGAAACTTTAACGTATATCGTGAAGGGTCGTTGAAGATAATGGTTTTGTTTTTTCGCCTCAAAAAACATTTTTTGAGAATTTAGAAGTGATAACATTAAACGAATCGTTTTAACAGATATGATTCCGGTCGACGATCCTAATTGTAAGAGTGTACACATTTTTAATTTAGTTCTATTCTTATAATGATCACGGAAACCGTTTTCAACGAATATTGCTGATAATTAGCACAACAAATCACTGTACTGTAGGTAGGTTAGGTCGATAATTTTAAGTCTCAAATTATGTGGAAAAAACAATTTTAAAACTGCTTATAAGTATTGTTAACGACGGTGTCCCAGTATAACCACACCCATTACTCACCCTCTTTCTCCGTTAAAATAACTCTAGGATATTTTATCCACCCCCGATTTGATTATCCTAGGTTAATTATTAAAAAATTAACCTAGGATTAATATTTATTAATTTAAATTTATTTTATTTAATTAATAAAAAAAATAATTGTTACCCCCCTGTGGGGGTACAAATATCCTAAGACAGTTCAACCGAAAGTATAAATATTCTAAAATAATCGTTATCCCTTGAAAAAATTTCTGGGGTACACATATCCTAAGATATTAATACCGAGGGGGGTAAGATTATCCTAGGTTTTTACTAGGGGTGGAAAAGGATAATCATAACGCCGGTTAGGGGGAATTATTTGACTAGTACACCGGATCTACTGTTAAACGATACCAGTTTTGTACCCACCAACCAATTAGTTGGTATGTTAATTTGGCAATTTCATACTAATTGTGATTAGTGTGCGAGCAAAACTTAGAACTATTACTAAACATTAATTATTTTCCATCATCATTATTATTATTATTTAATTATTTTATTACATTTACATATTTTAATAAAGTTAAGCTGATTTTCTGAAACTTCAAACCAGAATTATTTAAAAACATGACTTTGTTGACAGTGAATTTACCAAATCAACAGCATAACGGTGAGTTTGAAAACCTTTTCCTATACTTAATTTCAAAATTATTTTCATTACTGATCGGTTTTCAAATGAACGAACGATACGACATTATATAATATTAAATACAAATAACTTTTTTTTTTTATTATTATTTAACTGCAATTATTATGTAAAACAATGTTCGTACTTGTAATGTTGTTTTGTCGTTATGTGTACAGTAGCAATATAAATGAATTTGAATACAAATAAAATGTTAAAATATCAAATAATTTTTTTTTTTTTGTATATATTATATTACACAAAAGCTCATATTGTAGTTTCTGTGTACAAATAATAAAAAAATTCTTAACAAAACTGATGTAAACGATTTTCATAAACTGATGTGAACTGATATAAATAATCGCAATATTAACCATATCAAACTATCGTATACCAACAATAATAATAATCCTCAAAAAGTGTACTTATAGAAAATTTGATGTTGGACTATACTTAAATACGTATGCAATATTAATACCTTCTGGCGTTGGTAGCTAAAAAAAATACGAAAGATGCTAGTGTAGTACAATTTACGGATTAAAAATATCCCGAAAAAAAAATTATTCCAAATCGTTTTTAATTTACAATAGGTATAATGTCTCAAACATTACGTGATTAATTTAATGTTTCATTTAAAGTACCGTCGCAATCCGGTTGTATGTAACCTTTAAATACCGGAGCCATTCTATTACCCAAGAATGTGTTTACGCAAAACAATTTTAAAAACATCACGTTTAAATAAATACATCCTTTTCTCATAATCTATTAAACTTTATCATAAAATCAAAATATAATTCACTACAGTAGGTATATTTTATGTGATTTATTTTAATAGCCAACGCAGCGTCGTCTTCTTCGGGCCCATCAACCGGAGGTGAGTGTGAAGAATTTTTAAAATTTTAATTTTTCTAAAAATCATACAAATGATTTATTGCTTCAATTTCATATTGACATCACCAACTCAAAACGATATTTAACGAAAATTTTAGGTTGATATGACATCACGGAAAATACTATCATGTTTAAAATAAAATTATTAGGCGGATCTGACCAAAATGTTTACATAAATATAACAAAATTAAATTATGCAAAGTACGAGTATATAATATATGTTTCAATTTCTATGTATTAACTTTATTATAAAAACTAAAAGTTTATTGGTCACTTATTTATCACAATATAAAAAATCAATTATTATTTATTAAATATTTAATATATATTATTTTGTTTGCGTTGTCAGACCTAACTTAACCTAAAGATCTTGGAATTTTTCTTGTGGAATTATAAAATGTTAGACTTTCAGTGGAAACCATTAATTTCTTTGGTCATTAACGGTAATTTTATTCTAATTTTGGTCTGTTTTGGACTATTTTCATTGTAACGATACTATACAATATTATATTGGACACATAATAACGTCAAACAGATGAGCAAGTACTCGTTTTTTTTTTTTTTTTTTTATATATTTTTTTTATTTTCCTAAGACTATTCTACCAAAAATCACATTTCAATTATACGAAAAAGGTTTTACATGATTAATGAAAAATTATAATAATTTATATTACGGGCTACACGTTCTGGTATTAAATACCTACCTTTATTCTAGCGGCAGCTTTTGTTTATCTTAGTGAATTCATTATTCAATGGCGATTTTGGCGCACCAATATTGAAAGGATATTTCAAGCTGTCATCTATAATTCTTTTTCACAACATTTATTGTAAAAAATAGATCAATTCAAGAAATTTACCTTCACTTTTGGGTCCTATTTTTTGGTTTTTTTTTTATAATATATAAATAGTATAAAAATGAGTTTCCTATTTTCTCTTAACAATTGCATACACATTTAATACACGACTATTTTTAGACTTATAGCTCGACCATCCACAAACAGTGACATACTCTAAAGAAAACTCTCGACTCCACCAAATTACTTATCAGATTTAAAAAATGCGTTTTTGCGAGCCATTTATATGAGGAAATAAAAAAAAATAATAATCTTTAAAAATTACTACAGTTTAATGTAATATAGGCACCTACATAATTGTCGTACAGACCAACTAACAATTAATACATAACAAAGCATACCAAGCACAAACACTCCCTCCCCTCCTCAATTGTTCTAAAAGCTCAACAGCAACCCGTACAAATTTTCATTCTAAAGAAATCTGTTTTTGGAGGAATATTTTCCCGCTTTGACGATTGTCAAATTATAGTCACAGCATCTGCAAGTTTATTCTGGAAGTACCATTAGAGTCCATTTGAGATTTTTAGAGTCCTCTTAATCTTTTTTTTTACTTTGGCATATTTTACTGTCACCCTAAACAATGCTATGTCCCAAATCTCAGCTTGATAGGTTAACGGGAAGTGATTTGTTTAAGGAAGATAGTTTAGCCCCTACAAATTCCCAACAAAAATCAATTCTCCAGCGCGATTTTAAAAAACTAATAGTCGCATATTGAACTACGTATTTACAACCTTATACTAAAATTTGAAAGCTTTTACTTAAATATTAAATTTGTTGTTGAATAAAATAGGTGACTACAAAAAAATTGAAGTTATTGAAAATTTCAAATTTCTATGCTTACGTATTAAATGATTAAAATATTTTCAAATTTGTATCAAACCTGTATTTACTCATTTCAATAACGTGTAAAAATTTCAAGTTTGAGAAATTTTTATTTTGGAAGTTTTGATCATAATATGACTAATTTGATTTAGTCAAAGTTACGTTTTCTGTACTTTTTACCAGTCTTTTTTAAGTTTTTATTATTTTATTTTTTTGGCTGTAACTCAAAATAAAGCTCAAAAACTCAAATAAGTTACTATCAAAATTAATATTCCAAACGTTTGTACATTTTTGATTTGACGCACCGTCTGGCCGTAAAAAAAAAAAAAAAAACATTATTTTAAAAACTATGTATTCTTCTCTGCTCTCTCAGAAACTAAAATAATACGAAAATAGTTATTTAAACAAACATAGGAATAATTTGTTTAATACTAAATTCAGGGTAAGTTCAGTCAACAATTTTTTAATTACCAAACTCGAGCTAAGCTAGGTTACCGGGAACTATTCTTTAAACTTTAAATTTAGAAAATTATAAAAAATATCTGTTATTATTCTATTTTGAAATAAAACCATGACTTTTACGGCTCTATATTTATTGAGTAATTTCAATTGAGCTAGACTAACTTATTATTTATATAATAAATCGTAAATAACTTACAAATGTAATATCCAACTTCTAATTTAATCTTCCAAAACAGTGACTGACTCTAAACTAAAGTTGCCATTCTATCAAGTTATCCACCCGATCTAAATGTTTCCGACTTATTTTAAATTTTATAATTATAGTCGATTTTATGAATTTTGTTGTTTGAATATAAGAAAATTTGATGTGAAAATATTATAATTACCGCTTTTCACAGAATTGAAACCTATCGCACTACCTTATTGTGAGTACATAAAAATTATTTTTTAGTTCATTTCAAATTGCTTCAAAGATGTAGTGTAAGAACATTGTTAATAAGCTGTGCTAAATAATTCTAATCAAAAGTATTAATATTACTTAATTTTTATTCTAAATTCCAATTTAAATAATAATAATTTGAAGAGGGACTGCAGGTATGCTTATTAAAAATTTTATAAATGCAAGTTAATACTACTTCTTGAACGAGTAAACAAAATGATTTCAGTGAATTTTTTCAACGAACAATATTTAAATTGTCTCAAACACTACGTAATGAACAAAAATACACTGTTTTGATTACTACTTCCAGCCAATCACCTGTATTTGAAGGAATTTATTATTTAAAATTTGTATTGTTATTTTTTATGCTATGTTCATGTAGCAATTTTACTACCTACCTGAAAAATATTTTGCAGGAAAACATTACATAATAAATTCAATTTTTAAATCATTATATTTTCAAGATCCAAAAGAACTTCATTGTTTAATAAATAAGTTCTACGTAAATATAAAAAGTAAAAATGAATTTTGTTTTTATAGATGATAATATTACCGGACATCTAATTGGATGTGAGTGTGTAGTACTGTTTTTTTACAAAGGGGCCCGGAGTCGAATATTACTTAAGGAACAAAATGTAGACAGTTTCTATTTCATTATATGCATTTAAATAGGAAACATTGACTACACGAGCAAAATTCTCCTGTCTTGTAGAATCAACGTATTTGAATATTTTATGTTATTTTGGTAGATAGTTAAGTATAAAATTTTGTTAGTCGGTTTTTAAGTCACACGACGATTTTATTTTAAACTTATCAAAAAATTATTTAAAATCAAATTATTAAAAAATGAACTTAAATGCGACTTACAAATTATTTTTAACCTTCAATTAAAAAAAAAAAAATACTCCAATATGTTTGCTTTACAAAGCAGGAGAACTATTCCCGTAAAGCGGGTTTTCGGTCAAAAATGGTAACGGCTCCGGGTCCTTTAAGTATATTGTACATCAGAAACTACTTTAACTAGACAATGAAGATGATTTTATCTTTCTGGTTTTACGTGGATGACGAGATTTCAAAAGTAGTTTTAAATGAAATTCGATGTCAGAATATTAATTTTATTGTTTTAACAGATATGGTACCGATCTATGGTTCAAATAGTAAGTTTGTACAAATTATTACTTATGTTTTTATTGTAGTTAGCATACAAACTGATCCAAGCAAATATTGATAGTAAATTATGGGTACTAAAAAACACTGTGCTAAAAATCCAATTATAATAATGTTTCATTGACGATATCATTTTAATTTATAATTATTTTGATGCTACTGCAAAACAAAAGAGAGTCCAGTCAATCCGAGTCCTGGGCTCATGAGATTGACAATTGTTAGTGTTTGTTTTTTTCTTTACTAGGAAAATGAAAAATGATCGTGTTTAAATAAACACGTGAATTGTTACACCCAGAACCTGAATAGATATGATAGTAAAAAAAATACATCACTTTACATTCACTCGGTTAAAATTTAAAACTTATTTTATATGTATTTGTATCAGGTTAGGTTAAAATAGACTGGAGGTGAATGTGTAAATTAATGTTTTTTTTTTTTTTTTTTAATTGTATTATAGAAATTGTAGCAAATGTCATATGGATGATTTATAGCTGCAAATTGTAATGTTATGTGGATAGCTTTATTTTAAAATGACTATATATAGGAAAATCGTGTATATCAACATTGAGTAAATTGTTTACAATGTAATGATACGTATTTATCAAATTCTCAATCTTTTAGTTAGTACACAATGTATACAAACTTATTACTTAATTTATTTATTAAAAATTTATAAAAATTATTCTCAAAACGGTTCAGAACAATGTTGATAAGCTACTAGCTGAAAAGATGGTAACGATTTCAGTGAACTATGTTAATTGACAATAATATGTACCACGATGACAATGTAAAAAAACAATTGTGATATTGTATCAGATAGTATATAATTAAAAAACCTGCTTCAACTAAAGTACCTACCAACTTCATCCAATTGCCTATTTTTAGTGGAATGTTTTTTAAACTGTTAGGGTCGGAGCAATTTAACAACCGAAAATTGTGTTAACGATAAAACATTTTTATTAAAAGTCTTGTAAAAGTCTAAACATAATTTGCTATACTCAGAATCTAAAAGAACGCAATGGTTAAAGCATTGTATCATTCACTATACCTAAGTAGGTATCTAAAATTTGTTATTATTTTTTTATAGCTGATGGTGTGCCTGCGTCAACTGGACGTAAGTGTTAACTATATGGAGTTCTTTTTTCAAAATGTTTTACTTAAAGGATAGTATTAAAAGTGAACTTATGGTTTATTAACTTATTATTCATTTTTTATGTCAACATAATCATTTCTAAACTTTTGTATCAAAATTATTAATATTTGTATAAATTGTTTCAAAAGAATATCGTCCGCAAAAACGTCCAGGTAATTGTACAAAATTGTAGTTTATTTTTTTTCAAAATTATCATTTTGTGTACAAAAATATTGCTAATATTGTTAGATGCTCTTAATTAACACGATTAACAGTTTCATTAAAATATATTATTTAACTCACGGAATTAATAATTTCTGTTTTAAAAGCTGATGCAGAAAAGTTTGAAGATTCTATAGAAAAAGGTAACAGAACATTTTTTTTTCATAGGTAAATAACTCTTCGGAATCTATACGAACGAGCCTATCAAGTTCAAAAAAGCCGGGATCACTCTAGGTCGCGTGGGTAGTTTGACTGAGTAACGACTACGCTTTGGGTGGGTCACTACTCACTAGTTTAGAAGTTGTGGTTTAAACGCATTATTTAATATGTGAAAGCAATGATAAATTATTGCCTTTGAAAAAGCGATTCTGAACGAGCTCATTTATCTAGTATACATTCTAATAAAAACCATATTTAACAGAAAATAAATTTAGAAAATTATTGAAAAATTATTAAAAATTTTAAAAATATAAAAAAAAAACTTTTTTAAATATTTTATAACGTATTAAATTGATTTAGTAGATAAAAGTATGAAAACAACTTGAAATAATTGTTTACAACGATAGTTTAATAGGTATATCCGTTCTAACGCTGGATTTTGCGATTTCGTCATTTTTGTCGTTTTCGGCACATAACTTGGAAAGTAATCAAAATTTCAAAAAACGTTTTAAATAAAACAAAATTCAAAGCCAAAATCCCAACTTTTTGTGGTATCCAACGTAAGGATTAGAGCTTTCCTTCTACCCAAAAACGTCATTATATACCTGAAAATTTCAAATTTTTCACCGTAAAATTCTCAATTCTTTTTTGGTTTTGGGTTTAATTCAAAAAATCAGCAAAATTTAAAAAAAAAACTTCAATCAAAGTACCACCGAAGTCAATATACCTATCAGTAGAGGTACTGACTTTAAAAATTTAAGCAATCCTTCTCCCGAAAAAATATTGACAGAAACAAAAATCATCATTGTAAAAAACAATTATCACTGACGTTTAGAATCTAAAAAAATTTGATAACCTTTAAAAGATTTTAAAATTTCAAAAACATTATTCAACACAAAATTATTTTCTTGAGATCAAGATATTAAATTTTTTCTAGCTAAAAGAACATGTCTTGGTAAGTTTTAAGTTGTATTTAATATGCAAAACAATATAAAGCTGTTGTAAACATTTTTGCCGGTAGTTATCATAATATATTTTTTATAGAATAAAAACATTTTTTGACGTCGATTTCTATTACATTTTCTTGCACCTACGTAAAATAATCAGAAAAATTCAATACATTTTTTTATCAGAATAAGTTAGAAGTATAGAAAATTTTTATAATTGTAATATTGTTTTGTAGCTCGAAACAAGACATATTCTAAAATAATCGGATATTTCTTAATCAAAGTTTAATTATTTATAGTTATAATACTATAAAGTATCACAACATTCAATCAAAATTCACATATTTATTTTGTTTAATGTTTGAAAACATAATTTTTTTTATTATAATTTGTATGTACAGAAAAATAGTAATTTATTCAATACATATACGATTCAAAATTAATACTTACATTCTTTAATAGATTTGATTTAAACATTTTAACATTTTTTGAATATCAAAATTTATTTTAATTTTTCTACAGAACAGGTAATAAAATATAAATTGTTGAAAGTCAGCTGTTTCATATTATAAAGAACGTATTTTAAGCGGTTTTTAGAGATCGCTACCAACCCCTCGCCAAAGACTGTATTGTGGTAGCTAATAAGTAATATAATATTACATACAAATTTAAATTACGAATGAATCCAACAGCATAATGCACCATATGGTGCATTTCTAAAAATCCATTTGCCCTACTGGAAACCTGAAAAAGTCGGGAAATTCTATTTATTCAGGGGAAACAAAAAATTTGAACTTAATTCTGGAAATTTGATTTTAATTAACATGTACTATATAAATATTAATTTTATGTTATTATTATCTGCCAAAACTTTTTTAGTAAAAATTAAATTTTAGTTATGTTTTCAGTGTCATAACACTTTGGGTACCTACTCACAATAATTTATATAAAATTAATTGATTTTCAAAACTATTGCGTAAAAGATTTAATTTTTTTTTTTTTTCTTAGAAGTTCTATAAATTATTTTATTGTAACTAAGTTATATGCCTTTTATGTCAACATTTAAATTTTGATAGTTTTTTCAAATCTCCAATAGGTATAGGTACACTTCCAGCACTACTTTTTAGTAAAATCTATGTTGTTGAAAATTTCTGGAAATCCTTAAAAAGTCAGGGAAATTTTAAATTTTAAAAACGTCGTAATCATTGCTAAGCTGCTCTGTTTTTAATGTATGCTCTTTCCGTAGATTGAAAACTTGGTTGCGCTCTAAGATTGGTTTGCAAAACAGGCTTTGCGGTTTGGCTATACTAAACATACATCGTGAAATAATTATTTTAGTTAATCATATTATTAGACGTTTTGTTTCTATAAAAAAAAAAAGTACTGAACTATTATACACCTAATAACTTAACCCTGTATTTTATTTTTGTACAATTGTCATTAATGTTTAGCCTATGAAACAAGAGAAATTATGTACAGTAATCGTATTTGTAACTAAAAATATAAAATTTATACATACCTATATATATATATATATATATATGTATACCTATATATACATAGTATATAATATGTTATACTTAATGTGCACAAGGAAAATTGTTATTTAACTTTACACCTGTTGACTACTGTGCATGTACATTAGTTATAATAAATTGTAGGTGTAACAATTTTACCCTGTCTCTAATTTACAATAGTTTTGATTAATAAAAAAACAATTTCAAGTACCTGAATATATGTATTTTGAGACAATTACGCAGACAATATTCTTAAATACCTACCTACCACCTACTCCATATAGTATACAAAACAATTGAATATTTCCTCAACTATTCTGAAAAATAGTTATCACCACTCAAAAAAAAAAAAAAAAAACATGCACCAAGACACTTGCTTATCTCATATGACCACCGTACACATTGTTTTTGATTCAAAATTTATCCAACACAAATATATAATTGTAACAAAGAACAACTGAACATTACGTTAATTTTTCAATCAAAATACTTCTATGTTACAACGTTCATGATACAATTACTTAAGTTGTTATAACTTTTCAAACAGGTAATATTATGTACGCGTTTCAACGTAAGTAATTCAGTCATGATGTAACACGACTCAATTGAACTTTTGATTAATTTTTCGATGTTCAGTGAATCTTTGTAGTTGATAATCTGTATAAAAATAACAACATATACTATAAACTCAAGATATGCAATTATTTTCCATAAGAACTCAAAGTTCCAAAATGCCAAATTCAATATGCATTCGTCTATATGAGTAAGTAAAATATTACTAAAATAAAATTGTTAAAATACGTTACACTAATTACTTATAATCTATATGGTTTGTAGAATATTTTGCCACGTAATAATTTACAATAATTTATAATATAGGCTTCCAAGTAAAGAAAACGTTAAACACAACGAATTTTTAATAATTCATACATGTTCAGATTTACTCGTAATTAAATGAACGTAAATTAGTGATTTATTTTATTTCACCACTTGTGTTACGTTCGAATGAATCATTTTAGAAAAAGTCGTGAAGTAAAACGGCACATGAATGGCTTTTTTAAGTTAATTACCATACAACCTATTGATTAAAATAAGAACACATTTTTGAATTAATTTTTCACAAGACAAAAATATAAAGAAGAGACCTTTCATATAATTTGATACGTGCATATTACTGTACAAACTTATTTGTGGTACTCAATAAAAAAGTTGGAGCACTTTTAAACGAAAATGTGAACACAAACCAAAAAATTTCAAGTTATTTACTGTAAAATATATCAAAAATAATAATAAAAATGTTTAAAAAAGTCCCACGTTCACTTTTCAAATTTTTTTTTTGCTATGATATTTTATGGTTGAAACATATTACTAAATACTATCTAAAAAAAAAAAATTACTGAACAAGCAATGCTCACTGCACTGAGAATTTAAAAACATTTTAACGGACACATTTGACACTACGGTGTTAAAACTGAACAATTTAATTTCTTTTGATTATTACAGCAATGTGATGCCTATGAATGAGTTAGATTTTTATTTCAAACAAATAAATTCATTATTCTTGATTATGCTATGAATTAATGTAATTATATTTTTTTTTCTTTAATTTTCAAGACGTTAATACTACTGTAGTTTACAGTAAGTCTCAATCTTTCGCATAATAGAAAGTATAGTATAATATTATGTAATTATTATAAGTGTATATTCAAATAAGTAAGTCGGTTCTTTTTACACTAAAAACGTGTAAAATTGTTTCAACAAATCGACTGTACAACTAATGCATTTAAAAACTACATTAATTTCACCAATTTTATCATAACTTATTACGAATATACTAACTTCTTTAGTGGCGAATTCCCATGTAAAACTTATTTGAAGGAAAG
Source organism: Hormaphis cornu (assembly GCA_017140985.1). Classification (NCBI taxonomy): domain Eukaryota; kingdom Metazoa; phylum Arthropoda; class Insecta; order Hemiptera; family Hormaphididae; genus Hormaphis; species Hormaphis cornu. The sequence continues at coordinate 30,595,475 of CM029361.1, read as the reverse complement.
TATCAAATCAGTTTATTTTAGTTTCCTTTCAAAGGATAATGTGCAATTAGTATTTAAAACTACTTATATATTATGAGTGTGTTGTATATCGTATGTTAACTGACGATTACAACCAGCAATTTTTGAAAACTTCCAAATTTTAAAGTTATATATGTGAATGGTATTAATTATTGTTGTAAACCACAGACTAACATAGTAAAATATTGTATAAATAACTGTTACAAAACTGCAAAACTACAACCTATCCATCACTAATAATCAATATCAATTTCATAATCACTTTAGCTAATCGACAACAATTCATAAATTGGGTTTTATTTTTAATGGGAGTTTTTAGATTCTGAGCGTCAACGAAGAATGTATTGGTTTTATAATGATGTTTTTTTTTTTTTTGTTTTTCTGTGATCAAAAATTTTTTGTTATTTGGGCATCAAATGCACCTATCCTGAATATTACAGCTTTCTAATTCATCTGCAAGTGTAAAAACATTTATTTCAGCGACTATATAATATAATATATTAAACATACATTATAACGAAATGTATGTTATATAAGTACTTACGTTTTTTTTTTATCAATTAAATTAATTAATTAATTCCTAGAACTATGACTTTTTGGAGTATTATCACAGTCTTCATTGTAGATAGAAAGTTTTTTTTTGCTTGAGAATCATTTGACACTTTATAAGGGTTCACACGCTGCGTTGATTGAATCTAAAATTATAAATATTAATTTTTAACAAACTAAAAAAAATGTACAGTTTTCCCATTATTCTTCTAAAACTGTAAAATTTGTTTATGTTACTTAAATCTAGCTCAAAAATTAAACAATATTATGTTTATAGGTCCTGCTCAAGGTTATTATCATCTTCTTGCAAAATACATAAATACAGGTATGGTTCAACAGATTAAATTAAATTTAAAAAAAACTATCATCGTTCAAACATATCAAAACAGATTTTTAATAAGCACAACTAATCACTTTTTAGTTCTTCGCGTAGGTACACTACATGTTCACTACATGCTGTTCATCAATTCCAATGATAAATAAATTAAAAAAATCATAAAAATGACTTAAAACCTGTTTGCAATAATTATTGGCTCTGAATTGTTATTTTCTTACGTAATGAATAATATAAACTTCAAACTACAGCTGCCACTCAAAACGGTGACCTACTCCATCCGTGAAGTCTCTTTCCTCACATTTAAAAAAAAAAAAATGACTATTGTTATACTTATTTACCAATATTCTTAAATAATACTTGTACACAGATACAATTCTTGGCCCGATGGAGTATTGCAGTACACTTCAAGATATACACCAACAGCTGGGTACGTCGTACGACATTAATTTTATAATAAAACAAAGTAAAGCGTTTGCAAAAAAATAATAGTTACATTTTTATAAAAATACAGAGTGTAAAAGTAAGTCTGTATACATAACAATTAAACATACTTGTATATTTTACCTTAGCTTCAGGTGTTGCTTCGTTATCGCTCTAATATGATGATAATACCGGCGCCCATGTCGGTTGGTAATTTTTAGTATTTATCCAGTTGAAAATACAAGAGTTGAATTTAAATTAAAAAGTATATTATACTTAGGCTGCTTAAAATTTAATACATCCAACGATATCTATATATATAAAAATGAATGTATGTATGTATGTTTGTCCTCAATGATCTCGAAAACCGCTTGACCGATTTTCATGCAATCTTTTGTAATAGCTTCGTTGAAAGTCCGGGAAGGTTTATAGCACAAAAAATGTTTTTTTGAAAAAAAAATTTTGAAAAAAAATTTTTGTCGAAAAAAAAATTTTTTGAAAAAAAAATTACAGTTTGATGGAAAACATCAATAATCGTTTAGTTATGGAACATCGTGCAGTTTTTGTAGATTCGTTCACACAATATTATCCATTTGAATAAATTTAAGCCCTACCAAAGTTTTATTATATTCATGTAAATTGCAATAATGAAAATAAAGTTCTGAATTAAAAATAACAATTACTGTCTATTTAATATTTTCTTTATTTTTAAACTTCATTATATAATTGTGTGTGTGTGTGTGTGTGTGTGTTCGTGTACGTGTACGTGTGTAAGTGTGTATAAGTGTGTATAAGTATGTATGTGGAAAACAATTGAAAATAATTGGTTGAGCGGTTTAAGAGTTATTGAATCACAAAAAGTGGCATTGATTTATATATATATATATCTTAACAAAAACACTCCGCCAACTACGTGTAAAAACCTCGCTAAGTAAAAAAAAAAAAACTCAATTTTGAAAAGTTGTGATATCAAAAAGGGGCTAAGTAATTTTTTTAATTCATTAATATAGAAGTGTTTTTAATTGCCTGTATTTTATGTAATGTGAAAATTTAATATGAATAATTTAACTTAGCTTGGCGGCTCTACTCATAGTAAGCACTTAAATAGTTTTTTTGTAACATTATATTAATACATAATGAGGATGTAAATATTCATGTCGACTTAGAGGTGTTGTATCATTAGTTGTAGATATATGTACATCATAAGTTAAATAATAGTGACCGCCAAGCTAAGTTAAATTATTCATATTAAATTTTCACATTACATAAAATACAGGCAATTAAAAACACTTCTATATTAATGAATTAAAAAAATTACTTAGCCCCTTTTTGATATCACAACTTTTCAAAATTGAGTTTTTTTTTTTTTTTACTTAGCGAGGTTTTTACACGTAGTTGGTGGAGTGTTTTTGTTAAGATATCACTAATTTTTTATTTATGGTCTGAATATACCTAGTTAAGCTATAATTTTTGAAAAATGGGGAGTGCAAAATTTCTTTGTGGATTAAATATACTAAAATTTACTTTATGAATATTGTTGAAAAACAGTAATGTAAACGTCTTTAGCTCCACGAGGCCATCGTTCATAATGTATGTTTGTATCATTGCATCTAACCCTTTTATTGTTATAACGAATGATACTTGTATAATGGGCTGACGTCATTGAATTACCGTGGTGGCAAATAACTGCGTGCAATTTATAAATGTTTTCATCAATATTTAATGTCTGAGTGGATAATGAATTTATAATTAGGTCATTGATTTTGGTATTTGGGCCAGACCATAGCTGAATTTGTAAAAATAATATATATTTGTTTCCATTGACTATATGTGAAACTCAGAAACTCAGAACACGAATGCAGCGGTGAGTGGTCAGTGGTGACGGCGATAATGCAAATATCGGCATATCGTGTCGGCATTATCCCTTAGACCATACAATACATACTGGATATTATATGTATTATATGGTCTAAGCATTATCCCTACCACACTCGCGGATCAAAATGCGATAGCAACCGACGTGACGCAGAAATAATACTAGTCTGGCTGCTTGGAAGGGGAAGTTTGGGCGGCCAGCACTAACGCAGCGGCGCGTACAACATATACATTGTTTATTTGTTGAAAAAAATAGCATTTCTAGCAATTACTTAGCTAATAGTTTTGCATATTACTCTGGCTGTAATCCTCTAATTAACTTAAAATTTATAAAAGTATCATCTACATAGTATACTGAACCAGCCCATGTAAATTTCAAATCAATCGGTTCGTTGGTTTAAGCTACAGAGAGGTCGGATCATTTTTCGTAAAATTACATTGTTTAAATACGAGTTGGCTGTTTCGTGTAATTATACCGCCGTCGTCAAGCGCTCTTCTTTTTTTACTTAGCTCTGCGCCGCGACCGCGGCACTGGATACATATATAGATTTCTGAATTGCGCAGCAAAGCGCGCCGGGTTCGCTATATACAATATTTGTGTGTATAAAGGAGAGTGTACTTTACCCGGGGACCTTTTTTCGATGTAATAGTGTATAATAGATACGCAGTATTGTCGTTACTGGTTATAGGAGAAACAATTATATAGTAGAAATTAGTACTTAATTATTATTGGTTGCCACCGGTTGTTCGGGCAGACCAGGTACAAAAACTTGCGTCAAATCGAATTTTTGAACACGGCCTACCGAGGTGGTACTTTGTCCGCGAACCAGGGTGGCCGAGTCGCGCTTACTGCAGCGATTACACCCAAAAGTACTCGAACAAACACAATTTTTTTTTTTTACGAATTATCATTTTTTACGGGCAACGAAGTGCGCGGGATCAGATAGTAACAAATAAAATATATCTAATTTATTATTGTATCTTCTTTAATTTATCATAAATTATTTTAAATAATGTTTCTTTTCCTTGGCCTTCTATTTCTTTTAACATTTTTCCACTTACGAGTATGTTACTTATACCTGTAGCTTTGTTGTGTTTTAACTTTTTTAGTGCTACTTCAAATTCCACTTTCAAAATGGGTCGTCCTATATTTTCCTGTCCTGCATCTTCTTCTATGGCCCATTGTCCCGCGTGTCAACTGTCAATTCCATATAATTGTTTTATATATTGTTTCTATACTTTTATTTTCCTCCCATGATTATTTTTGTATTTTCTAAAAAATCTTTTAATATTCTTAAACGCTTAACCCTTTTGCTAGAGAAGAATCAATATCTTTGCATACATTGTTCAACCACATTATCCTTTTGCTTTCTTTGTCTCCCTATTAATAAAGTTTCTATAATTTTCATTAATCTGACATTCCCTTTTCACTAATCACATTTTTGTTCTTTCTTTGTTTTTCGATGAGATCTACAATTTTTTTATCCATTAATGGTTTGTTTGGCGTTTCTTTAGTGAATTTTAAGTATTTTACCGCTACTTTTGTCATTGTCTCCCTCAATTTTTCCCATTCATCATCGACATAACCCCGGTTCCAATTTCTATTTCTTTCTCGTAATAGTTTATATATTTAGCATATAATACAACTTAATTCTAATAATATAATTTTTAACACTGATTAAATTCATAAGTTTATAAATAAATAATTCATGTAAAATAAATTACGTATAATTTAATAACTAGTCATTCCTGTTATTATTATTATTATTGGGTTCATTAATATAAAATACCCATTATCTTATAATAAATATTATTTTATTTCATTAACTTAAATTATTTAGACGATCTTAAAATTTTTACTAGTAAGTTAATTTATTTAAAATTATAACGATACATTTTCATTATGGATGATTTATGATTATTTGATCAAACTCAAAGAATAACTATTAAATTAATTTCCTACTTTTGAGTTTTACTAATTATAATTGTGTACTACTTTCGACGGCAAATGTTGAAAACTGCAGAGCATTAACTAGGTACTTAGTTAAAGGGTAAAATTAAGTTAAAAAATTAAATAAATTTTAATAGACATTTTTTTTCCTTAAATTTAACTTAATAGATTATTTTAAGATTCTGAGGGATAGCGAAAAATGTATTATTTTTACAATGATATTTTTTTTTTCTTTTTTTGTTTCTTTGTGAATACTTTTAAAGGTATAAGGAATGGTTCTATTTTTCCGTTTAATACCTCTAATGAAAGGTCTTTAGATTCTAATTGCACTTAGCGGTAGGTATTTTAAAAAATGTCCAACACTTTTGTGGTTTTTGTTCAATAAAAATTTAATTTTCAACAAAAATTTTTATAACACTAACAAGGTTGATTACATCTATAAACATATGCAGCTAAAAAAATTCAAAAATCCATAGTCACAATTTTTTTTTATTGTTTTTGGAAAATGGTCAAAGATTGGTAATAACTTTGATTTCTTTTTAGAAAAAAATTTGTAACTCATACAAATATGTTATTTGAGAATTGAAATAAAACTACGTTATGTAAAACAAAATTTTCTAACTGATAAAATAAATTTCAAAATAATCTGCCCAATAGATTCTGAACGCGTACATAAAAAGTGTTGAAAAACGGTGCAATTTGGTTATAACAATGAAATTACGCACATTAATATGATATTAATTGTCATATAAGACCAATTTTTTACCCTTTTCCAACGCTAAAAAAAAATTTGTGATCTTGATTTTTGAAATGTTTAGTAGCAAATTTATATAAATGTTATTAAACCTCGTGGTACAGTTTCAAAACTTTTTCTTGAAAATTTAAATTTATTGAACAAAAAACACATAGAAAATGGAAATATTCGAAAATTTTAAACTTCTATTCTTTGCTCAAACATTTTCTAAATTACTTGAATCTCGGATAAAACCTGTATTTTACCTGTTTCAATATTGTGTAAAAGTTTCAGCTAGTTCCGTCTATTATTTTGGATGTTATTAACGATTTGGTTCAAATTTGACTAATTTTTACGATATTTAACTTTCAAATTTGCGTCCCCTCAAAGTACAATAAGAGTCCAAAATCTTTTTATATGAGATATTAAACGTAAAAATTGGATCGTTTCTTGTTCCCTTAAAAGTGTTCTAAAAAAACAAAAAACAAAAAGGAAAAAACATTATTGTAAAAACAATACGTTCTTCGATGACGATCAGAATCTAAAATTAACCTTCTAAGTTGAATTTAACGAAAAAAAAAAAATGTTCATTAAAATTTACTTAATTTTTGAACTTAATTTCACCTTTTACCTAGTTAATGCCTAGTTTTCAACATTTGCCCTCGAAAGTAGTACACAATTATTATTGCTAAACCTCAAAAATAGTAAGACTTCCTATTGCAAGAATGAATAATACAACTACTTACAAATAATTATTATAATTTTACATAATTATATAACAATTTAGTATATTATATAAAAAAAAAAATTCTATTATTGCATCCATATAAATAATATATGAAAAATTGATAAAGAATAGATCATAATATAATTTTTAGCATTACTAAAATGTATATCAGCCATATCACTATTAGCAATCATAAAACGTGATTCACCTAATTTCCAAAGTTTTTTATAAATCAAATTTAATTTTTTTTATAGGTAATATTGATTCTATGAAACTATTGATTTGTTTGCACTTATGATTGATTGGATTTATTTTATTTTAGCGTCAAAAAGTCAAGCAGTAGGTTTTGCGTATTATCACTACAGTATGTAAACGAATTTGTACATTATTACTTATAGATTATCTTTGAAGCATAAACAATCGATTAAAACAAAAAGCCGTTGCTAATGTTTGGGTGATTTTTATTTTTTATTTTAAAATATCTTCTTATTATCATAATAGAGTTGTAAAATAATAAAGAATTAATTCAAATACGATTTGTCTGGAATATATTTTTAAAGATCTATAGATAAAATCGGTTAAAAGTTAAAACACAATACCGCACGGCGATCAGTTTTATTGTCTAAAGTTTTTTTTTTTTTTTAAATATTATAAATTAACACTTACAAAGAGTGATGTGCCTACTGTATATTTTTTTCTTCTTATAACCAGTGTTTAAGAGTGGTTGGCATAAAAGATGCTTTTTTTTGCCCCACAATAGATTTTATTTTGATAAAAAAAACAATTTTTAAACTTTTACAAATCGCTAGACATGTCATATAATAGATACATATTTTTAAAACGTCAATTTGAACTTCAATTTTTTCATTTAAAAAATTAAGTTAATATTATTTAATATTACGAGTAAAAAAATATTGTAATAAATTATATACGTCATTTTTACATGCTTCATTCAAAGTATTTCAAAACCCTGATCAGTTGGTTGGTTTAGCAATTTTAAAGTTATAATTTTGCTAAAAAAATTTCATTAGAAAAAGAATTATTATGTTTAAAAAAAAAAAAAATTTAATTCTAGTATAAAAACAATAACACCCATAATTATGATTCATACATTTTTAATCTTGATTAAAATATTATTTCCGTCTTCAAAAGTAGACCTGCTTAAATCTAAAAAATATAGGGAAAAATTAAAATTCAACAGATTATTGCAAGTAATTAAAAAATTAAAAAACTTCAGAATCCAATATTTTAGTTAGGATTTCCTAACAAATATTAAACGTTATCAAACATCAAATTGTTCCTCTTACAGGTTTAGAACCCCTAATATGGTGTGTAACCCGTTTAGAATCTATAAACTGCGTGTAATCTTAGTCCTAGAACACATCATAGGCCATTCCTAGCAATCAAATAGCCAAATTTCAAATCGTATTATGCAAATTATAAGATAATCATCTATTTAATATATCACGTATATATAATCATGATTTTCTAATAATACTTAATAATCATCAAACTGAATCGAATTTTGTCCTCTGTGTCTAGAAATGTCTGAACTAACAAGTAAGTTATATTTTCAATAAAAAACATACTGTGACAATCTATAACTGACTATTTATTTGTTAATACGAATTTTCGGTGGGAGAATACTTATTGCTTATAACTGGCAGCCATTTCAGTGGAGTTGAAGGGCTTTTAACCACTCAACACCTATATCCTCTAGAATTTTCCTCACCTCGGCAGGCATACCATCTGGTCCTACCACATTTTTTCTTTTTCATTGCTCTCACTGCGATTTTCACTTCTTTGTCACTAACTAAACGTATCAAACCTTCGTTCCATAAGCTACTTTCTATATCTTCTTCTGGATACTTTTTGTTCATCGATTTCTCAAAATATACTATTCATCTCTTTTTCACATCTTTATCGTTTTATAAGTCTCTCTTATCCTCACTTTAACTTTTTTGGGTGTGTGTATTCGTCAGTAAATTTGTTTTCAAACGAATAATTAAGTTTCATTAATTCTGGAACACCTATTTCAACGATCTAGTATACTACAATCTTTTAGTATTAGAATTGGTAGTTGCAGACTTGAAACATTTTAATTGTAACAGATATTGCAAACCATAATTGAACTAATTGGAGCAAAACACAAGGTAATTAATGTACGCTATTTTTAGGACAATACCAAAGAGATTACATGGTACATATTAGCAACGATTTTAGTCTTTACCGTAAGTAATTTTGATTTGACTACAAGAAATAATACGATTGTATTAAAATAAAAGTATACGTTAACACAAAAATTCAAAAAACTCTCATTCTACAGTATAAATACACACGTAACATGAGCTATATAACTTTTTTTAAACTGTACCGACCTAGTGTTAAAAATTAAAAATCACGTTAAGTATTAATATTGATTACAAACTGTTTTGCAACGTGTGAGATTATCATTTATAAAGAGACAAAACTAGGCGATATATTGGTACCACTTCAAATCATTTTAAAAATTTACACATGTAATTTTATCACGCTTCACAATATTCACTAGCCATGGTCTTTGAAATGCTATCATTCTTTAGTTTAAAAAATATATTACAATTTTAATTATTTTATAAGATTTGAATCATGTCTCTTGATACATTTTTGTAGTACCTTCTTAAAAATTATAATAAATGTTCGATTGGCCATGTGGATTTATTGAATTCGATTGATCAATAAACATATAGGTAAACACGTGAACATATTTTAAAACAAAATACGTGATTTAATACTTAAACGTTGTTTTAAATTTCAATATAGCAAACATTCCAGATCCAAAAACATACTGTCATTACATGCACGATTACACAGGCAACACTTCATGGTGGTGATTACGATGATCCATGATAAAAAAAAATGTATTGACTAACATTAATTACCATAAAAATATACAAAAAATGTCATTGTTAAGTAAGAAATCAATTTTATTAACTGATTAAATGTGTGAAATTAAATAATGTTTTTGACTCATTAAAAAAAAAAAAAACTTGATTTACATTGAGTAATACGGCAAATACGGTGTGATTTATGATATTGTATGTTGTAATAAAAAATAATATACTAAACCATTTTTATCTGCGTTGTTATTAATTCATGGTTTTTTTTTTTTTTTGTGTTTTGTTTTTAATCTCGTTAATGTTTTTGGAGACGACCAGTTATTTCTCGGTAAAGATAAGAATGTTATAATAACTGTTTTATAATAATGTGAACCATACGTTCACTTATACGGTCAGTTACGTTATTCAAACAATGTTAAATAAATTTTTGTAGTAAAATAATGTTGTAAAAGGTACCTAAGTAATAATAATTATAATTATTAACTTATATTGAATTCTATGTGATGGAATGAATTTGTATAGGAGAATATCAGGCGATCTCAGCCAGGTTAGATCTGCATTCGAAACATTTCGGATATCATTAATTGGTTTATGGAAACTCGGATGAAGAAATACTTTATTATAATATGATCAATTGGTTTGAGATTGGTGGGCACAATTGCAAAACAGAAGAGTCTTTTATCCACATCCTCCGATTCCGGTTCGGATTCTGTTCAAGACTAGTCTTTTTCCTAACTTTTAAACCCTTTATGGATGTAAGTAGTGAGTGCTGCGGAGTGATATGACTTACGTCGGTGCCACCCACGTTTTTTTTTTTTTTTTTAATGAAAAAAAAAAAAAGAAACAAAAAGGAGGTCGAAATTCGCCTTTTTTTATTGGTGTAATGGCGTCAATGATTGGTCCGACTCGATTCAGTACATATACGCAAGGCATTCCCATGGTTTTATACATAGAATGGCATTTTCTCTGCATAAAATAATTTTTTTCTTATTTCTTTTTAATTTTTGCACTTAGTACTGCTTACTTTTTTTCATTAGTTTAAAAGAATATTAATTATTACAGATTAAATTACAGTTAACACGTTTAGTAAAAAATTAATATACTCATTTATTTAAAAATTAACGAACAAAAAAACCCCGTCGGCAGAGTCTACAAGTGGGGGTAAATTTTTTGCCACACAACACAAACATTGTCGACTTAATTATCTCAATAATTACTCTACAAGTTTAAAAAGCCGGAATCACTGTAAGTTGCACGTGGGTAGTATTCGAATTAGTGACTACGCTTTGGGTCGGTCACTGGAAGTTGTGATTTAAACGTATAATTTAATGTCTAAAAGCAATGATATTATTGCCTTAAATAATCATTGCCTTAAAAAAAAAAAACGATTCTCAGTAAAATATCGGCTCTATTAGACAACGGGAAGTGGGCTTAATTGACTAAGATTGCTTAGCTCTTTAGAGTCCTTTAAGCTCCTTAGGGTTCCCTGATTTTGATTTTAACTTTGGCAGATTGCATTTTCATTCTAAACAAAGCTATGTGCCACATCTCAGCTCGATAGAAAAATGGAAATTGTTTTATTTGAATGAAATAGCTTAGTCTCTTAGAGCCTTTTAGAGCTCTTTAGGACTCCCTAATTTTGATTTTGTATTTGACATATTGAAGTTTCATTAAAAAAAAAGCTGTGTGTTAAATATCAGCACGGTTGGACAAAAATAAATAGGTTAAATGTAAATTATGCGATTTGTAAGTAAAATAAAAAAAGACTACGCTTTGTGTGGGTAACTGGTTTGAAAATTTTGGTATTACATAATATAATAAATACGATTCTCAGTGAGCTTAGTTGTCTAGTAGGTCCTATACGTCCTAGTAATTTTTTCGATAATTTCAAAGTTCCATACTTGGCTCAAAAATTTTTGAAATCACTTGGAACTTTTATCAAACTTGTATCTTTCCTATTTCAATACTATGTAAAAGTTTCAGCATCATTATTTTGAATTTTATGGCCAAAAATCTAAATCATTGTGTAAAACGCACGTTTGCTAAAATGTTTCTCCGAAGTTTCAAGGCTGTAACTTTTTCAACTTTGAAATCCGTCAAAGTACAATCAGAATTCAGAGACCTTTCATTAGGGGTACTGACTGTAAATATCGAAGCATTCCTTATACGCCCTTAAAGTTGATCACAGAAAAAAAAATCATTGTAAAAACAATACGTACTTTGCTGACGCTCAGAATCTAAAAACAAAAAAAATTTTAAAATATTAAGGAAACTCAAACCCGTATAACTGTACTAGTTTAAATTCAGAGCCTAAAATTGCGTGCAGTACGACACTACTATAGTGCAGTACGAGATCGCATTAGTGCAGTACGAAATTTTAATTAGTGCAGTGGAATTTAGCTCTTGGGGACTTAAATGATGGATAAATGGAAAAAAATGGCCATGTACATACGTACACGCATATTCGTATGTATATATTATTAACTAGGACAAAGGTATACAAACTTTTAAACGGGGGGGTGATTTCGGGGTTTGGGAGTCATGACCGGTAAAAATACAGTACAAATGTCCGGAAGACCCGTCATTGAATCAAATACAAATTATACAACACGTAGATTTATTTTATAGAAAACTTCCTAAAAATAAGTTAGCTAGTTAATTAACTTAATTAAAATTATTATAACGCTTTTAATTAATTTTAATTTGTAACGAGTAACAGTGCCCTGCCTTGGTGGTAAGACCAACCATATTGTAATATACCGTTTTGTGTGTTGTGTCAGACGTTCAGAGACAGAAGAGAACGCAGAACACAACGATACGTGAAACCAATAATTATTATATTCAAGTCATTGTTGAATAAATTTGCGTTTGACTGAACAAACCAGCCATAATCAACACGCACATTATGACGACGTGTAAATGACGACGTGTAAACGAAAGCTGTTCCTATACACGTCTTGTTCTTTATGTAAAAAAAAAAAACAAAGTTTGCAATTTCATGAAAATTATAGTCAGACAATTGATTCACACGTCGTAATAATAGTTATTTAGGCAAGATACTGCAGTAACACTACACACCATCGTACATTGTCATTTTTTAGTAGAAAACAAAAAAAAGTAAAAAATATGTTTTTTGTTTCAAGATATATCGTTTACGTGACCGTGATGGTTTGTCCGTCATTCAACAGTGTATCTGGAGGTGACGGTAAGTGTTCTAAATAAATTAAGTAAGGATCATGGTACGCTATTGTACAGCGAAAAGAAAAAAGACTGCGTACGACTGTATGAAAACGACACATTTCTATCGAAGTGTGAATAAATATATTACTGATTAAATGTACTCTCTTGAAGTCGACTTGAATGCCACGTAAAATTATAGAACGGTTTTTATAAAAGACACGTCTTCAGAAGCATTGAAAAGTAACTGGTTACAATAGGATTTACAATAATTTTACCGAAACACACAATCAAACTATTTCTGGGAGAACATAGTAGGTTCTTCATAAAAGAAAAATTCTACTTATTAATGTGTAAAACACAGTACAAACTTTAAATCATTTGTATTTTACATATTAAATGTAAAAATAAAACAATTGATGCGATAAATACCAACATTTAAGTTTTATTTACCACATAATATGTTGATCATTTGTCATAGTTTTAGAGTTTTCAATCTCAGAATTGGAGATCTAATAAAACAAAAACGGTAAAAACCAACAAATTTGAAAATTACAAAGTTTTATAATTTGTTTAAAGTTTTTTTCGTAGAAAAACGTATTTTTTACTTTTTTAAACGTGTAAAAAATTCGAGTAATTTTAAACGCTTTTTTTTTTCTTCTTCTTTTAAATTTAGAAATAATAAAATTCTCGAAAGATTGCTTCAATTAAATTACCATCTCTATTTTATTACCTTATTTTCACGATTTGTATGATAGATAAAAGTGCTTAAATTACAAAGAGTATTAGTGTCAATTAAAAAAAAAATCTAAATTGGGCAATAACTAAACTCAAAAATTCCATTTTATTTGTTGGTATAGAGATATAAGTAAATTAGTTGTAAAGTGCTGTAAATAGGGGCAAATAATTGGTTTCCACAACGTAGTATGTAATAAAAACGTTAAGCTCGTTACCCCTTGTGTTCGTGGCCCCTCTTTTAAAAAAAATGGCTATGATTTAAGTAGATATCTATAATTTTTTTAGATCAATTTGAAGCAGGGCCTTTTTTGTGTGTTTTAGCCCACATTCAGTGTAATATCAAAATGCACATAATATGCATTAACAAATTCACTTGTTCACACTTGCACACAAAACACATGTTCCATACTTGTCGTTAAATTTAACAGTATAGGTATATTTTATTTTTAAAGTAAAATTTGTCAATCCTGCATCATATAAGTTTAGCACTTTGGTAATAATTTGTTATAATGATTAAATAAAATAAACATGTAAAGTAGGCAGATGAAAAAAATTAAACTAGACTATAATTTATCTAATTAGGAGACAAAACCAATGAATACCTATTTGGTTGCGAACAGTTTCAGAATCAGATTATATTAGCAAATAAAAAAATGTTAGTTAAATGTACCTAACCCCTAGGTACATAATACACTAAAAAAAATAGTAAGCATAAATGAGTGTTAAGCCTCCAATAGTATCATTTTCGTGACACACGGCACAAGATCAGTGCATTGGACAATACAACTTGATTTAACTTTTAACTCGACCTTTGTAAATGGTTACAGACTTTAATTGGATATTAAATTTTGTATGTAAACAGTTTAATTATGTTTTCAATATTGCTTTAGATTTAGAAGTCTTTACTCGTCATCAAATTTTTACATCTTATGTACAAAATCGGATAAAATTTCGAAAATTTTGAAATTAATACAACAACCTTATAAGTTTATCAGATTGTCTATACATTTCATATGCATGTACTGTCAAGTATAATGAATTGAATATCATGATAAACAAATTTTTCCAAAATTTAAGGCATCCAAAAGAGGTTAAACTCTAAAGGATCAAATTTTGAAAATTTTCTTATTGTTTTGTTTTTTTTGGAATATAAAATAAAGTCAAATATCAACTTTCGTTAAACTTTATTCGATCTTTTTTTGTAAAAATAGATTTCTCATAAAAACAGTTTTGTCAAAACAATTAAATCAATCCGTGCCAGATATCCATGATCCGTCGTAGAAAATTCGTTCAAAAAGCTACATTTAAATTCATACGACTTTTCTTACTTTTTTTTTAATCAAACGGGTATAGTTTTCGAATAAATTGAAACGAAAGTTTTACTTTATCATAGGCCAGTGTTGCAGGGAATAATAATCATTGTTTATCGTAGTTAAATATTTATATTTATTGGCGAATATACATATTATATAAATATTGAAGCGATTAATTTGGCAAATATAGTATTCACAGAAAATACGATTTAAAAAATAATGTATAAAAATCAATACGTCCATCTCACGAATCTAAAATAAATACATCACTATTCACTACATTTAGAAATGCCAGAATCTAAATTCTAAAGTGTATTCTATAACATGTTCATAGATGAAGGGTCATCTTCTGGGTTTTCAAAGCCGTCAACTGGATGTAAGTGTTAGATTTAAATTATGTAAATCGAATGCTAGTACAGACTACAGTAAAACTTATGTTTTATTATACTATTGTTATGTAAAAAACACGCATATAAAAACGATAAATAAATAACGTTTCACGTGAAATTATTTAATTAATAATTATTATTACAGATTATTCCCCGATACCACGTTCTACCAGTAAGTGGTTACACATTATTCCTAATTTTTTTTCTTTTTTTTTTTTCTTAATGATCTTTGAAACTGGTGTTGACAAATATCGATTGGTGGAATTTAAATTGTGTTTAACTAACGTAATAAAGAGACATATTTTACAATAGGTACCGCAGTTTATTGTAAATTTGAGGGTAAACTATGATTATTTTAATATTTGTTCTAGTGGAAACTGACGAAAGAATAATTAGTAGTAAGTGATCATTAAACGGAACAATCAAACAATAGCGGAGAACTTTTTCACTCACAAATGAATGAAAATATAATTTCTTGAAATCTGCGTAAAATGATTTAATCGAATGACACATCGATAACCTTTAAAACATTAAACGGTCAAAAACACTACTATACCCTGTTTACCTACTTAACGTCACAACATTATACAAAAATTTTTATAGATGTAAATACCTGTGTCTGTAAGTATTCAATTGTATTCATATCACGGACATACTCAGAGGAGCTACGGGGTTTAAACCACTTTTAAATATTTGTTAATTGTTGTTGTTTACAATTATTGTATACATAAAATTAAACCTTTCAAAATATGAATGACCTGCAGCATCAAACTAACCAGGTGACTTAGAGTGATTCCGGATTTATTTTAACTAATATACTTTAATTCATATTCGTAAAATACAAATCAAACGTTTTGCACCGATAATCTCTGCAACGAATGTAGGTACTGGATCATCCAATTTAAACAATCCAGTTCATCGAATAATATAATATAATATATGTATATGCATTAGTGAATAATTTTCAAACAGATAAAATATATCATCATTTTGAACGTGAGTATTCGTTCGTATGTTATAATAATACTTCTAATCACTGCAGTTATTAAATACTCTGTCCACTTTTTTAATACGATAAATTTACTGTTTGTTTTATCGCATTGTTGTTTATCAGAAGAAAAAACTGATAAAAAAAGAGTCTTACACGCAATAACCAAATTAAGTAAGAAAAATATTTAAAACAATACTATCAAAATTAAGAATGATCGGTGAGAAAATTACACGTAAAAATTACAATTGAATTACATTATAAAATATAAAGTACGGACACGCAGAAAATTTAGTGTTATGTAACTACAATTTTTACCGTTTCTAATGTATTCACTCACAAATATTATGGAATAAAAAATGTAGTGTTTCAAGGACGGATAGGTTACCTATAAATTTTTATAGGTAAGGTTAGATATTCCATAACTATAGTTTGAAGTCTGAAAAGTTTTTATTGGATTGTTAATATAATATGTATCTTTTGTTTTCTAGCCTTAAAGACAATAAAAAATGGTAAGATCTTTTTTTTTAACCATAGAGAATATTATAATGCACAATAGTTATATTATATATTATTAAATTTATTTGTATATGATATAGATTTATTTTAGGTAGTTTAAATGATTTATGATCAGACATAATAATTTACACATTTGTGAAATCCATACCAGGTGAAAAGAGAATTCGGTTGCCTATTTGTGATTTATGCTTTTCAATTTTTCTTATTTTTCGTAACTGATTAATTTACGATTATTAACACAAATTACTCAAATTAATCACTAATAATGGTTTTTTGTAATTACAAAAGTCAAAAACATAATTGTAATGAAAAATATCAGGTTAAAAAAAATCTGATATTCTAAGATGAATAGTTGGAACTAAAATTTTTATTTACAGTGTTTTGGAACATAAGAAAGTATAACATATCTATGTGATATTGTGTTTTTTATTTTCCAAAAATTCAGAATAATTTTTTACTAGCATCAATTGGCATGTTCACAACCTAGGATATATTTTTATCGATACATTTTTTGTAGCGAGGCGTACTTTAAGGGAACAATAAATTGATCTCACTTTAGAGTTTAAACCGTGAACTTTGTATTGTAAATATTAATTTGGATTAAATTAAAGTAAATTTATATTTTTCAATCATTTATTTACTCTTCCAGAATCATTTATGACAATCATCTTAAAGTCACCTATAATAGTATTTTAAGTGTTTTTAATTTATAATAAATTATTTTGTTCATCTTATTTCGTGTTGTTTTAATACGAGTATTTCCTTGCAGAGTAAATAAATTATTGAAAAATTAAAAGAAATGTATTTTATTTTAATTTACTCGGTATTTATTCATGATATCACATCTTTATAGTGGTTAAAGGTATTATAAACAATTGTTTTTTTAATAAAGAAGTTTTCCGATTTCCAGTTTATTTTTCAGAAAGCTCTATCATAGCTTTGCATATTGCTCCGATCTTGACATTTAAAACTTTTTTTGAAAGCCCAATGTTTATCTTTGGTGCATTATACTCAATGTTTTGCCAAATTTTCAATTCCGAAAAGGTAATACACAAAAAGCAAATAAAACTTAGAAAAAAACGGTAAAAAGTACGGTGAATGAACAAATAAACAACTATAATTTGACACATATAGCAACCATAAATAAACAAAAAATAATAGAATTTGTATGATAGTGCCTAGAATATTGCTCCAATCTTGACAGTCGAATCGTTTTCTGAAAGATCAATTTATACCCTTGATACAATATGCACTTGTTTTTAAGAAAATTTTAGTTTAAAAAAATTATAGGTACCCAAAAAAACAAATAAAAATTAGAAAAAAAAAACAGTAAAATAAACAACTAAATTTTGACACATAGGTAGCAACCATAAATAAAAAAAAATGTATAATTTTTGACGAAATTTGTGTTCGAGACAACCCTTAGGGGTAGAATTTTCAAATAAAAAGTAATCTATGTCACTCACGAATAATGTATAGCTTTCTATTGGTGAAAGAATTTTCAAAATCGGTTGGATGGTTTCAAAGAGCTCTGACGGATTTAAATGTAGAGACAGTTTGTGTAGGTACTTATATCATACTTATAATTTGTATTATAATTATAACGCTAAAGTTATGCCTGTACTTCAGCTTACATTTCCCTGTAACGCTTACGTTTTTCTGTATTGAATTACACAACTTGCTCAGAATCTTTTTTTCGAAGGCAATGATTTATCATTACTTTTAGATATTAAATAATACGTTCAAACCACAACATCCAAATTAGTGACCCAAGCGTATGGTCACTGCTTCATCAAACTACCCACGCGACCTTTACTGATTCCAGCTTTTTATTTTTGTTTATATTGTTATTCTTTTTATTATTTTTAAGAACATATATATGTCCGGTTTAAGAGTGTATAGTGATAAATTAAATTTAAATTTGTAATATTAAATTTAAATTTTTTTTTCACGTTCTGTAGGGACTGTCTGAAAGCACTATTTTCATGACCAGTATAAGTTTACTATACCGAGCGCCACTTTTCTTAAGATCTTACTCAAAATTTTAAAATCTCTTTACATGTTTATAGGAGACTTTCGAAGTTACTACAAGAAACTAGCAAAATTTGTTGATACAGGTAAGGTTATTATAGGCCACAAGCAAAATTATGTTTTTAAAAACCAAGCGTTAAAATAACAAAAATTAATAAATTATCATGGTATCTGCAGTATTCTGTATTTTTATATACGGATAGGTGTTGTACATGAATCAATATACGTCTTTTTCATATTTATGGCACATACACAGATGTTAAGTATTGTGTGTTTCAATAATACTTTTCATATACATTTCTATGTAATGAAGTTTATTTGGCTTAATAATTGTCAGTGATTAGTATAAACTGTAGTAAATTAAATATTAATGTAAATGTATGTATTATATTCATGGGAGTTTTCCTAAAATCTAATCGTTTATAGTATACATTCTCAGAAATCAGACAATTTGCACAAAAACATAAAGCGAGCATACATTTTTTAGTACCTACAGAAATATAAACGCTCCTTATTACTCCTTAATGATAAACATTTACGCTCTTGCACGAGTTTCAACAACAAGTTCAAAAGTAAATACCAAATAATTAACTAGTAAATTTCAGGAATAAAAATCATATTAATTTATAATCTTACTTTTTGTTATTAAATTTTTTCGTAAAAGCAATTTTTGTTGGCTGAGAAATTTGTATTTTTTACACTTAAAAGTCTATTTCCAATAAAATAAACTAAATTCTACAGTTATAAAATTATTAATATTCTATCAAGGTATTATATAAAATTTGTTTTTTTTTTTTTTTTTATTAATATGGCCCTTGATGAAAATTTGAAAAAAATATGACCCGCGTGATTTCAAATGGTTGCGGACCCTGCTGTACAGTATTCATAAATTATAATTTATATTTGTTTAAAATTCACGAACATGTTTACAGGGAATATTCTTGCACCAAACGAATATTGTGGGTCAGTCTTACTAGAACCAAAAATGTTTATAGGTGGGTACGTTCTACAATATCTATTGTACGTAAACAAAAAATATTTTGCAGGGTTTTAAATGTAGAAAACTATAAATCGAGTGTTGGTGTTATATTTTATATAACATAAAAATTGATTTTGTCATAAAATGTAATTAATTTACAGGACAATGTCATGTACTATTTGCAAATTATAATACCTACTGTAAAATGTTTAAAGAAAAATTCAGTGTAACAACATTATTCCTAAATTTGGTTTTTTTACTAGAATCGTTTTTTTTTCTCCAAAACCAGGATTGTTGATAACATTCTGAAAATACTTAATTACTTAATAATTTTATTTTCTATTAAAAGTCCTTTGGGTACCTAATTTAAGCTTTATTTTTTAAAGTTTAGTGATTAAAATAAACAACGTAAACTTATAAGAATATTAAATAGAATTTTTGAAATCGTCCTAATTTTATATTCTAAAATGTACTGATAATGATGTTGAACATAATTCACTAACGTAACATAATTAATTACTAATAAAAGTTTCGTGCTATAATAATAATTTTTGTAATAACATTAAATTGTGTCTTAAAAATCATTAAAGTCCAGGAATTGATTGTTTTTGCAAAGATGTTTTTTTTCTTTTTTTTTTCTGTAAACGATTTTAAGGGTATGAAGAATGCTATGATTTTTACAATCAATACCTCCAATAAAAGTTTTCTGAACTCTGATTATACTTTGAGGAGTTCTAAAGTTGAAAGTCAAAAATTGAAAAAGTTACAACCTTGAAACCTCGGTCAAACTCCATTGAAACTTTGGAGAAACATTACCAAAAACGTGTTTTTTTACACATCGATTTTTGTTGTTTAATAAAATCCGAAAAAATGATCAAAATAATCTAAAACTTTTACATAATATTATAAAAAGTAAAATACATTTTTGACAAAAGATTCAAGTGATTTCAAAAATCTTTGAGCTAAGTATAGAGTTTCGAAATTTTCGAAAAATTTACCTGGACGTATAGGCCCTACTAGACAATTACTGAGCTCGCTCAGAATCGTATTTTCGATGGCAATGATTAATTGTTGCTTTCAGATATATAATATGGTTAAACCGTAACTTCCAAACCAGTGACCCAACCAAAGCGTAGTCGTTACTCCGTCAAACTACCCACGCGACCAAAAGTGAACCCGGCTTTTTATCATAACTTAAAGACCAATTAAATGATATTTAAGAAAAAAAAAAAACTATTTTTTTTATTCACGAACGAAACTAAGCTTTTTAATAAACTGCACTATTTATAAATAATAAGCAAACATTTTTCAAATTGACAAAAACATAATTATCATAAATAATTAATTATTGAATGACTTCTTGCACGACTATTTTAATCCCGGTGTAGTGATGAAAAAATGATTTTTTTTATTAACTTTTTTTTATTCGATTATTTTTTTGGAATATCATTTTTAAATGTAGTACAGAATGCTTAAGTAAGTCTGTATCCATTAACGGTGAATAAGTTTGTTTACCTATACCACTATATTGGCTAAGAATTTAATGATTTAAATTTAAAATACGCATACATTGGAACAAAGATTATAAATCATAAAAGTGAAACAAACATTTTAAATTGTTTTTAATAAAAATTGTTACTCCTTATAAACAACGATTAGATATCATTTTGATGTTCATAAGAAATGCTCGTGATAGTTCCAATATAGTTTTAAATTCTAGTACTAGTAATTGAATTTTATACAATATTTAATGATTTTTTCATGATAACGAATTGTTAAAATTGAAAAATAATAAAATCAAGAGTTTTACTATTTTATTTTATTTCTTATATCCCTATTTTAAGTGTCCTATATCTGTCTTTATTGACCAATTCAAACATCGAGATCATGTGGAACAATAAGGCCACATTTTTTGACTCAGGAGAGGTAGATAATTTTTTTAAGTATGAAAAGAGTCAGTATTTGGGTCATTTCAAGTACAACAAAGTAAATTATTTTTATATTTTAGGCAAAATATAAAAACGAAACTTAAACAAAGTATTTAAACTCTTTAATATTACATTTTATTTACGTAACTATTCTGCCGAAACAGACGACCTTAAAGTTTTCAAATGTAAGTTAATTTATTTTGCATTACTATATATTGTATAACAATTATAACGATAGTTCCATATTTGATTAAATTCTCATAAGACAGTTTGTTTTATAACTCAATACGTTATTATATTTAAGAGATATTTTCTTAAAACTAATCTAGTTATTCTTAAATTAATATGGCACAAGTATAAAATGTATATTGTACAGTTTTGTACAGTGTACAGAAGGGAGAGCCGAGAGTAAGGAATTAAAATCCGTCCAACCCGTAATTAACTATAAATTTAAAAAATAATATTTTTGATTGATATTCGAAAAAAATTGTCTTTAATTATATTGATTCAATGATATATGATATAGAAAAAATGTAAAATTAATCATAAACAAGTCATAGCACAAACTCAAAAGTCTTAAAAGTGTACATAAAGCTGTTGGATTGTCACGCATAAACCGTGATGCACACAGTTGTAAAACATTTTTTAATAATGTATAATCGTTATTTAATTTGTTTGTACTTGAAAACGTTAAAAATGTTCGTTTACTTTGCTAATTTTTAATTTCTTGTAATTTAGCAACAAATACTGATGCGTTTAATATAGCGTATTTCAAATACAGTACGTATATAATTTTGTACATCAATCTTTTTATTTTTATTCATTAAACTGTAACAAACAAAATATATCTATCCGCATCCAAACTAATATACTGATTTTTCCTGTTATCTATTCATTTAAACTTTAGGCAACACAATCGATGTATAATTTTTAAAATGTTTTTTTTTTTTTTTTTCATTAGAAATAATATAATTATATAGATCATGGATGATGAAAACATCATGGCTAATTTCGTATAATACGTAACAGCATGATAAAGATTTATGAGAGGGCTAATTTTTAATTATAAAAACGGTAAAAACGTTTAGATATTAGTATTTATCTATATTATAAAGTTGACTTGGTTAACGATCCAAAAATATACGTCATAGCTGGTATGGATTTCTCTTAAGTACAAACATAATAAATGTTTCATTGTTAATTTTAAAGATCTGATATTTCCAATAGAAATATTATAAACGTATCCAGGATATTCAACGGAACGTATAAAATTGTAAAAGAATTTGTACATTTTTTATAGTTCGGATTGATCACACATACTGGACGTTTGTGAATATAATAACAAATGCGCGCATTTAACGCTGTTCATAATAGTTTTTAATAACAAACATTTTTTCTGACTTGTAGTTTTTGTGTATACATAAATGTATTCAAATTATAATTCACTATTATTGTTAGTCAAATTGTACATGATGTTGGACTTGCCGCAGCCGCTGGGACCCGCGATTGTAGCTATAAAATAGCTGGCAATAGCGGCCCGTGTCTTGTCGGTTGTTTATCCAAATTAGAATCGACGTTCAATTATTATTATTTTGTCTTTTTTGTTTATTTTATACTTGACATTTGTGCGGTATTCGAAAAAATAGTCATATTTTTGTATGTAATTGTATGTAATTCATCGTCGTCTTCATGATCCCTACTGTTATTTTCTGTAGGTGATTCAGTATAACTATACTTTTCGCAAACAAATCGTTGTTTTTATTATTTGATCACATTAACTCACTCTGTTACTCACTGATTAGGGGGTTTAAAACCTAGAGGCTTAAAAAATAGCCTATCCTCAATTTTCAGACCTACTTAATGTACTCAAAAAATTTTATGAAAATCGATCAAGCCGTTTTGGAGGAATTTAATAACAAACACTGTGACCGGAGAATTTTGTATTTATAGAGATGTACCTATACACTTAAGGTGTTAATATTTTGTGTTGTTTATAACAATAAACTATTGTTATTACTAACGTAATAAAGGCGTTTTAGAGTTTCTAGTGTTAACAAAAATTAAAACAATATATCAACTATCAATTGATAAAAACTTCCTTGCTTCAGTACGGAAATTAAAATTGGTCGTATTGTTTTAACCACCATCAACCTTATTTAAGTTATATCCTTTTTCGTTTTACAAATCAGGACTCTTAACATGACGTAACATTTATGTAAACCATTTAAACTGTTTCAACTTATGTAATTATATAATAAAATACTCAAAACCATTCATTAGTCATTCCTTGCAAAATATAAAGCACACTAGTATCTATATAGTGGTATCAATATAAAAATGAATACCTAGCATAATATATATATATATATTATACTGAGTCAAATTTTTTATCGGTTCGAAGAATTATCTGACTTTACAAGTAAGTTATTTTGAACAAACGATCCGTTACGAGTACTTTTTAGGAATTAATTGTTTATGGACTATGAACAGTTATGAACAGTTATGACTCATAATTTAAAAAGTTTTGAAATTATGAATAGTAAAATAAAAAACCTATATTGTATGCGTCGTCTATGACGTGTAACTTTTTAATTTTTTTTTAACAATGAATATGTATGTACGTTAATTTTTAGACTAAAAATATATGATCAAAAATATTTCAAATTTTTACCCCACTTGTGTGTTTCACAGTTACTATTACACGTACATTTTACGAGGTTTTGAACGGTTTTTCAATTTGAAAGTTAAAATTTATTCTTAAACGCATTATAAGAAAACGTTTAAATGGCTCTAATTGCCGTCTACAGTTCAATGATGAAATTTTAAGATACATTTAACGAAACTAAACATCAGAACCCAAATGGTATAAAACTTCATTCGGGATAAACAAAGAAAGAAAAATATCTTTATGTAGGTAATATCAATAAAATCTCAACATCCAAAACGCCGCTTGTACATCAATCAAGATGTAACGAATAGTTCACTACAAAATCCAGTTAAATATGTAACATCCGTGTGTTTATCATTAGTATGTTACTTGAGTTTCAATGGGCAGTAGAAATGACCGTTTTATCGATTGTTTTGGCGATTTCTCGATTTTTGTAGTTTTCGGCACTTAACTCGAAAATTATTAATCCAAATTTCAAAAAGAGCTTCTACTAAAATAATTTCTAAAGCAAAAAATCTCAACATTTCTATTGTATTCATCGTACCGATCGGAGTATTCCTTCCACTGCACGAAAAAGTCATCACAAACCAGAAAGTGTGAAAATTTTTGCAGTGAAATATTTTTCGAAAAATGTTTTTATTTTAGGGCCAAAACTAAAAAAAATTAGGACCATGTTTACTAGCCGTAGAAGTGTTTACAGAGAAAAAATAAAAACACCATTGTAAAAACAACATATTATTCATCACTACTTTTAGAATGTAAAAAAGAATAATTATTTTCACTAGGTATTTTAATAAAAATTATAAAATTATCCATTGGAAATAAAATGTGTGAGAATGTATTGCATAGTTCTAATGAATTGTAGAAACTTATTGTACAAACATAGTTTCCAATTTAAATTATTTGTTTTTAATTTTTTCTTAATTTAATATCAATAGCCAATTTTCTCGGTAAGTGACAAACAATGCAATAAAATATACTCTACAGATACCCAAACCTAACCTGAAATGCGGTTAGAAAGTGATAAATTTCACCATCCATAGTCTATCCGTACTATGATCTTAAACTCGTCAGATTGGCCACCCACCGCACTTGAATGTTCTTAACTACAGCATATAGCAAATCCGCTGGAGAGGATTGTAATCAATCGGATTCTTATAAGCAATCCGCCAATTTTTGGCTGGTTACGTTCGTGAATTATGATTTAACCATTTTTTTTTAATTTTAGATATACCAACCTAATCAAGACACATGTACCTTAATTCCTGGTTAGGTCTAAAACCCGATGGATTTGCTCGAGCCACGGTTGTAATTCAAAAGTCACTGTTATGATTTCAGACGGATTTTCTTTTTTTTTTTAGTTTAATCTACTGTTTACGAGACTTGAGAGGGGTAGGTACTTAATGTGCCATCATTTGTTTTTTTTTTTCTTAAAAAGTTTTGTTGAGTATCCGTAGTATACCTAAAAGCTAAATACTATGTAGGCACTCGATGATCCTAAAAAATATTTCAAAACAGTTCTCATTCAATTATAACAGTTTAAAAAAATTTAAATATTGCATTTGAAGTCCTTCATCCCCATTGTTTAAGTTTTTTGTTGTTAGAAGTGCGTAACTTTCAAATAAACAATCCGTAGGTACACTTTGGCTTGATATATTATGCTGTTATTGCTCAACAATTAAAATTCAATTATATTAATATATTTTACCACAAAAATTCCCCCCCAAAAAAAAAAAACTCAACGTCAGCAGTATACTGTTCTAAATCGTTTTCAAAACTAAAATTAGTTAACTAATGTTTAATTCGTAAAAGGACTAAAATTACCTATTTATCCATAGCCAGCCACTGCTATAGATAAACAATTTAGAACGCGCTCTGGCGGAATTCGATTGTAACACTTTCTAAATTAGATACCTACTACTATTAAATCATGGTCGATTATACGGTTTACGTACATGTGATCCAGCATACGAACAAAATACCGTTTCTAAGTATCAATCAATCGGCTGACCAATCCGTTACATCAGTGGAGGAGTTTATAGGAACGTACGGTATATTTACCCTCGTTCTCTAAACCCTCATTCCTATATTAAGGTACCCGGTATCACAGTAAACCGTAATTTGAAAAATTATTTCCAATAGCGTCAGCCCCCCCCCCCCCCTAACGGCACAATAGAAATCACGTTTTGTCTATTTTGACTATTGTGAATTAAAAACATGCAATTACAGCTAAAGATATACCTATTTTTAAAAGTAAGTAAAAATGTTCTGTTTGTCGTTTATTGTGTGAGTACTGAGTAGGTCATTACACTGTTTATCGATTATTGTATAATGCTTTTAATACTAATAATAGTCACGTACCATCGTACAAAATACGATAAATAACCTATCTTAGTACGCGAGCAATAATTATTATTGCATAAACGAGGTTGACGTAAATAATACCGCGCTGAGAATATTTGAACATCAGCGCGTTTTTTAAACCAACTATTAAACGACGTATTATTGTATTCACGATGATTTTCTTTTTTCGTCTTTTCTCATCTTTTCGGATGGCAGAATTTACGATAATATAGAGCGTTATGATGGGTGCTTCCAAACTCCAAACAAATACATTCAAATACGATCGCAAGTGTACGTTTTTCTTGGCCTTTGCTTTAATATATAGAGTTATATCTCGAGTTATATTTTCATGTGTTATGTTTGTTTAAGATGCTAAAAAAATATCCCGATTTCTAATATTTAATACTCACTTGATCCTTTGCTTCGTATAGCGCTGTGCATCATACATCTCGTAAATATTTTGGGAAAAAAATTAATGACTATAATAATAATAGATGAAAGTACGATTTGGGAATAATGTTGCATGGCCAGTTCCCGAAAGATATGGAAAGAAATGAGATAATTTTTCAGGAGTGGAATTGGCCGTTTCTATAGTTTATGGAAATACACGAGGCAGTATTTCGGGAACACGGTTGGCCGGCCGTTCCCGAGGGGAGAGAATATGGAAACACACGAGAAAATTTTTCAAAAATCAAATTGACCGTCTTTCAAAGAAAAGGAAGAGAAAAAGAGAGTTCTAGTGTTTTTGAGCAATGCAAAAATTTTAAAATAGAACAATTAATTTTATCAAAATATTTAAATTAATTTTCTTAACCGTGATAATACAGATTTTGAAACGCGTACGTGGCACAGCGTTTATATATTTATTTATACCGTTTAGTTGTTAAATAATCCGTACATATAATAACACGCCCTATTTATTAGATCATAGAATAGAATACATGGAACATATTTGCCAACATTTTACCCTATTGCGTAAGTCTTTTTAATTTAACTGCAAACGTATTTTGTGTCAGAAAATAACAGCCGTAGGCATTTATGTAAAATGTCAACACTATTTTATCAAATAACTAGTTTATAATACACACGCCCACATCGCTAAAATGTATTTTCTTTATTTTTTGTCTGCTAATTAGTTTTTTTTTTTTTACCGTGCCGATTTTTAAAAAAGAAATAGAATATCTAAATGTTATTCAATCGCAAAAATACTCATAACAAAACAAACTACGGGATTCGTTCACAAATCATTTAATAATTCGATTATTTTCATCAAACAACATTGTTTAAAGCGTATACCTAAGTAGGTACCATTATTTTTTTTTTCCACTTGATCCGGCGGCGTCGGGGGTACGAGTTTCCCATTACTTCACCGACGACACCATCCGAAGGCCGGTGAAGTGACGCACATCGCTGGCCCACTTCTCCTTTCTAGAGAGAGGGTGTTGACTGCACCGTGCCGCAAGCGGTCATGGCGCGCGTCTAGCTCTCACCCGGCCGTCATCCTCCTTTCGGAGGATAATGGCCTCCACCATCGCCACGAAGGCGTGGCGTTGACGCATGGCTGCTGCCACGACCACCCAATTCCCAACCCAACGCCCAACGTTCGGTAGAAGCCTCCGGGTTAGGACGCCGCTCAGGGAGAGTTCTTCCATCGCCTCTGCCGCTCCTCCGTGGTGACCCCGCCCTCTCCCTTGCCCCACAATCACCGCCACCGCGGTTCCGGGCTTATCAGATCGGGCTTTTGCGCCGTGGTCGTCGCTGCCTCAGCCCACACCGGCGCCGCGTACAGGATCTCGGAGAGGACCACACTTGTGAGGAGGGTCCTCTTCGCCTGTGACGGGCCGCCGATGTTGGGCACGAGCCGCCCGATCGCCTGCGCCGACTCCAAGGCCCTGGATGACTCGGTCGCGACGCGCTCGGTGAAGGCGGTGCGGCGGTCGATTTGTACACCGAGGTACCGGAAAAATTTCCGACACTGTGTCCGCTGACCTTCACCTGCTCATCCAGCAGCTCACCCGATCCAGCACCTCGTTCGCCGCCTCGGCCAGGGAGACGCTGGATTTTCTCTCCGCCACCACCGCCGCCAGGTCGTCGTCGAAACCAACGAGGAGGGCGCCCGCCGGCATCGGCAGCCTCGGGAGGTCGTCGTCGTACGTGACGTTCCACAGGATCGGTCCTAAAACCGAACCCTGTGGGACGCCACTCTACTCACCTCCCGAGACACATAAGTAGGCACCTACTCTAAAACGTCGAAATGAATCAGGTAACTCACGACTGTAAAACCGTAGAGTATGATTGAAATATACTCCACGAGTAAAAAGTTGGTTTCTTTTAGTTTTTAAAACACAAAATATTAATTTTTTTCTTTTATTTTACGGGGTCAGACGTATTTTCCGGCACAGTACCTATGTTGGTAAAACACTTTTCTGAAAATGTTCCTTTTGTGTCTACCTATAACGTACCTATACGGTTGCCGGCGTTACATTTAAAATACGGGTCACATTACATCGAAGCTGGGCAAGTTAACCACTTCTTTAATCTCGTTAAATTAAATCGTTGAAAAAAACAATGATATTTTAGTTGAGTTGAGTGTTCATCGTTTAAATTAATTTTATTAAAAGTCCAACAAAAAAAAAAAATGTTTTAAGTTAACGAAAAAAACGAGTCAACGATTTAAATACCCGATTTCGACTTGCATAATATATTTTATATGCGTCGACAAACTTTTGGTCGTGTGAATCAAACCTTGTGAATGTGTACGTATCTTAGCTATAGACATGTCTTAGAAAACCAAACGTAAAATTAATACTCGAACGTCGTTTAATTTATGTCATTATAGCAAACGTTCCAACTCCGCATGATTTTTGTCACGATCGTTACATGCACAAAAATGCCGAACTCGATACGACCAATGATGAAACTAATGACGGCAGTGAAGTACAATATTATTAAATGTATCGATTGAAACGTATTGATTGTATTAAATCAAATAAGAAGACGCGTTAAAAAAATAATTTTAATTGTCTTTGTTACGTTATAATAAATACAGCGTATTAATTTTAGTACCTAGTATATCATGATTATGTACGATGTTTAAAATTATCACGAAAGAAATACAATGTGTTAAATGTTTTTGTTCGTTGGTATTCAATTTTTTACAGACAAGACAACCCCACCAGTAGATGGCTTTTCTGTTTGGGGGCTTCAGACGCGCGTATTTTTCAAGCGATTGGACCTATAAACGGAAGGGAACTGAAGTAGATTAACACGATTTTTGCGGCAGTGCGATACATACGATTTCAATTATGAAAATATGAATGAATTCATACGCTAGTATATCCTAGGTGAGCGAGGAAATCTAAAACTTCCAAAATATAATGAATTTATTGAAAAAACAAAAAAAAAGTGGTTTTGTTTGCATTCATTTTGGGCGAATAAGTTTCTTAATCAAAAATCATACTTAATTGTGTACAAAATAGAATATTAATTTTCATTTAAATTGAAAATATAACGATTTAGAATATACCCACTTATTTAAAAATAGTATTTACAAATCTGTTGCTGATCTGTATAAAAGGTTTTTAAATTATATAGTATGTGTAGGTGTTATATTTTACGGTTATATGATTGAAAAAAAAAAACATTGTTCAATATGTTTATAAAAACGTTTTTGAAATATCATAATATATATATATACCTACCAGTCGAAAAATGATTGGAAAACATTTTCAAAATATAATATTAATATTATTTTCTGAAGGTCTTCTGACGATGTTTTCAAAATATTTTCATCTTTGAAATAATATTTTCTAAACATTTTAAAATTATAATTTTGCTATGAGAGTAGTTGAAAAAAGCATCAATTACGATGTTAAGAAGCAAAATATGGGACCGATTGTGGCAGGTTTTCCTATTATATCTATCTTCCATCTATCCATTTGGAACAACATTGCAAACATTTTGCCAAATTTAGCTCACCATTCGTCAGTTTCCAGTAGACAAAATATCACAAATATCCAAGATAGTTATCGGTACCAGTTTATATTTATATTCATATTTATACGGACAATTGCCCGGGTACAGAGAACATAAAGTGGTATACAATTTGGAAATTACAAGGCATTAAGTATTGCGTGTCGTTTGTCTTAGTTAAAAGCCCTCATATGTGTTTCTTAATTATTTGATAAAAAATGTTTATTGGGCAAAAATGGGTAAATTGACAGTTAATTAATCTACAAAAAAAAAAAAAAAAACCTTTTGTAATATTTGTTATATTTGACGTTAAATGGTCTGTAGAGTTTAGTCTGTAACAATGTTCACTTGTACAACAAAAAATGTGGAACAAAGTTTCTAATAATGATTGTTTTCACATAAATGTGAACTGCAGAGTATTTATAAGTTATACTTTACACACATAATTATATATTATAGTTTCATCTGTTCAAAATATCGTTTTAACTTGAAATAGGTACCCATGTTTAATTTTTAAAAATTAAGTTTATTTCATAAAGTATTAAACAAAAGGTATAAAAATTCAAGGAAAACAAAAGATGGGTTAGGTAATATTTTCATTGTTTGATCGTGCGTTCAAAAAATCAGTAAGTTCCATTTCAATTTCCACAACTTTGGATTATAATAAGCTACACACAGTTCTACTACTAAAAAAAAAAAAACCGTCCGGTACACACTGACTATTATATGTTCTTGTATAAGTATTAAAAAAATTGAATGAATATTTTAAAAACTTTAACACTTGTAATGTTCCTCAAATTTGTCACATTGTCACAATATATATTACTAAAGGTACATATAATAACAATAGGTAAACTATAACATTAACTTACACAGGCAATTCTGACGCAAACATAGTATACTATTTGCACAAAAAATTTTCTTTCTCAAAAGAAAAAGTAACAAATGGAATTTAAAAACATATATAAAGAAACATTAAGACATCAACAACAAATTGAACACATTAATAAAAAAAAAAAAAAA
Source organism: Hormaphis cornu (assembly GCA_017140985.1). NCBI lineage: Eukaryota > Metazoa > Arthropoda > Insecta > Hemiptera > Hormaphididae > Hormaphis > Hormaphis cornu. The sequence continues at coordinate 30,563,918 of CM029361.1, read as the reverse complement.
AAAAGTGCGTCAAGACCATAAAATACAAACTAATAAAGATATGCACATAAATAATATACTTACTAACTTGTTACTTTAAGTGTTATAACTCCTTAACTTAAATATAGTATACTATTTGTACAAAAAAAATATTAATGTCAACAAATTGAATACATTTCTAACAAAAAAAAAAAAAAAACAACAAATTTAGAGAGATTACAAAAAAAAAATTATATTACTTAAAAAAATATTATAATACGTTATATTTTATTATTACTAACAATAGCCTTGATGATTTCATGGCCAATTGCTTTGGCCATTGGAGGAGGTACCGCATTACCAATTTGCCGGTGTTTACTGATTATAGGCCCAAAGAATGAAAATGAATCCTTGAACCCTTGTAATCGGGCACATTCACGCACACTTATTATACGATGCTGTTCAGGATGAAGCACTCTACCTTGTTTTGCCCTAGGATCGGGATCTGTGGTAATTGTAGGGCAAAAACCATGCCAATCAATCCTACCGTACACGCCTTGCCATTCTCCGTTTCTAAGAGCAGTGTGCGGTAAACTCCAAGGAATGATTGTATTGGTTTGACAATTCTGAGGACTACAACTTTGTCTACATCCAGTTGCACATGCACAAACACCCCGCAAAGCACCTGCTGGACCTTGGCCAATAAAAATATCATTATGCGTATAAACAAGCTTTTTAGTCATAATTCCATTAGATAATTTCACTTCAATATTTGGTAAGTCTCTCCAGTCACTTGCATTTCCAATTGGTATCAGTTCCACTCTGGCCTGTTCCAGAGGTGACATATTTTTGCAGATATGGTCAGTCAAAGTAGAGTCTGCAGAAGATTTATGTGGATATCTTAGCATTTTTTGAGTATGAGTCATGGGTTCCAAACCATATGGAATGTTTTCTTCTTGTGCTCCGTTTGGTATTTTAGGTAGGTCTGACCAAGCGTCATAGACAGTTACAGTTCTCATTGGAGCTGACTCTTCATATTTGCAATTAGTTCTAAATTGTTTGTCACCAACTTTAATGTTCAAACCAGATGATCTCTTACTGAACACATGAGTTGGTTCTGGAAAAAGCGGCAATTGTTCACCAGGAGCAGCTGCCAATATAATGAATCTTCTTCTAGTTTGTGGAACACCAAAGTTTCCAGCTTGGAGGATACCAAACGCACACTGATACCCCATGCGCGTAATACATCTTAGAGTTGATTTAAAAACTATACTTAGGTCAAATGATACAAAATTTCTAACATTTTCCATCACAAAATATTTTGGACGGTAATAATCAATGTAAGATAAAAATGTAACAATTAGAGAGTTTTTAAACATAGAATATTGACCAGAACTAAACCGATTCATTCCACTGAATCCTTGACACGGCGGGCCGCCACAAATGAATTCAACTTCACCTCGTTTAGGTATTTTTTGGTTTTTTTTATCTGTAAAATTCCCAGACATGGCTTGTTTCAATAAATAGTTGCAGTCTTCAACAAATACAGTTGATTTGGGATTATTTATCTTGAATGCAGTAGATGCCATTTCATCACATTCAATAGCCCATTTGCTTTGAATTAATCCACTGTCTTCTAGGCCTTTTGACAAACCACCACAACCAGCAAATATATCTAGGCAATTCAGTGGTGTGATTTTCTGATATGATGTAATATTCTGTATTTTATTTCCATGTACAGATTCTCTATTGGCACATACTTCTCTGCCAATGTTTCTGTTTTTTCCGGTCACCAGATACCTTTTATTTAGTATTTCACCAAAAAAAAAATCATACTTTTTAAAAAAATAAAAACGATCAGGTCCATCAGAACACCAATTTTGAAGGTTTTTAATATTCTCAATGTGGCTTACAAAACATTTACCTTGAATATCTTTATGTGATATTTGAAACTCCTCATCGGACCAATATAACATATTCATATCTGTATTTGTTTCTAAAGGAATTTCTTCAGCTCTATACATTCGACGCACAACAAGCTTAAGAGTTTTTGTTTCCTTGTTTGTTATATAAATTGCTAATATTTCCCCAATGTCAAATGGCTTTGGAGTTGTTTCATTAGAGCAACGAAGATAATATTGTTCCTTTTTGCGGTGATACTCTGAATACACAGTTTCATCAACTTTCTCCAGTAAATTATTATTATTGTTTTTATTCGATGAAGGGTGTACAAATGATTGTTTATTGATGAAATTTATTCTGGCGGCCTTTGCAAATATTCCAGGAGGTAAATAAATAAAATTACCTACTTTGTAATCATTGTTATCAACACTAAACTTATAATAGAACATTATATTTTCATATTTTTCTATAAAATCATATAATTTTATAATTGTAAACTGTTTTTTAGTTTTTTCATTGTCACAGACACTGCAATAATCATTCTTTTGAACATCACGTGGATCAATACAGTTTGGGTACTCAAATCGTCCAAACTCATCATCATATTGAAATTGATAAAAAAATGAATCACTTTTTTTGTCACGATTCACTGGTTCATCATAATCACTTAATTTTAAGTTTCCATTAAGAAACCAATCATTACAAGGTACTTTGTGTTTGACATCAATTATCCTTAGTATTTCATTAAGATTTATTGATGTACATTTTTGTAGAATTAATATTTCCTGAGGGTCTGATACCTCCTCTAACGCAGTGTGATAACTATGTATAAATAATACAACATGAGCTCTATTTTCTGATTTTTCCCCAGAAAAAAATTCAATGCGACCAATCAAATTTGATGACCCTTTTTTGAAGACAACAAACATATTTTTACTTAGTTGTTTATTTTTCCACAGCACTTTATTAGTATGAACGTTAGATTCTTCAACAGGATTCAAACACGCATCATCAAATACTTCATTAATTGGTTCTTTTGCGTTTTCACAATCCAACTGATTAGCAAAAATATTCTCAAATACGTCTTTAACTAATTCTGTGGTAGTAGCTTTACTGAACTCTGATTTATTAGTACCAATTTTAGAACGTTTAAGCCTTTTCCTTGCTCCATTTACTTGTTTCTTGTAAACTTTAGTGGATTTGCGTGCTCCAGATCGATCGGCCAACTCTCTGATACACTGAGTCTCTGTTAATGGAAAACTATGAGTATTTTCATTTGCCTCGTACTCTGTTACTTGATGGAGAATGAATATGGCATGTCGAATTAGGTCTTCTTCTGAATATTTTTTGTTTGTTTTAGGATTTAAGGCATTTTCAATGTTGTATAGAACATCTGTATATGTAGGATCAATATTTCGACATAAACTTTGAATAACAATATTCGATAGATGAGTCTTTTCATACACTGAATTCATATACTTAAAAAAATTAGAATGTGGTTCAACTAAAAAATAATCAGCAAGATCAGTAGAAACACCAATCAGTATATCATCATCTTCATCAAAGACTAGCCACCATTTTGATACAGGCCCAAATTTACTAGCTGCAATACCATATTTAATACTCGAATTTTTGTCATCCATAGGTGTTATGCAACCAGTAAAATATAAATGTACGTCATTTTCTAACAATCCCGAATCAAAAGAGCAAAGATGTTCATTATCATCATAAAAACTGAAGTTTGTCAAATTATATTGTACTACATCACTATCATCTGTAAAATTGTTAGCCAAAATAACATTTCTTAAAGCAACGCATTCATCATGTTCAGCATTTGGAAGGATTTCCACATTTTCTGAAATTTCTTGAAGACATAACTTGCATTTTGGATTACTTTTGGAAGGGACATAAGCATTGACAGTGGTTGATAATGCCATCATAATCTACAATAAATAAGAAAAATAAATACTGCCATTAACAATGAAACCATATACATTTGTAAATTGTTTTAGTTAAATAAATGCAAAATTAAAATAGGGAAAGCTAGGAAATTTTTTTAATAATTTTAATGGCACGATGACAGTTAGGTCACAAGACAATTTAGGTCACTTGCCGCAATACGGACAGCTAGGTTATTTTTTAGACTATAAGAAAACTACACATTTGTCATCCAAAAATTGGGACAGTAAGATCAAATATTTATTCAAATACTTTGGCTATTATCTCAATTGTTTTCTAGGATAATGTCAGTGACCTAATTATCATTCATACAGCAATTAAAACTTAATGAATTGACTTTAGAGTCTCAAAAATGATCAACTTATCCATTCTGCACAATAAATGGACATGATGGTCTTATTGTCTCATATACTATTTGGAGTCTCAAAATTGACCATAATTATCTCATTAGATTCTAGACTGTCTTAAAACGCATTTTTTTTTATAGAAATCTGATAGGACAGCTGTGCCATTTGCTGAGTTTTCATACCTAATTTAATCAAAATAAAGTCAATAACATCAACTTATGATAATTTTGCGACAGTAAATGACCATATTACCATTAAGGTGAAGACAGTAAGGTAAGTGATCTTAGCGCTTTGTTAGTTCAAATCAGAATTCTTTAAAAATTACAAATTCATAACAATATCTTGGGCATGATAAAAGATCTGACCAAGGTCCTATCTGATCAATATAATAATAATAATAATCAACATCTAAATCTAATTAATTGCCACTTACTTATTATTAGTGAGTTTATAAGTTTGAAGTTTTCAAAATTCCAATTTGTATCACGTTCAATTAAGTAACTACCATATTTATTTGGTTTAAATCAAGATTTCATTACCAATTAATCAACAATTGGAAAATAATCGCTACTCCGAGACAATTGAATACAAAATTAATTTTGAGTCGATGTGCCTACACGCTTAAGTCTACCGAATAAGAAAAGGTTTAAATGATTTTTAAAAAGTTACTTCCTATTGGTGGTACACCACAGAGACATCATTTCAATAATTATATACGTTATAGGGCAGAGCAAAAAATGACCGGCCCAATTGTTTTAAATAGAAGCGACCCCTGGATTTTGGTGGCAGGACTTTTTTTGAACAAATTCGGTCCGAATAAGGGCATAGGCACAAACTTTTTTAAAAAAAAAACCTACGAAGTGGCAAGTGCATGCCCATCCGAAATGACGCACCTGGACTATACCACGAAAATTCGATTTTTTGGATAAAATTGAAATTCACACAGCACGGGGACAACGGGTAAATAATTCATACGTACAAGACACGGCAACGAAGTCCAAACAGGCCGCAGACAGTCCGCACGCGTTTCTTCAATATTGGCAATACTGCAGAGACCACACAAATTGCGAGGAGAGCAGCTCACACTCCAGTAGACGTGTCCCGGTCGGCGTGAAGTGAAAAATGAAAAGTTGGAGAAATTGGAAAAATAAAAATTATACCTGAACAAAAATCATTTTTGTCAAAATATATTTCACAGAAAATGGTGTGCAATTACAATACATGTCTGTGTTTACTAGGTATTTATTTGTATTGGTTTTACCCTAATTAGTAGTTAAAGAAGAAAAAATAATTTTAACTGAAATAGTTTTGTATGTAAATTGTAAACAACATAATATTTTGAATGTATTGTTAATTTAAGGTATTAGACTTTGGTATATTTCTTTTTTTTATTCTTTTTCTAGAAATCATTACCCGTAATAAAAAATATAATTTTGTAGAAAGATGTACAATTTGGGTTGTCACACGGTGCGGTTGGGTTGAATTGAACAAACAACATTTTACATTTTACTTATTTCTAAAAACCTCATAATAAACCATAGGTTTGAGTTAACTTTAAACAAATTGATTATAAATCAACTAAATTTGTTAAATTTAGTATTCGCATTTTGTTACTTATTTATATGTTTAAAAACACGTGGATGTGCATGTGGTGAAGACCTTAAGCCGGTCCCACACGACTCGTGTAACCGGCGAATATTTGTCAATCGTACTACTTTGCGAGTCGTGTGTGAGGTATTTAATCGTAAAGCACGACGATTATTTTTACTCGCCGAGTCACTCGCGGTTTCCCGTCGGTGTCGGATACAACACGAGTGACTCGTGCTGATAAGAAATTTAATCTTGGATTTCCCCCAAAAATAGACGATTATTTACTGTTAATATCATTATATAATTTTAATATCACTACAGTAGTAATCGCGATTGACGAATAATCGGTGAACACACGAGTCGTGTAGGAGCAACATAATTACAAACATCGTACATCGTACAAACTTGGCAAGTACACTCGCCGAGTATACGCTCGCAAAGTACACGAGTCGTGTGGGACCGGCTATACAAAAGCCAAAGTTATAATTAAGAATTAATAACAGAGTATGTTAAACGCGAAAAAAAAGAATCTAGATGGGTTGGTGGAAAAGGCCTTTTTAGAATTGGATTGGTTCAAAACTCATTCACGATTAGAATATCAAAAACGTACCAGACACGGCGACTAAGTCCAAACAGGCCGCAGACAGTCCGCACGCGTTTCTCCTTCAATATTGGCAGACACCACACGAATCGCAAGGAGAGGAGCTCACACTTCGGTAGACTTGTCACGGTCAGCGTGAAGCGCAAAATGAAACCCAATCGGAGCGTCGAGCGACGTACGCGCCGACGGCAGCTGCTGCGCATGCGCGTGCGTTCCACGGCCGCGACTTGGAGGGGGGCGAAAAAAGCGGGCCTACCACCGAGGTGACGGTTCTTCACAGAAAAAATCGTGATAAATTTCACGACGTCTTTATCAGCCGTCTTATCAAAATCACGTCTATGCTGCAGGCAGCCGTCCCGTCCCGTTCGTAATTATTTCATTATTTTACACACATCGTTCGCGACACAAATCGACAGAATCCATTTGTTTGTTTCCGATGAATTAAAATTTTTCAGACAATATTCCACGCGTATGGAATCATTATAAATTGTTTTGTATATTTCGCCGATATAAATCTATGATTGTGTCATAGAACGTACTAATTACTCGCCGTAGTGTAACACACTGTAACATAGTCGAAACGATTCAACTTTTGGCGAGAAGTCGCTGCAGTTGCGCGTTGCGTTTATAACATTTTACGTACACCGAGTTATTTTACTAACTTGCTTTTGATCTTGTTTCCAAAATTGTTAGATTGTCTGTTGGTAAAAAAAATACACTAATAGATAAATAAATGCCAAAAATCGGAGAGACTCCGCGCAGAACACCAGTTTAGTACTTTTATAACTAATTCAAACCATAATTAATGAACCGACTCGTTCTTATAACATGTTGATGATCACGTTGTACAATTTCTCTATAAACCGTCCGAAAAATGGAAAAGTTGGTAGGTACTTATAACAGGGTCAGACGAGTTTTTTTTCTCATAAGAAACAATGAGAAATATTACCGCTATTAAAATACTATGTAATAATATCAGGGGCACATTAAAGGGGGGAGGGGGAAAGGGACATTTGCCCCGGGCGGAAGTTTTCAGTGGGGCGGTAAATTTTTAGAGAAAATGTATACGAACGAATTTGTATTTTTTTTCTTTAATAAAAAAAGAAAATGTGTGCGAATGTTTACAGAAGTATTTTTTGTAGCAAAAAAAAAAAACTGTGAATCATTATATTTTATCAGACCTCAAAGTCTTTTAGATACCTTGTAAATATATTGGAATTAAAACTTATAATAATTATTTAGAAAATAGCGAAGTATTGTGAAAAACTAAATATCTTGACTCAGAATCAGAATAGGAAATAATAATAAGATTTTTCATTTCCTTATCACTCCGGGAAAAACTGGCGTACACCAGCCACTGGTTCAATATCAAAAATCAAAATACCTAATCTATTGATTTACCAATGAACGCACTGTTACCAAACTTATCAAATTCTCCATTAAAAGCTACTTTCCGTAATGCCCTTATTATTTTAAAAATATTTGCTTGCACGCCTTGCACCAATGCGAGTGGCGAACGCTCATTTTCAGTGTTCAGACGTATTAAAAATTATTTAAAATCTTCTCTATCTCAAGATAAAACAGCTTCCCTTTCGTTGTTGTCAATAGAAAATGATATGCTTAGAAGTATCGATTGGTCAAATATTATCCAACAGTTTGTAAGCAAAAAAGTAATTAAAAAAAATATTTTAATTACCTATTAATTATTTTATTATTTTGTTATGAGTATTACCTATATGACCTATATATCGTCGCTATCATGCCAAAAGTGACCATGTGTTAAAAGTGACCAAGTGCAAAAACATGTTTAAGTTCAATTTTTCATCCCTATAAATGTGTGGAAAAAGTGTCCAAGTGATAATATGAATAGTTTATGAACCACTAAGTACATCATTTTGACCAACTTAACTTAATGCATAAATTGAGAATGTAAAAACTGACCATGTTATTTGGTCATTTTTTCTGCGATTAGAAATAACAACTTTTTTGTCCATGTGTCGAGTTGATCACTTTTTGTATAACTATAGAACTATTTTTTCCCATATGACCATATGGTCACACTGCTACACCATCATTTGAGCACACTACTATCTTTATCACATGATACTCACAATATACGTTATGTTATTTAATATTTTGATTATAATTTGTTATTAGAATTTGTTATGTTTTTAATGTTTTAAATTTATTATTTGTTTTAATAATTTACAATACCTAGCTCCTAATATCTAATAAGCAGGAAGTCATATTTTAAATAATGAACACTTGCTCTAGTCGTTGTAAAAAACTCATTGCTTTGTGTACGAATCATAATAATGATGGTAAGTAATGATTTCGAATTATTATAAATTATAATAATATATTGCTTACTAATTTAATAACAGAACAATATTTTGTTATATTTCAATTAGGTATTATGAACAGACCATCTACTTCGTTTGAAAAAAACGATTCAAATGATGTAAGTAGTGATGAACATTTAGATAGTTTTGATGATAGTAGTGATGAGTGGCAACCATTTTATTTTCCAAAATATGACAGTGATAGTAGTAGTAGCTCAAAGTTAATACAATTCAATGATGTATTTAAAGTAGTTAACCAAAATGAAGAAGCTGTGGAAACCGAAATTAAATCAATTATAATAGAAATTATTGACAAAATTGAAAATGAGAACGATAGTACTGAAGAAGAAACAACACAAACATGTAATGACAAATTTTACAGATGGAGAAAAGGAGACAAATCTAAGTGGAAAAAAATTAATGTTGCAGAGAAAAAAAAGTTATCTAAAACACCAAGGATTATAGATTGCTCTAATTGTAAATTTAAATGTTCACTTAATTTTAACGAAGACAATAGAAAATATATTTGCTCTTTTTTTTTGGACTCTAGATTATATCAGACAAAAAGATTATATTTTATCTTCTGTTTCCCAGGCAGTAGTTAAAAGGCATGTTCCTACAACAAAAGTTAGAAAGCCAAAAGAAGTATCTAAAGTTTATAGTTTAAGTTTAAACTCATCAGAACAAGTTCGCGTATGTAAACAATTTTATTTAAAAACATTAGCTATAAGTCATGGTCCTGTCGATAAGGCATTTGAAGGATTTGATTCTGTATGTCAAAAAAAATGTTTGATATTGTTATTATTTTAATTGTGACGATTAAAATAAAGTTAGTTATTTTAAAAATTTAAATAAAATATTTATTTGATTGATCTTATATATTAGAAAAATATGTAATGACTAAACTAATCATAGTATAATGTATTATAAAAGTTTAAATACATTTTAAATGGTCAATTATAAAAGTGTTCAAGTGTTCAAGTTTCACATGGTCACTTTTTACCCTTAAAGTTAAGTTGGTAAATTAAAATTAATGAATTTAAAAAATAAATATTTAGTAAAATTTTTATACCATATTGGTAAGTATATTATTTCGGTTTTATTGATATCAAGTTTGTTAATTTTTGTTAAGTTTTGAATTTTTAAACCAATGTTAAACATTCAAACAGGTTTTTCTCAAAACTATAAAAAAGCACTTGGTCACTTTTAGCATGATGACGACGATATAACCTATATGGCTATATATTATATATATATATATATATATATATATATATATAATGTTATAAGTTTTATTGTTAAAATACAATTAAATATAACAATAAATTAATGATTTTTTTAATATTTATATTAACACATAATCAATTAAAAGTATAGAAATTTTGACATAATATTTCGGGGTTATCAGTGATGTAATTTTGACTAGATTACAATAATTACACATAACAGTAGTTTCTTTTAAAGTAGCGCATAATATTATTAGGTATTTAGGTATATACTATACAGGTAATAATTGATAGTATTTAATTTATATCTATTCGCATAATATAAACGGTATAAAAATAAGAATTATGATTTATAGATTATGTAATTACCTTTAAACGAGTATATATAGGTAATTATATAGTTATGTAGATTATATTTTCATCATTGATTTAATTGTAAATCAAAAATATATTAGAATCATAACTGTACATTAGAATTATATAATTCAGACTTTATTAATATATGTATATTGAAATTCAATAAAATTATGAAGTCCAAGAGACGAGTGTCCGAGCGAAGCGAGGAAAAATTTTTTTTTGTTATTCTTACTTACTTATTTATTGATCAATATGCATAAGGGCGCAAAATAATCTTGCTTCCCTATATATTTGTTTACCTTTAATACGCCCCTGAATAATACATTGAAATCGTTTTTAATTCACGGCTAAAACTAAAATAAAATATTTTTGATAACAAATATATTAATATTGATATTTTTAAATGTTTTTGAAACTTAGCATCAATCAGCAATTATTATTGTGGCCGGGATAATTTATCCCATAATAAAAAAACGCCACGGTGACTTGGGACGGCTATAAAAAAATTATTACTTTTTTTATATTATTAATTGGTAAAAATATTTGTTTTTCTGTGAATAACTATAAGGGACTAAGGGTAGTAAAATTGCTCCGGTTTTTAAAGTCAGAAACTTTTCTTAAAGGCTCTGATGGAATGTGATGGTTCTCATATTTGAGCGATCAATCAAAATTGAAAAAGTTAGAATAAAAAAATTAAGGAAAAACGTTAAATTACGGCCAACGTGTTTTTTTTTTTCTTAAATAATCGATTCAGTTTTTTTTTTAGTTGCCAAGTTGTCGAACATTGCCCATGCCTATGACTTATTTTTTGTAAAAAAAATTCGTAACGGCCACAAATTTGTAATTTTCGATTTGAAAATTAAACACGTTATGTAAAACAAAATTTGCTTTCTGCATGAATCATAAAATTATTTTAAAAAACCTGTCCAGTAGTCTTTAAGCGTAAAATATTGATAAAACAGTGTTATTTTGATTATGAATTTAGAGTGAATTAAGAACACCTAATTTATGTTTGAAAGTGTTGAAGTATCAAACAATTAATGATTAACATTTTTGTCAAACGAAAAAATAAAGGTACCATTTTCACATGGATTTTTGGTAAATTTGATTTTTTTCCCAGGTCATATTAGATTACCGAGCTCAGGATTACTCAGGATTACTCAGGATCGTTTTTTTTTTTTTTACATTAAATAATACGTTTAAATCATAACTTCCAAATACATCACCCACTTAAAGTGTACCTCTAGTCGCTTCTCCGTCAAACTACTCACGCAGCCTTTACTGATTCCGCCTTTCTTATTGTGACTGTTTCAATTTTAAACTTTCAAATTTGAGACCCCTCCAAGTACAATCAGAGTCCAAAGACCTTTCATTAGAGGTTCTGACTTTAAAAATCGGAGCTTTTATCTTGTAACCTTAAAGTCGTTCACCGAAACAAAAAAAAAAGATCATTGTAAAAACAATACAACCTTTGCTAATGCTTAGAATCTAAAATAATCAAACTCCAACCAAAAAATTCATCCAAATACCATCTATAGGATTGACTGCCTTTATGTCGAGTCATAAAGTACTTACATAAAGTGTAGATTGGAGCAATTTCACCAAAAAAATTTAAAAGTCTCCAAAGTGTTAAAAAAGAAAAAAAGTCATTGCAAATTCAGTAACTCGAGCAATATATTCTTTTATGTTTTTGTTTTGCTATAGTTTTTGACAAATTTTGTATATCCATAACCACTATTTAGGTTCATAGATATTTTAAGATCATTTTTTTTTTTTTTTATATATTGTTGTTTTTATTTGTTTTCCAATAAATCTTCCGAAACCATTTTCAAATCCATCGACATTTTCGTAACGGGATTATAATTTATTATATTAAATTATAACGCCCTGTTTGTGTGTAGGACAATAAGTTTATTTGCAAGTAATTCACGTTAAACAGTTTAAACAATAATAAGGCGCAACTGCGGATCTTTTGGTGTACTGCTCGCTGGACAGGTTACGTAAAATTAGGAAAAAATGTTATCCTGCAACTAGATGGCTACACATGGGCTATAGAGCTCATGTGTAGCCGATTGAGAATAATATTTGCTTGGAACATCTATACTTTCCTGCAGGCTAAAAAATCCGTAATATAGCGTTTTAAGTTGTTCGCTAGTACAAATAGATTAAAAAAAAATTAATTTTCAAAATTTAGAAGTTTTTCCATGATTAACGAAAAATTATCGAAAAACAAAAAACGATACATAACACTTCGTGACAAAATAAATAAAAATTATTAATTTTATCGCATTACAGCTGCAGTTTTTTTCTGTGAAAAAAAAAAAGAGGTGAATCCATAACCATTATTGTAGAAATGATTTTGTTTTGCGCAAAACAGCAGCTTTTACTGCTTTAAAACATTGCAGTCCGCGATCGCACATTGAAAAGATATATTATTAACATAGGACTAACTATAATTAAAGTACGATTTACACTTAAATACCTCGATACTATAAAATGTTTATAAATCGTATAAATTAACATAAAAAATTAATTTTTAATACAGTTTTTCGATACACATTATTCAAGAACATTTTTATAAATATTTAATTATTAATCTACCCTAATTTCATTTATTACCGATTATTATTTGTTGTTATTTTTACTAATTTTGCAGCATAAAATGTTTAATCAGTGGCTTACTGACGAATTTTTTACTTAAGATAATTTCTGTTAGTGCAATTTGTACAATGGTCTGTGGTGGTTACTGTGGTCTACATTCGAATGAGTGCGATTTTATAATACATTTTCAGATAATAATCAAAAATACTTTTCCCTACTTTCTTTCAATAATGCGAAAAAAAGGAAGGACCATTGTGAGTGTTCTAAGTATAGCGAGAAAGAAATTATGGACGATAGTTAAATTAATATGATTATATCATATAAAGATGAAAAATATTCTGATGTAAGTTGTATAAATGTTAATAATAACATTAGTATTAAAAGGATTGATAAAATAAAACATTTATTAAAATCGGACCATATATGGACAAAGAAGAAAAAGAATCTATTTTTAATATATTATGTAAGCAATATGAGGACACGTTGAATGGGGATAAATTAACTTTTACGAATGCAATTGATCACACAATTAAATTAAAACCTAACACTTAGCCAATTCATAAAAGACCATATTATATGTTACCTTTTAGCCAACAAGCTGAAATTGATAGGCAAATTAAACAAATGGAAAACGAGTGTATTATCCAATCTTTATTAAGTCCATGTTCAATTCGCTTTTGTTATTAGTAAAAAAGAAACTTGATACCTAATTCAGGGGTACAAAAATATAGAATAGTAGTAGGTTTTTGGGGAATTAAATGATATTACCATAAATGAATTTCACCCTTTACCTTCGATAACTGAAATTTTGGATAGTTTAGGGGACATTACGTTATTTTCTGTGATAGATTTAACACAAGTATTTTATCAAATTCCCTTGGCAAAAGATTCTCAATATGACACACAGCTTTTTCAACTTTTAGCGGTTATTGGAGTTTTCGTCGTTGTACAATGGATCTTAAACAAGGTCCTTGCGTTTTTGCGAAATTTATGGCTACTGTACTTTCAGATTTAATTGGATTAAAATAAGAAATACAAGGCCGCCCAAAATAATGAAATTTTCAAAGTTCCATAACTCCCTCAAAAATGATTCGAAACCGTTTAATATTTCAGGGGTACAATCATAAAACCATTCTTAATGACATAAATAAATTTCAAGTCGTCGAACGGAGCAATTTCGAAAATTGGGCTGTTTTCTTTTTCTCCTCAGAACTTAAAAATCATCAAAATTTCAAAAAACGCTTCAAATAAAGTATACCATCTCGGATCAATTATCTATCTTTTAAGGTATTGTACGATAAAATTGGAGCAGTTTTTCTGAAAAGGTGTCCACTATGGTTAGGTCCTTATGAGACAACTGAAGTTCCTAGTGACGAAAATATAGTTATACAAAAAGAGCAAGAAAGGCATGTGACCGTACACAAAAAAATTGAAAAAAAACATTTTGATAATCGAATAAAATTATAAATGATTATAATCAGAGAAATTTGTTTTTCTCTCTTTTTTCACCAGTATTGTATATGATAACATAAATCATAATACATATTATATCGTAAGAGATCATAGCGATGTCACGTTTTGTCACGATCCAATAATATATGTGATTTATACAAGATGTATTTTTAATAATTGTTTGATAAAAAAAATCAAACCATCGTGATTCAACATAATATATTGTAGGCATAAGTAGAAAGAAAACATTTTAACAAATCATTTTATGTTCACTAGAGTAAACCTACTTAAAGTCTTTTTTAACCAATAGTCTCATTTGTTTTGTATTTTTTGTTTGTATAAATTTTTATTTATTTAATAACGTATATTTTTTTAATTTTATATATTTAACCATTTGAAAAAAAAAAAAAAAAATTGTTAACACTAACAAATATTGTAAAGCACCATGATATTAAAATTCATATTCATTATATATTTATTTTATATTTATTAAAATTTTTTTTTTATATACCTACTTAAATTTACTCTAGTAAAGCTAAAATGAATGCTAAAATTGTTTTGTGTGTTGGGGTATTGTTTTGAAAAATTTCATGGTTTTACCCCGAAATATTTACTTCGGGGGTGATTGTGATGTTGACTAATTTCATAGTCCACAGTCCACAACACTATCTAATAAATGTTTTCAATTTATTAATCTTATCAACTTTTTATTTTCCAGTTTCAAGAAAACACAATTTTATGTAGTAATTTCACTAATAGTTCAGTATTTAATAAGTTCTTACCATTTAGATTTTGAATTTCGTATAGTGTTCACGTTGGAGTGGAAAATCAATATGATAGTATAATTTTTTAGAGGATTTACCTGATATATGGTGATATGTATATAATATAGTATATTATATGTATATAGTTATATGAAGAACATTGCTTTGGAGTTTGGAGTGAGTCATTGTATAATATGAGAGTTAAAGATTATTAAAAGGATATAAAATAAAAAAAATAAAAATGAAAAAAGTTCTGAGTCGGTGCAATTTACCTGTACAAATTGAACAGTAACAATGGAATCTATTTTTATTTAAAAACGTGAATAAAGTTTAAAACTATCAAAACATATTGCAATCTTAATTATCTTTTAATTTTAAAATTTTTACTAAAAAACCGAGTAAATGAATGTTATATTCGTAGCACATCCTTTAAATGTACGGGAAATTCCAAAACTCGTAAGTACCCACGTTGAAAGAAACAATATTAATTTAAACAACGCGTGAAAATTTTAGGTTTTTTGAAAAACTATTTTTAATTTTCGAAAGAACTTTTAATAATCTCAGGATTGATTGAAAAACATTGTAAACTCTACACAATTATAAATGAGAACATTTCATAATGTGTGAGAGTTTCATGCGTTTCGGTTTAATATTGTGAGTGAAAAAGCAAAGAAAGAAAATTCAAGTTTGTGAAAAACTCGTTTTACGTAAATTTTACCGTTTTCAAACATTTTAGATTCCGAAAGTTGCAAAGAATGCATTGGTTTTAATATGACGTGTGTTTTTTTCCACTATGTAATCACGATAATGTCTTCAATAAGGCTTCGATTTATAATTTCAGTACATTTTCTGATAGGCTAATGGACAGTAGACATTGATGGAAATTTGAGTTTTGTTTCCGGCCCGTATAGATAACCGGGCTCGCTCAAAAACATATTTTTGAACTTGATAATTTATCTTTGCTTTCAGATACTGAATAATAACTATGAACCACAACTTCCGGCACATTGGCGTACCCAACACTGGAAAGCCCACTAAAAAGCGTAATTATTGTAGGCCAGCCAACATCCCACCCGACCTCGAATTTACTCCTTTTCTACTTTTCCTTTCTTAAACTTAATACTCTGTCGTACATTAACTTCCTTTGTTTTCTTTCCTTTTTTTTTTTCCTTTTTAGATTCTGAGCATTAGCGAAGAATATATTGGTTTTACAATGATGTTTTTTTTTTCTGTGACCAAAAGTTCTTATAGTAAACCTACACCAATTTTAACACGTGATACCTTAAAAGAAAGATAATGGATCCGAGATAGTACTTTATTTGAAGCGTTTTTTAAAACTTTTTTAAGTTCTAAGAAAAAAACAAAAACGGTCAAATTCCCAAAAGTGCTCCGTTTGACTTGAAATTTATATGCATCATTAAAAAAAAGTTTAATGAGTTTACTGCTTAATTTTCAAACGATTTTGATCATTTTCAAGGGAGTTATGGAATTTTGAAATTTTTGAATTATTGAATTTTACGCAGTTATTGTTCCATAAAACCTCTAGTTTTTACGTTTAATTCTCGAAACTTTATTACAATCTAAACAAGATAGTTTTACATATGTGGTTTAAAAATTTAGAAAATTGGTTTACAGCCAATTTGGTTATAGCCGATTATAAGTTATTATTTTGTTGTAATACTCGTCATTCCGGGCGGCCGTGTATTTCTTAAATACACGGGGAAACAAATAACTACGTGAAACGTGTTTTTTCCACGTCAATTTTAAATTTTTTGATCATAACATCCAAAATAAAGATCGGACAAAGCTGAAACTTTTACAAAATACCAAAATAGGAAAGATACAGATTTGATAAAAGTTTTTCACGTTAAATTTGTTTTTCTGGCGACGTATACTAGACAACTGAGCTCGCTCAGAATCGTATTTTCGAAGGCAATTTATCGTTGCTTTCAGAAATTAAATGATGCGTTTAAACCACAACCTCTAAACTAATGACATACCCAAAGAATAGTCGCTTCCCTGTCAAACTACCCACGTGAACAAGACTGATCACGGCGCTTATTTTTTTTTTTCAACTGTCACAATTGCATTGTTAGTAATTATGTATAATTGGCTGTACGCAACATTTCAGTTCAACATGACAATGAGAATTTGGTTAAATGTTTTACATATTATTTAGACAGATAGACAAACGGGTCGACAAACTTAGGAAAATCATAGAAAAATATTATTAATTTTAAACCATATTTTGGTTTTTTTGTAA
>CM029361.1:30498504-30541556 GCA_017140985.1 Hormaphis cornu | reverse complement strand
CCCCTGGCACGCTTTGGAGTAGATCACAGCTTTGGACGAGTCAATGGTTTGGAAATTGTAGTTTAATATTTATATTTATCCAGAGAGCAATTGATTGTTTACGAAAATTACGATCCTGAGCAAGCTCAGTAGATCACACCAGTTGTAAGTTTTAAAGTTATATAATATTTGGCTCATATTTATTCGAGATTTTTATGACATTTCAAAATTATCAATACCAATAACGTCTAAAAATTCCAATTAGTTTAACTAAATAATGGTCTTTCAACTTTATTTAAATAGTGGCAATCTGAATAACATTTTATTCACATGAACCTCTAATTGGTGAAATTTTTATACACCTAAATAACTGTAATAAGTATTGTTTTAAAGGCAATAACAATAGTATAAATATAATTTATTAGTATGTGCTTGGCAAAATATACAAAATTACAATGTTGACATTTTAAACAAAAAAATTGTATTGTATTCGGGTTAAAAACATACATTTAGGATGTTTACATGTGTTTAATGAGAAATAACGAAGACAATAAAAAAAAAAAAATTGTGTTTAGCACTAGGTTAGGTTGTTAATAGTTTTACCCAAATTGTTAAACAATTTCTGTTTTAAAATTTATACGTGAACAAGAAAAATGAAACGTATACAAGTTTTTAAAAAAGTACGGTTAACGTGTTTTTAACAAAATCAATTTCATTATTTGTTCAAAACTTCTAAAGTAATGATTTTTTGATTGGAAATTCTCACACAATGTTTAAAATTTTTAATAATATATTTTAAAATATTTAATAAAACATAAATGAAAAATAAAAATTTTAGTGAATAATAGAACAACAAATAAATTCCCTATTTTTTTTTTTTTGTCGTTTTTATTCGTTCAAAAATTTATTTTTGCAGAAACAGCTTAAAATATTTAATAAAGGGTTGGAATCCTGTAATATCAATATTGTGTATAAAAAATTCAATAAATTGCTGTGTACAAATAACGTTTTTTTTAATTTTTAAAAGTTTGAAATATTGAAAAATGATTGGTCAAATCTGTGAATTATTTTTTGAAAGATATAAACCAACACAATTGTATTATTTAAGATATAACAATTTAATACGTTGTGTAAAACAAAATATTGCATTTGTAAAAGTTTGAGAAAAAATGTGTCAAACTTTTTTCAAAACCATATTAAGAGAATGATACAACGAAAATTTGTTAATATTTAAGAATTAAAACGACTAGGTACTTCACATAGTTTAAAATTTCACATGAATAAAATGTAACGAAGATTCAAGGGTTAGAATAGATTACGTTTTTCAGTGGACTGTAAAATATTGTTTATCTCATTGTACTGAACTTTTATTATAATTTGTACGAAAGAATATGTTTTACTAGAGACATTGATTTCGTGTTATTTAGCAATTTTGTATAATATACTTTACAAATTATTGCAACTACCAAAATTCATATTTTTAAGTCAACGGATCGCTGCTCAAAACCGTTGTTCTCCCAAGAAATTGAGAATTTTCAAGATTTTATAAACAATTTTAAAATGAACCTTCCAAGACCGTGACTAAATGTAAACTCATAGTTGAAAACATCTGAAAGCAATAGTAAATCTTTGCCTTTGAAAATACGATTCAGAGCAAGCTCAGTTGTCGTGTACAACACGTCATGGTGAAAACAAATTTAACAATAAAAATGGTCCGAAAATTCCAAAAAACTTATCCACGTATAAAAAAAATTAATTTAAGTAACGTGTGAAAGTATCAAACAAATTTGGACTTTTATTTAAAGAGTTATTACGATTTTAGTATCAATTGCACAATTTAGTGTGTGATTTCATTGTTATAACCAAATTACCCAATTTTTTAGTATATTTTTTGGACGCATTTGAAATACATTGAGCAGATTCTTTTGAATCTTTTTTTATCAGATAGAAAATTTTGTTTTACATAACATAGTTCAATGAACTTTCGTTAGATGCATTGAACGTACAAATTGGAGCATTCCTTACACCCTTATAATAATTGTTCACTCAGTGAAAAAAAAAACTACATTGTAAATACAATAAATTCTTCGTTAACGCTCAGAATCTAATACTTCAACACACTGTCCACGCATCGAAATGTCAATGGCACACATGATAGTTACGGAATCTTTTTAAATGGAGTTTATTTCGTCATTATGATAAGAATACCAGTTTAACAAGTGGATGTGACGTATATAAAATCAAGTTTTCATAAACTTACAAAATTAAAGGGTCAGGTTACGCTACAAAATACAATTTTATAACTTTTAAGCATAAATGTTTCAAAACGATGGCAAAAGTTACTTTACGAACATACAGCCAAATCAATAAAAACAACTGAATCATTTGGTTATTTTGTAAGTATAATTCATATTTGTTTTTATATTTGTTTATTTATAGTAACTGAATATACGGATAAACGTGAGTACCTTCTTTAGCAATAAAATTATATTCTCTCTTACTATAATGCAACAAAATGAAATAAACATTGAAGTTAGAAAAAATAATCACTTAATTAAAAATAAAATTTAAAATAACATACTTTTTCCCGTATTATTTATACATATTTTTTTGAATAATTTATAGTAATAAAAATTGTATTAATCATACATATCCGGAAAAAAAATTTAAATTTTTGATAAATTTGCACACGTTTGCAAAAAAATTACACACTGACTTACTAAAAAAAAAAAAATGATGAATACAATTTTTTTACAATCTTAACACTCACAAAAATATCATTTTCGTTCGCTAAAAATTTAACCAAAAAACCGTTCCGGGTCGTAAATAATATTAGGTACAAAGTTTTTAAAAATCTGTTTCTACATAATTTTATTTTAAATTCTTTGCTATTCAGTTAACATGAAAATTAATGCAACCATATTAATTAATAACAAATAAAAATTACAATATTGTTAATATTTGCGTTTTTCAATATTATTTACAAAAATTATCAAAGATAAAAGTACTTGTACGTAGTTCAATTTAACATTTTAACTAAATTAATATCTATCATTATAATCTATATTGGTACTTATTTATTATTAAAACCTATTATATTTTATCATATTTGTAGTGACTTTACAAGCACTAGGTGAGTTTTGAACAAAATAATTATTACCATAATAAATAATATTTTGAAAACGAATGCACACGTTTTTTAATTATTTTTTGAAAAAATTGATTAAAAAAACGGCACTGTCTAATAATAAACACAAGTTATAACAATTTTTTTCTGTTTGGTAACAAACAAATTCAAAATCGTTGAAAACTGGATGTATTTCTTTTTTTTAGTGCTAAATAAATTTCGTACAATCAAAGTCAAATAATATTACACACAATTTCAACATCGAAAGTTAAAATATTATAAAACTCTTCTTTGAGTTGTTGTTTTAATAACCGTCTAATTATGGTAAAAAATAGACCATATAATTCTAATTTTAATTTAAAAGTAAATTTGATATCTATGAAGTAAATAACAATCGTTCAATATTCCTATCAGTAGAGTTTTAATTGTTATAAATATAAATGTTCTACCGCGGTGGAATAATTAAACAAGTTGATAAAAAGAATATTGGCTGCATTGGTAATCGATTGTTTAGTTGAAAAAAAAAATAAGTACTAAATTTTTTTGATTACATTTTTATGAATTGTATAGCATTATTTTTAACGTGTCATAACGAACCCGTTCCAAATCAACCCCAAAGGCCCGATCTATTTCATCCATATTAATGTCAGCTCTTATATCAAATCTTATCGGTATCGATGAATATGGTATACCTAATTACATAAAATACACGTCATAATATGTGTACAATATCTAATAACTTGAGGCTGTAAAAGTTGCATAAAATAACTATCCTTGTGCGTTACTTGTTTTGGACTAAAATGAAGTATGCAGAAATTGCAATCACACGCTTTTCATGCGACTATTATTTTCTATATGAAATCGGGACCATGGTTTGAAATACATTAAATAATATTTTATTGTCAATTTTTTACCTAATTTAAAAAAATTATTTCCACTATATCTCTTTGAATCCATTGTTTAGAAAAAAATTGTAAAGGTAACTAAAATAAATATATATATATATAAATATTTTTTTTTTTTTTTTGTAATTTATGACAATATACATCATGTATTTGGGAGTGATTAAATGATTTAACAAAACATAAAAAAAAATATATTTATAAATTATTTTTATTAGTTTTTTATATGTTAAATATATGAGTTTAATTTAAAATTAAATGTGTTTCTGTATTCAATTATAATTTGATTAAATACAAATCCTAATCACAATACACGAATAATTAAAACTATTGTATTGTTGTGCATACTGACCAATCATTTACATGACCATGATTTTTTTTTTCTTTACCTATACAGTTAGTATGCTTTACCTGCAATTAGAAGAATGTAAGTGTTAAATAATAGATCGATACACTTTCCACCGAACAAATTGCTTTGACAATTGATAATGTGTTGCATGAGGCATCTGCTAGTTTTTAAATATATTTTGAAAAGGACACATAATCGGCTATTGAACCAAACATTTCTAATATTGTGGTTTCTGCAGAGATAATTTGTCGCCAAAGTGCCAAACACGCATTTTATGCGTATATATATTTTGTGTAATTCTTGTAATTAAACATAAAAAAAAAAAAATGGGCACCATTGCCATAGTCCAATATGAATTGATCGAGTGATACTTAAAAATAATTAAAATACATTCAAGATATTTTTTTTAGATGAAGATTTAGACAATTATCAGGATGATTTGGTATCACTATATAATAATCAGAGTAAGTATAAAAAAAAGCAGGGATCACTCTAGGTCGCGTGGGTTGTTTGACGCAGTAGCGACTACGGTTTAGATGGGTCAATGGTTTGGAAGTTATAGTTTAAACTCATTTTTCAAAGCAGTGAGAAAATTATTGCCTTTGAAAATACGATTCTGAGTGAGCTCAGTTGTCCATAGTAAACGTCCTGGTACATTTTTCGGGGATTCCAAAGTTCTATCCTTCGCTCAACAACTGAACAAAGTGAATATTGATCTTCAAAATTTTAATTTTTTCAAATATCCGGCTCACCGAGCTTACTTAATATCATAATTATTGTAATTTGTAAGCAATGACTTTTTCAATAAGCTCTTGCTTTTAAATAAAATATTAAACATTTGGGTAGCTACACTTTTCTAAATAGTAATCCGCTCAAAATCGTGTTACCAATTTAAGTTTTAAACGGATTAAGAAAGTTGTTGGCTTAAGCTCATAAGGAAATATTTCAATCTTGGACGTAGACCCTTTTTCACGGTAATTAAACTTCTCCCTTGGCACCTACATTATAATACTAAACGTTTTAACAATTCAAAATGTGTAAAGATTAATAGTTACTAAATATTCAGTAGGTATTAAAAATTCATTGTTACTATTTTTTTGCTTGTTTAAATTTGAGAAACTTCCAAAATTGGTCATAACCACAGTTTATTTATTGAAAAATATTCTTTAACATGTTATTATTTAAGAATTTAAATTTGTATACAAAATCTGCAACCAAACGTTTCTTATTAATGCGTATACGCGTGTGAACATTTTCAAGTAATTTTCTAAATATTATACAACACTCAATTACTTGTGGTTTTTTTTATATTTTTTGTAAATTTTCTTCGTAATATTTTAAATTTAATTTGTCACGTTATTAAAAAAAATATTTAAAAAAATATACTTTAAAATAATTCACTATAAATCGATCCAAAATATTGGTAAAAACCAAAAACACTATGGATATATCCCAATTAGATTTTAGTGATACACGTATTCATCAAAGCTTTAACCAAATAACATATTTGGTTCTTAGTTCCAAATACAATTTTTAACTTAACTTTTCCGCTGTTGTAAAAATTAAATTTGTACAAAAACAAAATTTGTATTGTTTTCGTATGGTTTGTATGTAATCTTAAAATCGCAAGAATCAATATATACAATATGTTTGAAAAGTAAACCAAGCTCTTCTCAGAATCGTTATTTGATATAAACATTCTGATTACCCTTCTATGACATAATAACCTACTGAAAAGTTGTATATGCTACTGCATTCAACTTTAATTATTACATCCTTTGAAATATATAAAATAAATTTGTTAATGTTTAAGGTCTCGATATTCTGACATATGGAAAACGTATGTATCTTTATATCACCATATCGCTACATATATGTTACTTTTTAATGATCCTGACATAGATATCCAAATAAATAAATTACATAGGTGCATTGAAAATTTAGTTATAATAAAAAGATGTATATACATCGTCTTATTATTATAACTAAATCTCATCGCAAATAGTATTAAATGCATTACATATAAATGTATTATTATATACTTGTAATGGTTGTTGCACCGTTAAAACGTGTTGGAATAGGTAAATTCTAATTATACTTTCAGTGTCGTTCTGGTCAACTCAGAATTTATTGAATACCGGAGTCGTTATATTTTCAAAGAAATAAAATTATTTAAAAAAAAAAAAAAACAGTTTAGTAAATTATAACCTAAAATTTATACATTTTCTGAATTTTCACATGTTGGTCGGCCAAGCCAATTTCTCTATAGTTCCAAAGGAGACAGAGCAAAATTTTATTATAGAACGTACTAAAAACAAAATTATCAAATTTAGAGCACTCTAAGGTACCTACATACTATAATATACACTTACAATATTAACGGGGCCTTTATAATTTGCTTTTGCGCATATGGTTTCTATATATGACGTTCAAAGCTATCAAGAAAAATAATATATCGTAACACAAACATCCTTCACTACCCCAGAATCTGCTTTATTACATTGGTATGAGGTGCATGAACGTTTGTGACTTGTGTCAGTGAGAATAATAATTATAAAAGTCAACTTATTTTGTGTCAATAGAATTTGTTTTTCTTAAGCCATGTATAGGTTGTCCATGAAGCCATGCTTCAAAATGAACTGATAGTTTACGCTCAACTATTTTTATTTTTTTTTAAGCTTAGGCAAAGGATTGGATTAAACAATTGGTCATTTATGAGATTTATCAGCTCTGGTACCATATTTTCAGGTTGTAATGACAAAACTCTGTATCCACACCTTTGTAGGAACGAAGCAAGGCGTCAAAAACTTTACTATACAGTTGTACACAATAAAAATGTGAACTTGATGATTTTTCAAAAATTTGGTTTAGGGTTCAATTACTTGCATATGTATAAAATATACGAGTAAAAAATAATCATAGACCATGTTTAAAATTGAAATTCGATCAAATGAGCTATTATTCCCTCTGAACATAAAAATGTGTACCTTAACTTTCATTGTTTTTCACTTGATACCTATAATATATAGTGCCAAAAATGTGCAATTTTTTTTTTTTTTTTTTGTCATATTACTTTGTGTGGGTACCGGTAGCACAGTAAGCAGAGAATTTTTTCACACTGAACTCGTAAATTTGAAAAAATATTGTGATGACTTTGGTTTTTGATGCTTTATGAGCCATATTTTTTTTTATCTAATTACTTAAATCTTTAAGTAGTTTGTTAAACCAAATTGAAAATCGCTACTTGATCGGTGTGAATTTAGATAGGTATACACTTTTCAATAATTTTTAGTTAAGTTGCGTGAAATGTATCTACTGCTAATTCAATATTTGTTCTATAGAGTATTAACGACCACAGAACGCTGTTAAAATATCGTGAATTCCATCATAATTTGCATTTTTAAAACGATAAACATAATTAAGTAACTTAATATTATAACATGAAAAACATTTTTACGCTAGACTTAAATTTAAATAAAAGTTAAAAATTGGACGTTGATAACTAACAGCTGGGACTAGGAGTTAAATGGTGAACTAGACAAAGAATGATCTTTAAAGTTAGAAACAATTTGAACTTAATGTGAACAAGATTTGCCACATAATTTGTTGATTGAATCCAAGAAATGAAAAGTAAAAACATCATGCTCAATCATGTATCAAAATTATTTTGAATTATTTTATTTTATTTTCGGCATATATATTTGTTTAGTATTTAAAATAAAAACTATTGATTAAAACTTGAGAGAAAATAAGTAAAAACAATCTGATTCACATTTTAGTAAAGGAGACTAGAACTGCAAATTATGGGCACCAAGATGAAGAAAATGCGGACGAGTTCAATTTCGATAGTGAGTAATGTACTTACTAAAAGATATTATATTTTTCAACTTACCTATGAACAGTAGTTAATACAGTATTTTAATATGATATAGTATATACACAAAATGTTTTGTAACTTACTCAAAGTTTTTTTAGATTCAGAAATCTGTTTATTTTTATATGATATGTTTGCCATACTTTTACTTATGATCTTGTATCACGTATTCAAGCTATTAGGAAACATTACTTAAACATACTAACCCATTTGACGGTAGCTGTTGTAATGTTACACACCCATTTTTTCTTTTCTTTTACAAAATATAAATATTTAAAACGTTTTGGTTGAAAAAACAATATTGATTATGCCGAAGGAGTAGGGTATTGAAGGTTTTATAATAAATTTGGAAGTAAATAGCAATTGTAAATCATTGTTAACTACTCTAAAAGTACTCAGTTAACGTCAACGAATTGTAATATTAAAAATTCTATTTTTGGCCCAACAACCAATCGAAATTTTTTAAAATTGTAATTTTGTTTTAACATTCTTAATATAATAATGGGAAAAAATTGCAACACATTGGAAAAATAATTTGATAAAGTTTTAACCAAAATAAAATAACAGAAAAAATAAAAAAATTTTTTTTATGACCTTCAGAATTATTTTATTTTAAAAAATGTATAAACAATTTAGATCTAAAAATTGAAATTTAGACTAATTGTGTAGCAAAATATGGAAAAAATGACCAATTTCGAAGCTTTATAGAACTTGTTAAAACGTTGACTAAATAGATTTAGATTATAAATGTATTCTTAGAACAATTTCAAAATATTGAATTTCAATTTGAATTTTTTTATTTCTTCTCAAATTATAAATATAATTTTTTTTCCTCATAAAGTATTATCTAAATACTATTAATGTTGATATTTTATCTCAAAATATATATTTTTAAAAAGAAGGTAATACTTTGGTCCGGACGTTTATTTTTTAATAAATTTGTAAATTCTTGTATAATTTACGTACTACTCTGACTGAAATCGGTAATAAAAAATATTTAAATTTTAAAGTTAATTTATTATGATGGCTTAAATTTCTGCAAACTTTTAGGACGTTTAATACTTGTCCAAGTCAATTACGTGGGAAAATTGAAAGATAATAATATTAGGGAAATAATAAGTTGTTACCTAACCATCCTATAACGACGTTTGAAAGTTCTAAGTCTTTTAGTGTGATTTTAAACTTTTTATTGTTTTTATGCAAAAATATATATAAATTTATTAATTTGAAAAAATTTTCAAATAAAGTACAGTCTTAAGATAACGGGCATTCGTTTTGAGACATCATACATAGTGAATTGGACACTACTTCAACCAGAAAAAGAGACTTTAATATTATAGTTTTCATTGAGTTAATGGAAATTATAATATTAAAGTATAACACAAGCTTGCAATAAACTGTGGGTCATAAAAAAATGCTAGTCATTCATTATTTGTTATCAATTAAATTTTAAAATGTTCGAAAACGGGTCATAACAGAAGTTTTATTTAGTAAATGTTTGTCCTAAATTCTATTTTATTTAAGTTTTTAAAATTTTAGGTATTTTGTACATTAAAATGTACTACATAATTTGTTATTTCAAACTGTAAAGTAATTTACTGGAAGTCTTTGTGAAATTATTCAAAATCCAGAGATAATTCGTTACTTATATAATGTGACAATTTTATCAACTTTACAAATAATTAAAAATAACAGAAACAATGGTGGGAAAACGTCATAAATAATTGTCCTAATTATTTAAAATGTTCAAATTAGGTTTACATGAATATTCTACCTACGAAATTAAAGTTCTGATAATTTCCAGACATTTTTCTTCATGTTATAAAAATATAACATTGAACTATTATATTATGCTTGATATTATTGTTTGGTTATTCTGGTAATAGAAATAATTTTGTTATGTATCTATAGTATACGTTTAGAATGGCTGTGAAAGTCTCAATATGTTTCCCAACTTACTTAAATACTTGTGATCCTTACTAGTTAGAAAAAATTAATTTTTTTGTGTGTTCTGAGCCATAGTTGTTTGCTAAATTTTTCCAGAGTATTAATTATTTTTTTAAAAATAACCATAGTGAATCCATTCGTCGCTACTATTTTTTTTGTTATGTGTTAGTAACTTCCTAGTATTTTTAATGACTATCAACCAATTTTTGAAAAATGTTTTATTTTAATTGAGTTTCTCCATATTTTTAGTGATTCAATAATATTGTTTTAAAATAACGTGTAAGAAAAAAAAATCGTTGAGTAATTTAAATTTTTTTTCATGTAGATTTCCCATTAGCTTTTGCTGTAAAAGTTACAGAATTGGTCAACAATTTGAGTATGTATGCAATTTAGTTAGATAATATGTAGAGGTTTTTTTTTTTTTTTTTTTTTTTTTACCAAAGTTCAATAGATTATCAACGAGTTATATACCTTGCTAGGTTATAGTTTTTGATTTTTATTCCGTTAACATCGTTGGTCCAGCGAGTAAAGTGGAAAATTGACATTTTCATATAACGCCAAAGGATCTTTCACGCTGAATTACAAGTCTTTTATTTTTATTTTTATTTTTTTCATTTATACCTAATGAAAAGTACATAACATTAGTTGCAGCCGGAGAAAACGATAAAAAATATCAAACAATAAACCCAATATCCAGAATTTTTTTAAGACTAAAATTTTGTTGATTCCGTTCTCTTCTTATTGTTTATTTTGTTCATGTTTAGAGTGGATCATGACTTTCTAAGAAACATGCAATAACTCTTGTTTTATTCGATATTTTACACTCCTTTAAGAATAATAAATGTAATTAACCTTTTATTTAATTTTGTTATTTAGTTTTGAGTTCTATTAAATCAACCGTTACACATCTAAAGTCTACCGATTTTATGACGCGTACATATGAATTAAAATATTGCAACGTTATATCGTTCTAATCATATGAATTCATTATTTTACGATTGGTAAAAGGGTTTTGGAGGGTGGCATTTGTATGTGGCATATTCATTATCAAACACCTCGCAGAAATATTCACAAAGAATATAATCATATTATTGGACGACCAATGTTCTTGTTAGAGTACAGATAATGACTAATCTATTATTATAAATAATATATATTTTTTATAGAATACAGCGATGGTGAATTTGAATCATTGGACACTTACTGTTCAGGTGTTAATCATAATACTAACGCTATAAAATTTGTTTTGGAAAAATTCGATAAAACATTATCGAATTTTGAAAACAACGAAAAAAAAGGAAATGGTAATAATATGGTACAGATTTAAAAATATTTGATTCCAATAATCAATATGTTTAAATTTTATACTAACTAGTGTGGCTGTTTTAATTTTTCCTATACATACCAATTTATTATTGTTTATCACTTATTTGTGTGTATCTTACTATACCAAAATTATATTGTAATCGTGTGTGTATGTGTGAATTATATATATGATATACTTACCTATATTTATGTATTCAAAATATATTATTTATTAATGGCATAATTTTTGTGTACGATTTTTAAGTCACATAATTTTTACATAGAAGATAGGACGAAATTATTTTTCTCAATTCTGCCGATCGTATTATACCAGTACACCAATACCTTGCCGTCAAATCTAATGCGTACTACCCCGTTTGTACTGTAACCCTTATATAATATAGATTCCACCCAAATAAGAGGCGTATAGTTAAACACTGAACAGCATAAGCTATCAATCCATTGGATATAACATCTCAATCTATAATTAGTTTTGGCCCACACTAACATTACAGACTCCGCACTTTTCCCGATTACCTATTTTATTTCAGATAGAATTTTTTTTAAATTCTAAAGAAACTCCCACCCCACTCGGATCCAAAAATTACAAAAAAACCAAAATATGGTTTAAAATTAATAATATTTTTCTATGATTTTCTTAAGTTTGTCAACCCGTTTGTCTATCTGTCTGAATAATATGTAAAACTATTAACCAAATTCTCATTGTCATGTTGAACTGAAATGTTGCGTACAACAACGTAGTATGGATCATGCTCTCTACATTTTGTGAATACTTGGCATGCCAACTTTCAAAAAAACAGACTAAAATCAGATGGGTTCCCAACATTATTTGATTATCGAGAAGTATCACAGAATAAATACAATTTATTATGTGCTATTATAATCGGTAGGCGGTATTACGTGCATTTCCACATACGTTATTTAAATTATTAATTTTTTTATACGTTGATAGAACTTTCGGAGTTTTTTGGACAATTTTTATAGTTGAATTTTGGTTTTTGCCAGGACGAATACCTACTAGATAACTGAACTAGCCAACAATAGTTTTTTCGAAAGCAATGATTCATCATTACCCCATAACCCATGAGGATGATTCCTGCAATCGATACGAAACGTCTGCAAAAAACCGAATACACGGATATAACAGAAAAATGTCACAATTTTTAAAAATTACTTTCGTTTTTAGCCGATTAAAAGTGATCAAAAAATTCAATTATTTTTAGATTCTGCAAAGGATGTATTGGTCTTACAATGATGTTGTTTTTATTTTAGTTTTTACTAGGACGAATACCTTCTAGATTACTGAGCTGGCCCAGAATAGTTTTTTCGAAAGCAATGATTCGTCACGATTTTCGGATAATTATTCGCAATTGTACCTACGTTTGAACAACATTTTTCAAATCAGTGACCCACCCAAAGCGTAGTCGTTACTCCGTCAAACTACCCATGAGACCTTGAGATCGATCCTGGATTTTTTTTTTCTATTTTCAATACTTTCCGACATAGTATTATTGCCATCACGCTTATTTTGGAACACCCCGTTTATGTCATACGTATGACGTGCGCGTTCTCTGCATCTCACTCAGTGCTTGCGAGACGAGACTGCTTTAAGGGTTGTGCTCGCGTCTGTGTACGCGCATCTTTATCCCCATCTGTCTGTAGATATAGGTATAAGCATTGATTATAGAATACATTTTATTAAAGTTTATTCTATAATCAATGGTATTCCTAAGTAAGTATACTATACATTATTAGTCTGCACCCGGACGCGTCCTATGCAACTGTTGTGTCCTACCGTCGTAACAACTACCCGAATCACTTACTCCAAATATTCTGGTTCACGGTTTATTACTGCGGTGACAGTCGCGTTTCGAGCAGAACGAACGGTTGAATTTCGAACGGTTTTGTGATTCGATTTTGCGTTAGAACAAGATTTTTCGAATTTTGTTCGTTCATTTTCTTCGTCGACACCGTTACGGCGCCCGCCAACGGTTCTGGAAACGTCGTAGCCGATATATCTGCCGACCAGACAATAATATCATATTTATTCGAACTGATCGCCGCACACTCGTAAGAAACTGAACGCATTATTATTGCGTGAGCTGTTACTACTTGTTTACATCAACGTACAATATTTTTCTCGCAGATTTTCGTTTTGATCAACTCAGAATAGTACAAACGAACCGAATCACTCAAACAAACACTCCATTATATCGTAGTGGTTGGTTTTATGTGCTCGCTAGCGAGTATTTTGAATCTAAGCGCCGATACAAGACAAGGTCATTTTTTAGAACGCCTCGAACTTAGAGACGGAACTCGCCCAATAGAATGTTTAAAATTCCTAGAAAATCTAAAAGTTATTAATTATGATGAGGTATCCGATCGTATTAACAACATTAAAGAATTAAAAAATTTTTTGTTGTTCAACAGAAAATCGTTAAAATACAAACACTTAATTATCAATATATATATCTATCAATATATATATATATATATATATATATATATATCAATAAAATAAACGCAACAACTGAAGACTGTCGTCGATTGGTTTGTCGGAAATGCAATATTTGCATTCGTTAATAGTTGCAAATGTTTTTTGTTCTTGTTGTAATTTCCCGCCATAATCTGCCTCTAAACGTATTTGCAATAGTTTTTCGTTTGTTACATTTTTATTGCACTGTGTAACGGCGGGACATTTAACACCACAAATATCTAACATTTTTTTGATTCTTAGATCTGCACGCAATCAAGTGACGCTTAAGCGTTCTTTTGTAACTAAAATATTTGTTACACCGCGTACATTTTGGGTGTTCCTTGCTACTATCCTTCATCATTCGCTTGGTACGAGGAAATAAAAAAAATATACATTATAATAAATAAAAAACAAAAGAATGTCTTTAGTTAATACTTTTGTTTTTTTAACATTTTTGTTTTTGTTTTTTTGATAAGCGAAAAACGTGATAAAATCTGATAAAATGTGGGAACGTTTCTGATTGGTCGCGCAAGTTTGGCCCCCGAAACGATCGCCGTCGTCGTCGTCGTCGTCCCGTTCGAACCACGGCTATAGATAATTATTATCTTTAATCGTGGTCAGCAAAATTGAAAGTAAAAATGCGGAATGTCGGAATGCTTAGAAGATTTAAACACTATTAACCCATATGTACTACCAAACACTCGTAGATGTGGTATTTTTTTATTCGTCGCAGATCGCGGTTGATCAGTCGTTATTACTTATTGCCATTCCAACCCGCGACAACATAACGGGTAAGTTTTGTTTTTATTTAAATCCTGCTGTAAAAAAAAATAGGACAATTTTGTTCGAGGCGTTTTCGTTAGAGAAAAATATAATGATCTCGTGAACGCCAAAAACCCGTATCTATACAAACTGCACTCCTTCAAAAGCTTCATTACCCAGTGCAGGACGAAGTGTAGCTTATATTTTATTTATATTAATTTTGAACCCGAGTCTTAAAACATATTTTGTCTATCTATACACAACGTCCGTACAATTAAAGACCAGCTCGGGACATGGCGATTGCTTACCCACCGCTGTAGCCAGTTTGCCCAGTTACGTTGTGGCCGCTTGCAACTTTGGTTGTGAATTGATTTCCATTGTAATGAATTTTTAGTTTTTTTTTCTTACGGCCTTTAAGCGCACATTTGAGGCCACACATCCAAACATAAATGATTTACCATAAAAAGGTAATTCAATCGTTTTAATTTTCTCTACAGTTAATTTACTGCACAGAGCTAACAGATAGTTGTTGATAGTGTGACGCGTGATAAAAGTTGTGCCGCAAGACTACACCGACAACCGACCATGGACGACAACTTGGACATTTGCAATAAAACGTACAGGCCCGTCGTCATTGTACACGGTTTGATGACTGGCGATGTTAGCACCATGACTCATTTGGCTATGCGTATAACACAGGTGAGCGACTTATAATGTTTTCCCAAACATTTTGTTGTAGCGCTCGTGGAATATTTTACCATACGAATATGGTCTTACCAAGTAGTTACCCAATAATGGATAAAACATTGATCACATTTCTATAATTTCAATGACGTTCTTATATCTTTATTCTCTTGCGCCCGATTTTTCTTGTTGTTTAATGGACAAATAAACTGTTTTTCTAAAAAACAAAAATGAAGCTACATATGTGTATTTTCCTATCAAACCGTGTCTGAAGCACTCTAAATGTAATTGTTGTACCTACTTTAACATAACAAACTAATTTCTTGTATTTTTAAATAAAACATTATTTTGCGTTTCATGTGTTTTTGAGTATTTCAATGGCGTACAGCAGGGGTCGGCAACCTTTTTACCTACACGGGCCATAATTTGTTTCAGTTTTTAATGGAGGGCCGCATACAAAATTAAAATATTAAAAAATATAATTTTAACAAATAATACTAATATATTTAGAGAGAAAATTGTTTATTTTAATCTGTCTAAGATCACCAGTGAGAGTGTCAAATTTTAATTTATGCTCTGTCTCATAGTGACGTTTAACATTATACTCTTTTACAGTTAAAATGGTTTTTTTGCAAATTAAACATAATAGTTTACCTTTATTTTTGATAAAAAAATATAAATCCGTCCATGATTCGTTGAATGTACGATGTTCATCACTAATTTTACGTTTTTTTGACATTGAATTGATAGATTAATATAAAACAGTTGAAATTTAAACTTCACGTTGGAATGTTTTGAAACGAACTGCACTAAGCCATAACCAGATACGTATTTGTCGTAATTGACGATATATACATTACATAAGATTAGATTACGTTTTCGATCATAGCTTATCTCGCATTTATTAAATATTATTTATATATTTTATTACAATTTAAGCTACAAAATTAAAATTTTAAACACCATGAATTATATTTGGAGGGCCGCAGCAAAAAGTTCCGAGGGCCGCATGCGGCCCGCGGGCCGCGGGTTGCCGGTGCCTGGCGTACAGGAACCAATAAATTTTTCTTTTTTTGCTAAAAGCTTCTTTTAGCAATCTATAGATATTAAATCACTGTAAATTATTAGTTATTACGTACAATTATTAACTTATTATTGATAGTGTTTTGTAAAGAGCGTGTTAACCGCCAAAAATAAAAAAATCGACTTGGTATTTTGTATTAAAAGTTTCAGAAAAAAAGACGGATTTTGTGGTGATAACGGCAATTACTTAAACAAAAATGAATGTTGGGTGTAGCATTGTAAAGATATAAAAGCGCCTTAAATGAAAAAAAAAAAAAAAATTCTTAGACGCAGGAAAAGTGTCTACTATTTGATTCACAAAGTCTTTTAATTCAACAAAAAAACAACTGTATATTTATTATTTTTCTGGTTTTTATTTGTCTATTAAATAATGTTTGGTGTATTATAAAATTTTTTTTAACGTCAAATGGTGAACAACTAATGATAAACTTCAGGTCTAGATACCCCTCTGAAATCAGTCTCACACAATACAAAAAGGCTCCTTAAATTATTGTAAAAAAAAAAAACTACAAATTAAATATTCATAATTATAAATTATTTATTAATTGATGATTAATTTAACATTATTTGTCTTGTATAGAAAATGTATTATGAACTGGTTAAAAAAAAAAGTTCTTGTTAATCAATTGGATCAGGAGTGGCCAACTTTAATAGATTTGTGATCAACGTCTGAGTTTTTCTAGGTTGTCGCGTTCAACCTTAAAAAAAAAAAAAAAGGTCGTCAATAAAAAAAAATACATTATATGTACATACGTGTTACACTTCTTTTATTACTTTTTATTTACAATATAAATAAATATTCCATAAATATAAATATATCCATCAGATTTTGTGGTACGTAGAATGTACCTATACAATAGTTTCTCAATATCAGTGTATAATTTCGTTTTTCATAGTTATTTTATTGCCTTTTTTTTAAACTAATTTTTATATTTGTGGGATATCCGATGTACAAAGATACACAAAATTTACAAAAAAAAAAAAAAATTGTATTTGTTTTCTGAAAAAAATTCAAGAAAATGCAAAAGGGTGTCGCGATCATTTTAAATTAGTTTTTTTGTTTATTATTATAAATTTTTTTTTTTTTAGTTACATCCGGGCACCAAAACATATGTCATTGATAGGTTTTGTGGCTTGGCTAGCTTGGAGCCATTGTGGCGGCAGGTCAAGAAATTAGCTGTCGATCTATTACATATTTGTTCGTTGCATCCAGAAGGTGTACATGTTATAGGTACACATTTATACATGTATACTTTAAAATAAGTGTGTATAAAACATTTATATTATTCAAAATTTATGTATAATATTTTTAATTATTCTGTAATTTTATGTAACAATCGTGTAAAAAATACTTATCAGGTTATGGTTGAATTATTATAGGATATTCTCAAGGTGGTCTCATAGTCAGGGGCATGCTAGAAACTTATGGTGATAAACACAACGTTAAAACATTTGTGTCACTTAGCTCACCACAAGGAGGTCAATTTGGTGGTAAATATGTTATTTTTATTGTACATTATTCAGCATAAAACATTAAAAATAGTTTAATTGCCTGACGAATGTTGATATCATTAAAGTTTAGGAGATAGATTTTGTGAAAAGAATTGCCATCTGGTTTTTAGCTCTTGATTTATTTTTGCTTTTTTAAAGTACTTCTTGTGGTATGTTATTTAATATTTATGATGTGATGTTTAAATCCTTGTAAGCATCTTGGTTCACCTGTTTATCTTGTAAAAAAATTTTCTGGCATTATTTAAAAATAAATTACTATCTACCATAATTCCAATATACATCAAATTTATTCTCAACTTCTATTAATTCTATTCAATAATAATACCTACGAATTAATAATAATAAAATGGCTAAATGATTGAAATATTAAAATAAATCTTTTTTCAATTATTAATAAAAAAATTGTTTAATAATCTATTCATAAGTAAAATGAGTTTGATATGTGTTAAAAAACTGAAATTGTAACTATAACAAATCAGAAAAACTAATTAGGTAAACTCATAAACTTTAATGTTTCTCATCAATCTTAAAATACAAAAATAAATTCCACTAACTATTAAATATTTATTTAACAGAGTAATTGTTTACAAAATATTTTTTAAATATTTATAGTATATTATAAAATTTTCTATTTTTACACTAATACTGCTACTTTATAGAAAATCATGTTAAGTTAAGTGACCTGCACATAACCTGTTTTTTATTCATAAACATGCTTTACTTGAAAAAAAACTCATGCCTTGTAATAAGGTGTAATTTTTGTAATTTTTTTTTTTAAA
Source organism: Hormaphis cornu (assembly GCA_017140985.1). Lineage (NCBI taxonomy): Eukaryota > Metazoa > Arthropoda > Insecta > Hemiptera > Hormaphididae > Hormaphis > Hormaphis cornu. The sequence goes on along the minus strand of CM029361.1, from coordinate 30,522,756 downwards.
TTAAATTGTTTTAAATTATAAAATATAGTTTAAATTTGGTCTATGTTCTTTTAAAGTTTTTAACTAACATTTTGGGAATTTTTAAAACTAAAATCAAAATCAAAATCCATTGCACCTTGTTGGAAATTGTCTTCTTTTTTGTAAAAAAAATTCATATGCACTGATTTTATGAGACAAGAAAACTTTGATTGCTAAGTTAATTTTGTCTATTTAAATGCATTGAATAAGATAACAACATTTTGCTCATAAGCTCTATTAGGTCCCTTAATTTTTTAAAAAACTCTTTCTCTTCTATGTATTTTTAATTGTTAAATTTTATAATTTAGTCAAATTTAATGCGAATTGTGTGCATTTAAACTTGACTAATTATTCTTGATATGATATACGAGGGATGTAACAAAAAAATGTCTAAATTTTAAAAGCCTTAAATTATATTAAAATAATATAGGTAACACAAGTTTTTCACATTTGTAATTATGTAATTTAATTTGAGTTATTCATAATTATTTTCAGTCTTAAAAAATAATAAAAACATAAAGGTAGTGCATATTTTATTTCTAAAATTTACATTCATTTTTATCAAGATGTATATTTGAGTGGAAATTTAATATTACTTCTTACTATAGACATTTAAATACCAAATTCTAGTTACAACTATTATTAAGTGTTAATTATTATTAATATAATAAATTTAGATCAATAATATTAATTGTTTTGTAGTATAAACACTCAAAAACCTATAGTTAAAAAAAAAAAAAAACATTGATTTTTAAACATACTGAATAATTAATTTAATTTAATTGAATTTTACACTATTTTTTTAATTTTCTTGTAACCTTTTTACATAATAAAATAGAAACAATTTTTCCAACTACTTTACTGACCTTTAAAATCTTTTATTTAACTTCAGATTTTCTATAAACGTTCCACAAATGATTTATTAATAACAAATTTTACAACATCCGGTATTATTCTATTTTATTATAATACTTTCCCCCTCTGATGTTAAGCCATTAAAAATTAAATTTTGAAATTAATTTTATAAATATTTAGACAAAAATTTAATAATTTATCATGTTACTTAGAAATTTGGTAAAATTTAAAAATACAATGTATTTTAGATCTTATCACAACTTTTTTACTAAAAATAACTGGAACTTGTTAAAATTGTTATAAGTTTGTTTTCTAATTTGAAATTATTGTTTTTTTATAATTTAAAGTCTTCTAATTTATAACATAGGTATTAATTTATTTTAATTTTCTATTGTTTTATTTCATATTTTTGTATCATTTATAAAATTCTATAGAATATTTTAAATTCTTTTGTACCAATATCTCAATAACTAAGGGTCCCAAAATGTTTTTTCTTAAGACACTGTAGTTAATATTAATAATATTTTATCATTATTTATTCACGGTTCAATAATAATTTTTTTAACTGTTTCAGCTGAATGTTTTACAAATTTATTTCCTGCTCTGACAGCTCGCACTGCATATGAAGTATTTTACACACGTTTGGGACAACATGCTTTGTCTGTGGCCAATTATTGGTATGATCCTCGACATAGGGACCTGTATCTTGAGTACAGCTTATATCTAGCAGTTATTGATAACATCAAGAATCAAGATACATCAACAACAATAAATTCTTCTTCAAATGATAGCTCTGTTATTACTGAGGTTACCAGTGTTACATTAAAGGATGTGGAAACGCATATTTCATCTGTAATCGCCGCAGTTGCTGCCGTTACACTCAAAGTGGCCGAAAGTCATAATGTAAATAATGACGTTAGGAATGTGACTTTAGCTACTACTATTGATGAAATTTTGGACCGTGCTATAAATGTTCATGGTTATAATTTATGTAAAGATGATAATGATGGCGGAATCAGTGATGCTAAAATAAGAAAACTGGGCTTAACTCGACTGAAGTATCTTGTATTAATTGGAGGTCCAAATGATGAAGTTATATCCCCATGGCAATCAAGGTAGTTGATTTAAAATATTAAAATTGTGTGCTATTGATGAAAGTTACAGAAATCACTTCCATATAAATTGTAATTTTTCTTCATTACCTTTTATGTTTTTTATTTATTTACTTAACTTTAATTTACTATTTATGTATTTTTAGAGTCTATTTTACAATTTAATTCTGTTGTTGTAAAGCAGTAACTTTAGTTGGGTTAAAAGTTTTGATACTCTTGATTTTAATGAAGTGTACTTTGCAATACTATATAGTACAGTCAATTATTAAAATATGATATTTTGAGTTAATGGTTAAATATCTTAGACAATTGGAATATATTTTCTTATAGTCGTAATAGAATATAGATCAAAATAAGTTAAGTACACAAAAATATCATGATTTCCTTAAACACTTAACTAATATTGTGTATAATTTCTGTTTGATTGCCACTATCCATTATTTTTTGATTAATTATGAGTTATGACTGTATTTAGTTGTTAAATATTAATATGATTATTATGTCAGACTCTTTTCTTTTTTTTTTTTTGTTTGTTATTCATTTTTAAAACATACAAGTAAATAAATGGCTTGATAATCACCAATATTTTTTGAGAACCATTTTCAAAAGTAAATAATTTTTCTATTTATCTGGAAATGTACTAAATATAATTTTTTGATTAAATCTATGATATATTGGCATTGATTAAACATATTTCAAGTTACATTTGTGTCAAACAACCACATCATTATATGAAAATAGGTATAAATTCAATTTAGTACTGGAAGTGTGAAATAAACAAGTAAAATAAATGGATAAAAAAAAAAAAACCAAGTACATAATGTAATAAATAAGTTCTAAAAATTCTAAAATCTAGATTTGTATATAATAGTGAGTGGGTTACTGGGTAATGGATTACAACAGTATATTGTTTCCGCGTAGTGTATCATGGGGGCAGCGTTCTTTTTTTATACAACTAAAGATTTACCCACGTGCAAACCCACGTGTAAAAAACCTACTGATTGTTTTAGAGGTGCATTGTAATTTCTGCTGACCCAAATAACCAACATTTTTAATGATATCTTAAGTAATATCAAAAAAGAGTAGTTCACTCTCTAGTTTTTTTATTTCATTACAATCAGTTATAAACATTTGTTATACTACAAATTATGTCTTCTTTAATAACTAACACATTTTTTTTTTTTTTAGTCATTTTGCAGTATTGGATAGTGATGGTGAATTAGTTCCTATGCGAAAACGGCGAGATAACGATGTTTTTAGTGACGACGATCCAATTGGATTACGAGAATTGGACACTACACGCCGGCTGATTGAATATACTGTACCAAATGTCAGCCATCACGAGTGGCACTGTAATGAAAAAGTTATTCAACAATGCATAGTCGGTTGGCTGGATTAGCATAATGAATAATTGTCATTTTTCTGATAACTTTTTTCATGTACCTTTGTTTAAACAATCATCAATGTCAATTTTTTCAAAAAGAGGAGCAAAGACTTTAAGATGATAGTATGTTTATACATTAAATTGGGATTCGATTTTGTATTTTATTTTCATACAAAAATATTGTGGCAATTTTGTAAAGACAATGTTAAAAGCACTGTATTTTACTAGTGTTTTAGTCTGACAATAATTCACCAACTTTAAATAGTTTGATTTTAGTTATGTAAAAAGAATAAGAAACAACTAATAAACTTATATTATCATGAAATTAAGTTTTTGCATAAATATTTAAAAACATCAAACCCGGCCGGCTTGTGTGATGATAAAAGTAGCCATGTATTCGTAACAACCTAACCGAAATGTACTGAAGGTACTGAGGAAGCGACACTTTAGTTAATGCGCAGTTTTTATTGATCAAACCGAATAACCAATTTCTACCAAAAATAATCACACTGTATAAATTTGGAAGCGTGCTTCTTTTATTAGACGATACTAAAATTAAGTTTGTGGACTTGTTATTGTGTGACATACCAAATGGAATAAATTTGAAGTATATTTATAAAATATACGACCCTCCATCGAATATTTAATAACATTAATTTTGAATACATATATTGTTAATAATAATAACCGTTGTTAAATGTTTTATAGTTCCTGTTCAATTAAATATTTTATGAAACCATAGAAATGTCAAGAAATTGTCTTGTTCTTAGTGTAATTAGGTACTCGACAAATTTAATTCATTAAAGCAAATAAAAGTTAATAGTTATTGTATAAATGGTAATAAGTTACGGATTTATTAAAATCTGATCTGGCCGCCCTAATATACACAGTAAGGCAACAACAGAAATGAGTTGTAGATATCTTATTTTTTGGTACTTGTACACTGATTCGTATCAATAATCTGTCTGTGCGTTCATACCCTCAATGAATGAATTTATAGGTTGTGTAATATTGTTTGCTACATCAGGGTATTAAAGTGTTGTGCGCAACAATAATATTATGATTGTATAATTTTTATCGCACGGTTTTTTTTTTTTGTAATTAGCAGTTTTGGGGGCTGTTTGATTATGTCCGACACTGTTCTAAGTTCCTGTTTATTTGCATATTTTATGAAACGATAGAAATGTTAAGACATTGTTTTGTTCTCAATGTGACGAGAGTTATAATTATTGCTAAAAAAAAAAAAAAAAGGAAGAATTTAGGATCAGGTGAAAATCTTGTACAGTGACTTTGCTTCGGGGGTAGAGATCACAGCTATGGTGGGTAGGTCATTGGCCTAATTTTTGCATTAAACCTGTAAGCAATAGACGGCTCGCAAAAATTACGATTCTGAGCGAGCTCAGTGAGTCAGTCAAACAATTTATTATCTAAATTATTTATTTGTTGTTAAAAAAGTTATTAAACGATTTATTATCCGAAGAGTTACTACAGTCCAAGTGTAAACTGCGCAACAATATGAAATTTCATTGTTATATCAGTTCCATGTTAGTTTTTATGTCGGCGTTCTAAAGTTTAGAATTGGTTTAGAATCTAAACCACGGTGTGTAATATACCATATACTGCGCTCTAAACTAACAGATCTGATAATATTATTATTGTTCGGTATTGATTATTATTAAATGGAATAAGTTTCGAGAATGTCCACGCGATTCTTCTCGGCCGTGTTCGTATTGTAACCGGCCGCCTTCTGGAAACTTCTCGGCGGCGGCGCGTTATCTGGCTTGCTCTGCCGCCGGCCTGTCCAGCCACGATGACCACGAAATATCACCGTGACTGGCCGTTGCTGCTCCTCTCACTTTTGTTCCGCCTTCGATGAAAGTGGATCGCCACCGCGATAATCAATTGGCATATCATTTTAAATTGTATATTCATTGTAAAATAACATTACACATTTTTTCTAGTCCAACACCGATTGTTATAATAATTATTTTGTGTTCTTATTTAAATTTGGTTTGATAGTTACACGGTAACAATTATTGAACAATGTTTCTGAACCCTAGAACTCGCCCGACTCTTTGATTTGAAAAATTGTTCGTCGTTGAACGCGTTTGGAATTTACTATAAGACAAATATCTTTATATTATAACGGTTGCCTTTAACCCGACTATACCGCGTATAACATACAACCTACCGGTGTTTTTGTCTTATTTTGTTGCGGCGTTTGTATAGTAAACCCGTGTTGTTCGAGCCGCACATTTTTAAAATGTTCCATTTTATCTTTGAAAACACCCAATTCCGTCGTCCGATATTTCAAACATTTAAATTACCCGCGCAACCCATCTATATACTGCTTACAACAGTGTCTCTACCTGTATTACAGCCTACGTTGTTAATACGTTTTCGAACGTACGTTACCATACTTAATCGTATTGTACAATCTGTCGTACGGTTCAAACGTAAAATTGTCACAACGAGACGAGCGTTTGAGAGTGTGGGAGGTAGCTTAGGTGGGTGGTTAGGTTCATACCCCTGAAACCCCTCCCCCACACTGTGTTTGTCGCCGAGTTCATGTTTATTTATTTATTTATTTAGACGGTTACTCGCACCCGTTTACAATATAAATTATTAATGAACAGTATACGAATATTACATGTATACACTGTGTTTTTAACGTTACAAGAAGATGGAGGAATTTATTTATATACACACACACGAATAAAATGTATTGACATAATATTATAAAAAAAACTTATATCTAATTATAGAGTATTAATATACCGTTAGTTTAGAGAGAGCAAACAATATTCAAATGAGTATTAAAATCGTTTATAGTTTTACATAAAAAGAGAACAATATTATCATTATTATTGTTATCTTCTGTTTACAGGAGCATTTAGAGTATTTAGACTGTAGTTTTTTTGAAATGGCTCGGTAGTACTCAAATTCCTAGTAAAATCCATGTAATCTGTAAGCATCGGGCTTGTTAGACACCCCTAGTCTAACCTTGCGACCGAGTTACTTGAAAATTTTACATTTCATACGCGGCTGGGTTCTGTTTTATATCTCGATAAAATAAAACATAAAAATACAAATTTTAAATAAAAACGTTTGTTAAACTCAAACACATACCTATTTTTTGTTTTGTTTTTTTTTTTTTTACGGCTGGCCTATAACATTGTTATTGTATTTATTTGACAGGTAAAACATCAATACTTTTTTGTTTGTGTAAGTATAATTGATATTCATTTGCTACACTCGAAATTATATTTTTTTCAATAAACCACCAAAAAATATAATGTTTTGGTTTATTTAGCTATGATTAATGTTCTTGTTTACAACGTTTACTTAAAATTTGTCTTCGTCGATAAAACAATAAAACCACTTATGAGTATTATTTCGTAGCCAGTAAGTACCTATGATCAATTGGATTTTTTCAATAAATCGAATAAACCACCGAAAAATACAATTTTTTCGTTTATTTAGGTATGAATAATGTTCTTGTTTACAACATTCAGTTAAAATAAATCTGTGTTTGTCAATAAAATAAAAAAAAAAAATAAAAAAAAAACAACTACCTACCTAACAAGTATTATTTTCTGATCAGTAGGTATGATTAATTAGTTTTTTTTTTTTTCAATAAACCAAATAAACCACCGAAAAATATAATGTTCTGGTTTACAAGATTTAGATTTTATAATTACTTTTTGTCGATAAAACTATAAAAAAAACAATTAAAATTTAATTTCACGGTTAGGATAGATTTTTCTCGGTCAATAAAAAAAAAAAAAATTAAACCATTATTGTTGCACACTATACTTAAAAACAATTTAAATCTACATACATTTCATCAAATATTTGGTCTGAGGGTGGATGTTTATTGATTGCTCAGTGTGATCGGTTCTATGATAACAATTAATAAGCAGATATAACTTTATATTTTGATATACTGTTTTGTTTTAGTTGTATATTTTTAGGTAAGGTCAAGCGCCCTGAATAGTGACAATATTTTTATTTAATTCGCATAAATCTTGATTTTAAAACGGTACTTTCAAACCCTCAGTCCTCGCATATTCAAGTTTAAAATAAACCGGGATCAGTGAGATCACTGTGGGTTGCGTAGGTAGTTTGACGGAAAGTAGCAACTACGCTTCGAGTGGGTCGCTGGTTTGGGAGTTGTGGTTCAAACGTATCATTAAATCTCTAAAAAAAACTTCATATCCTAAAATTCGACTCTGAGCGAACTCAGTTACTCAGTTATGAATCCTTATTATCATCCTGGTTAAAACTAAATTTAACAAAATCGAAACAACATTGTTTTATCAATACTAGAATTTTCCTAAAAATGGTTCAGTAATTCCAAAAGTCGTATCCACGGCTTAAAGAATATTAATTTTAATAAGGTGTGAAAATTTCAAACCATTTGGACCATTATTTGAGGAGTTTTAACGATTTTAGTAGATACCAATCGGCACATCAGTGCGTAATTTCATTATTATAACCAAATTACACTATATTTCAATATTATTTTTTATAGGTTTTCAGAATCAACTGGGCCGATTTTTTTGAAATTTTTTTCATTCAGACAGCAAATTTTGTTTTGCAAAAAATAACAAATTTGTGCGAGTTACGATATGTTTTTCAAAACAATTTATCATTGTTATAGTTTTGTTGTAAAATTTTCAGTTTGACGCTCATTTATTACTATTGTGTTAAGTTTCAAAACATTTTGTGTATAGTTAAATTTTGATGAATTTTATGTTTTTGAAAGCATAAATACATCACACAGGATTATAGATTATAGTATGAATAAGGCCTTTTTTATAGGTTTTCATTTTTACAAACATTTTCGGAGGTTCTTTACACAAAAAAACAAAATCGAAATACAATACGTTTTGAAGGATGTTTTTTTTTTTCTGAAAAAAATATTCTATTATGTTTAGGTACTCTACGAGACAGGAGAACTTTTCCCGCAATTTTGTCCAATTAAATGCATTGCAGTATGTGATAAAAATTTACTGTTTTCGTCCGTTAAGAAATGAGCACGCGCAGGCCCCCAAAGTTATATGTGTTATGATTAAGTTTATGATGCTCAAAATTGTTATTTTCGGTAAAAACACTTTATCGTTGCTCACGCAGTTATAATATATAAAACTATCAGACCATCTAAAATGTTTAAACGAGACTTTCATATAAACCAGCTATACCAACCCAATCGAGGCTCGTTACTTCACATTTTTTTTTCTTTTGTACTTAATTTGTGTAATATTAGACATTTGGAAAAGCCGGTCTTATAATTTTTTTCGTATCCAATATAAAAATATTCTACGATAAAACAAAAAATTTTTTTGCTCCGCTCAGAATCTAAAACATCAAGGAAGAGAAAAGTTTTCAACATTACGTGGATAAGCATAAAATTGGAAGAAGACAACATATAGTTGTTAAAATATGTATACGCAGTAAAAAGTGTATTATTTTTGTGATTTCGGGTTTATTAAATTTAGTATAAACAGTACAAGTGCTCAAGTTTAATTTCAGCATAAAAGGGTCTTTCGTAATTTTTAAGAAATTTTTCATGAAATCATTTAGAAGATTAGAGTTCAATTGTTTTACTTATGCGTCAAAATTTGCTAATACGTTGGAAATTTAAAGCATAGAGAAACTTGAACAATATTTTTATTCGTCATGACAACGATAAATATGTCGTATAACGTGTATAAGTCAGCACAATAAATTCGTAAAACATTTGGGTTCAAGTTGGTAGCTTTACGGTGCGTCGATTATAACTTTGCTGTGGGCCAATGTTTTAGAAACCAAGGTAGTATAGACGTTTTGTTTGAGAAATGTTGTATTTCATTCTTGAAATTAATAACAATTCTTAGTAGAGCTTGGTTGTCTCTTGAAATATATATTTTTATCGTACCAACTTCAAAAGTATTAACAACCTATTGGAAATCGATAAACTACGTTTATTTCAATAAAAATTGTACTATAGTTGTAGAAAACGTGAGCCTAAGCAGTTCTACACAGTCATCAGAGATATTTTAATTTTTAAAAGATTAAAAATAATTATGGTAGGGAATGGTGGGGAGAGAGATAATAACTGAAAACAAAAAAAACAGTAGGTATTGTAAATCTAACACAATTCTTGTTGTACGCAGTGAATACTTTATTTACCACGGTACCTATAAAAATAAATATTTTCGACGTAAACTAGTAGGACCCAATGCTAAATTATATTTATTTGAGTTATTGGTTCGCAAGCGTACCTAAACTGTTATGGGGCAAAGTAGATCAGTTGAGTGATGGATTTATGGTATTGGTTTGACGTCAACTAGAATTAGAACTAGGACTACATATTCTTTTTCATGTTAATATCTCCTTTTAAACGTACCGATAGTATAGTAATTAAAAATAACTAAATTTATGTGTTTCCGGATCATTAATATAAAAATGTAGAAAACAGTTTTTAAAAAGTCGGACATTTCTAAGTCACGTGGATAGTTTGACGGAGTAGCGACTACGCTTTGGGTGGGTCACTGCAGGTTTGGAAGTTGTGGTCCAAACGTGTTATTTAATATCTGAAAGCAATCATTGCATTCGAAAAAACGATTCTGAGCGAGCTCAGTTATTCAGTACCTACCTATATGTCCTGGTAAAAACCAAATTTAACAAAATCGAAATAATACCGTTTTATCGATACATTTTTCTAAAAATTCCGAAAGTGTTGTCAATGTATATTATATAAAGAATATTAATTTAAATAAAGTGTGAAAATTCCAAACTATTTGGACCATTATTTGAAGAGTTATTGATATTATAGTATAAAGTGAACAACAGTGCGTGATTTCATTGTTCTAATCGAATTAACACCGTTTTTCAATACTTTTTTATACGTTTTCAGAATCTGCTGGGCAGATTTTTTTTAAATTTTTGGATTTGTTAGCAATTTTTGTATGTTGTATCAAGTTTTCAAAACTTCATGTAAAAATTTAATTTTGTATAAAAAAAAAAAAAAATGGAAAATTTCAAATATCTAGCTCAAAAACTTTTGAAGTATCTCGAAATTTATAGTAAACCTATAACTTATTTACTGTTATACTATGTGAAAGTCTTAGTTCATTTCCTATATATCATTGGATCATTGGAGATCATTGGAGTTTAAAATTATTTACATATTATGTGAGAATCAAGAATACAAGTTTAGGTACCAGAAAATGGGTTTACTCGTAAAGATCGGCGAATTTTCCTAGGAGCTACGGTGACAGGAAAAATAATACTCATTTTTGTAGTATAAAATGCTTTCGAATTAGTCTTATTTTCCATGATCATACAATTTTTATTATTATTGGAAATATATTTATCATTACGTACAAAATAACATTTGTTATTGTTAATAAATTAATCGATACAAAAATTTATATAAAATCAGGAAAATTTGGTGTCGGTTGGGTACTGTATGGTGATTTAATGAATTAGAGATTACGACTTTGCAGTGGGCAGTGTTGGGATGAGATACCCAAAACGTGATCCAGGTATCAAATTTTTTATTTAGATAAAATTAAAGTTAATAGAAGTTTTACCAAGATAAAATTCAAATAATATTTAGGAATTTTTTTTTGTTTTGCACTTTTTGTTTTATTGTTTCATAGATATATTGAACTTTGAGCCCTTTTCGGGACATAAATAGAACTAATGGGAGAGCAGGAGTTCTTGCATTAATATAAATCACATACGACCATATTATAAATGTTTGCCAATAATATAAGTTTAAAAATAAAAAGTACAAACATAAAAAAAAAAATTTCAGTTTCATATAAGTACGTGATAATTAAACATAGTACTTGGTTCAAAAAACTGATTTTACTCGTAAATAAAGTAATGAAATACAAATCACTGCACTAATATCCACATAGATTTAAAATTGACCACTTTTATAACGTATTTATCGTTTAAGTATCATTATTTAGGATTGATAACCAAAGTGGATTTTTTTTTTTTTAAAACCGTCAAAGATTCCAACTGATCTGTTGGTATTTCAATAACTTAAAGCGGGCAATGAATTGAAGCTGTCTGTTGTACCTATTTAGGTTTTTTTTTTTTTTTGACCGATTCACTAGATTAGAACTGTTTTTCTCATTTATGCTAAGTATAGCTAATATTGACACTAATACACACTTGATAAGGAATCACATATTATGTTTCTTAGAAGTATCGTTTGATGGTGTGTAGAATTTTTAGCGGGTAAAATTTTCAGATTGTTCACTATACGCTTTTCAATACAGATTTTTTTTTTTTGTGGTGACTTCAGTCAAAAATTTTGCAGCGTAAATTATAACGTAAATAGTAATCAATAAATGTTTTACATAAAAATTCAATTCGATTCCGGCAATAGATACATTTGATCAAGTTTTAAAAGTTATGAAAAAATGTGTTAAATAAACATATTTACTATAGGTGTTTAACATAAACATTTTACTCATGTTACTATGTTTAACGTTTTACTTTTGTTATACGTCTTAATACTAATCTACAGAAAATCTGCGCGTGTCGCAACTGGAAAGTAGCATTGCGTTTACCATGCAATCAGCATTCAGCAATATTATTTTATCACAGTACATATTAGCACAGATTAAGTTATTTTATCTGTAGCATTAGTATGGATGAGTGAAAACTTTTAAGTATAAAACATCTGGATACTTTATAAAATATTTTTTTTTTTTAGGAAAATCAAAAACTATACTCTTCAATATACTCTCCCATTGTTCTACATTGTTTTTGTTTAAGTGTACAATTATTTGTTTATGGACATTTTTTTAGTTTGGTATCCAGCTCACTATTTTTAAAAGATAAAATTTAGTAAAATCAAATTAAAATTATTTAGACCAGAAATCAAATAAAAAATGGTTTACTTTTTTTACAGTTAAAGTTATAATAAAGGTTGATGATCATGCATAACAATTAAATACGTTTAAAGATTGAAAAAATTCGGAATTTTTGGGAAAAAATGTATGTTTTAAGAAAACATTTATTTGTCTAATATTCAAAAAAACTTTGACACTGTATTTATATTTCAGCACCCTCACAAAAAATAATAATTTAATAATTTTAATAACTATAGGGTATTTATTTCAAGGTTTTTTTTGAAAATAAAATTTAAAGTAGGTAGATTAACGTGTTAAAAACAAAATATAATAACAACGTGAACATATTTATGAACAAAAATTGTGGTTTTTTAAACGATTTTTCAAATTTTTAACAATGAATAAAAATATGTTGTTTGATAATTTTATTATTATTTCAAAATCATACATTGAAAATTAATAATACTTAATAATAATAATAATAAAGGTAGTAAAAATAAAATTAATAATTATTGTTTATTTCAAAACCATAAATCAACAATACGATAAAAAAACGTATCAAACAAAATATGATGATTACACATCACCCAGATAGTGCTTATATTAACTTGTAATGATGATTGATGATTTTATAAAACAACTACAAAATTATTCACATTTTTTTTTTTAAGTTGTAATAAACAAAATATTTTATGTGATTCAACTTGCGATTCCTATTTCGCACTTATACGCATATATGGAGTCGTACGACCTAACCTACTTTACAACTCTTGCCTAAACCAAGATTTTCACGAAAACAATTTGTAAGGCCCTTGAGGGCGAGGAAATAATTTAGAGCAAATATTACACGATTTCGGTTAAATACGTCAAGGGCTACAATTATTGTCAGAAGTACAAAGAAGCACTTGTCATTCAAGAATTTAAGTGTGTATAGAGTAGTTGCAGTACTGTTTTGTTCAAAATTTCGATCAAACATTTTAATTAATTATTGTAAAAGAAAAAAAAACATTTACTAACATTTGACAAATCTTCAAAAGCTTCATATTTTACCTACCTATTTAAAAATTATTTAAAAAAGTAAAATCGTTCGGAATTTGTAAACACCACAGTGGTAATTTGCTCTCAATGTCATATTGAGGAAAATTTTAAGCGATTTTCCCAGAAAACTTTTTGGAGTATTTGAAGTGCAAAGATTAATAACTTTTTTTTTTTAAACTATTACCTGTTTTCAAAACTGTTTTTTTTTTTTTGCATTAACAGGTTTTGGTTAAAATTTAAAGACAATCAAAATTTTTACAAACGATTGTCTAACTCTTTATAACTATAATAATGACAAAAAAATAAAATAAACAAATAAATGGAAATTTTTAAAGTATTCCTATTTAATTAAAATACGTATTTGACAAATTTATAGCATTATTTTTATTTTTTTCGTTCTATTTGTTAGCATTAGTTCTATGACAAATCAGTCAAATAGTTGAAATCCATACATATTTTTGGGAGAGATAAGTTTAAAACGATTTAAAAGTTTCAAATATTGTAAAAAATGTAACTTAAAAATTCATCACATTTTGGGTATTTGACCGACTGAGATAGCTCAGAATCATAATTCTTTAGAGCAGGGGTCGGCAACCTTTTTGGTGTCAAGGGCCAAAAATCAAAAATCAATTTTTTCACGAGCCACAATTTGAAAACGCCTCATTTTATTTAAACAAAAGTTTATAGTAATATCAAATTTAATTTATTTAAGTTCTTCACTGTTTGATTTGATGTGGTATATACTGACAAAGTTCTAATAATAACACATTGTAATAATAAAAAAAAAAATACAAGATAAATGTTAGTAAGATTTTTGAGCTTGAACAGCAAATAACACATAATAATAATAATAAAAACAAAAAAATACAAAGTAAATGTCAATGTGATTTTTGAGTTTGAATATTATCAACTAGTTTATTGATCGTAGGCTTAATTTTCGATGTGGAAATTTTCAATATAGCGTTCAAGTGACCATCGGTTAATTGCGAAGCATATTTGCTTTTTCGATATTTCATTAGTGAAAAGGTTTGTTCACATATATACGTGCTTCCAAACACAGATAACATTTTTTTAGCAAAATATTTTATTTTGCAAAATTTTGTTTCACAGAGACTCGAATAAAACAGAACTAAGTTGTGGCCATCATGAAAAGCAGTTTTAAGACTTTTGTCACTTTGCAACTCAATAATTTCCATTTGTAAACCGCTTTCAACGTCATCAATATCAACTGCAAATGGGTTCTGAAATAATTTAACTTTGAAATCAATTGAATAAAAGTCAAAAGATCTGGTTGAAAATTCATATTGTAACTTTTTAATAATATTCAAAAATTTTACTTTCATTTCTTCCCAGTTACATTGTTGAAATGTCTCCATGGTTTTTTTAGAACAAACAAAATGCTCTGATTTTTTTTCATCAATATGCTTGTAAAACAATTTTAATTTCATTGAAAATGACTTAATATTCGAGTACATATCTGGAAGTAGTTTTTTTTTCTTTGTAGTTTTAGATTTAATTCATTTAAAAATGCGGTAATGTCAGTTAAAAAAGCAAGGTCAAGTATCCAATTTTTATCAGGTAATTGGGGAATATGTTTTCCTTTTTCATTCATAAATACATTTATTTCCTCCCTGGGAGTAAAAAAAAACGTTTTAAAGCTGCACCCCTACTTAATCAATGAACTTCTGTGAAATAAATAATATTACCATATTCAGCTTCAATTTCTTCCAAAAACAGTTGGAATTGTCAAAGGGTCAACCCATTTTTTCTTATATAGTTTATGGTTGATACAACTGTATCCATGACATTTTTCCAAGCCAAAACTTTGCAACATAGTGCCTCTTGGTGTATGATACAATGAAAAACCATAAGCATTTTGAGTTTACTATCAATCATTCTGGTCTTGATTCTCCCAACATAACCTTTATTTATGCCACTCATATTTTTTCCTCCTTCAGTAGTAATACTTATTAATTTTTTCAACGATAACCCTAATTTTTTAAATAAGTTTTCAATATTTTTAAATATATCTTCACCTGTTGTAGTGCCTTTTATACTACACATATCGAACAACATTTTTGTTCTAATTATAAATTGTTATCGCAGGCCGCATAAAATTGCTACGCCTTAGAGCAACCTACATAACCTATAATATTATGGAACTACTACATTTAGCCATCCAACCAAAGCTGTGACATACTGTTTATTTGTAGTCACATTCCAACCAGCTTCCCACCTGACTTAGATTTTAATCTTTATATTTTTTTTTTTTTATACATTGGTTTCAAGTCATTATTATTTTGTTATTTGAATTTTTTTTGGTGACGACTCTTCAAAAGATACTAAAATTAGATGAATAAAAATAAAATTATAATAAAATTAAAAAACAAAATATCGCAAAAATTGCCAATAGTTAATTGTATTTTATTCAATTATTTCTTTACTATTGAGCTTAGTATATGGTTTAAATATTTCATTTGGTGGACTGTTGCACGATTTTTTTCCCAATTAATTTGTATAATTCTAAAATATTTTGTTGACTCATTTAAATAACTGCAATAAAATTACATTTTTCACTGAATTTACTAGCACTTAGACTATTTAATATTTTTACTGTGGGTAATCCAAGGTCAGCTCAGACTTATTTTTAGAATGCGATGACTTATGATTTGTTTGTTTTAGTTCGATTTAAATTTAAAAATAATGCTAATGATATAGAATCTATACAATTGAAAACAGCGATCCACTTAAAGCATTGTTTTATGAAATATTGAAAAATTATTTAAACTAAGCAGTTTGGTTCACTTATAATCCAAGTTTAATAAAAGTCACAAATAACGACATCGGGTGAAAAGCTTGATGGAGTTATGATATCAGTCAGGACAATGTCACAGTTTTTGAAGGTTAATTTAAAAATTGTATATTTAAATTTAATGAAAAAAAAAATCGATTCTTAGTGAGCACCGTATTTGTTTGATATAAAGTGGGCCGTAAAAGTCATGACTTTATTTAAAAACAGAAAAACAAATGTTAGTTGCGTGCTAAGATCTTACAGAAAAATGTCAGCTATATGACTAAAAAAATAATAAGGTAAAATAAAATTGAAAAGACATCAAAACAATTACTATAATTTTATCAATAGAACCAAGTTCATTATTATAAAAATGTATAAGGCATTATTATTAAAAATATAATAATATTATTTATAATAATCGGCACAACTAAAAAGGTTTAAGTGACCATTCTAGCACCAAGAAGACCGATATTATTGCAGATCTTTAAAATTATTCTTAACGACAAAGCTCACAGTTTTATATTAAAATAAAAATGAACAATATTTTTTGTCCCAACCGTTAGTTCTACAAAAAGATGATTTGATGAATGATTTTAAGTTTTCATTCAAATGTACTTATTCAAACAATCATTCATTCAAACATGGTCTGTGGAGAGGTGGGGTTTTTAAGAAACATTTTCCTAAATGTATAACGTATTCAAAAATTTTGTTTCAAAGTTCTAAACTGCACTCAAAATTTGTCAAAATTTAGAATGATTTTTTTAATGTGATACTAACCATTCCAATTAATGCAAAACTGTCAATAAAAAGTAGGCACAACAAAAATTAAAATGACATATTTTATATTTTTTAACATATCATTTTAAAAAAGTAGAACGTGTATCATAAAACAAGTAATGTTTATACTTTATATTTTTCGATAATTGTCAGTTTATGTGATAAATAGTTTTGTTTAGAACGTTTAACTGCGTTTTTTCCTTATTGATTGCCGTTGAAAAAAAAACCATTTGCTGTCACCACAATATAGAGAAAAACAATTTTGTATTTGTGTATTTACGCTAGAAAATAACACAATAACATCAGTGTTTATGTTTTAATTTATTGGAACACAAAGTAAATATGAACTAAATAACTCATTTCCATGTTTCAAAAAAACATTTTAAAGTAGGTAGCACAACAAAATACCCATTAAGCTCAGGGTGTTTTATTTTTTTTCGAACATTATTCATTTGAAAACACATAAACTATAATTTATACTATTGACATAAGTACATAGGTAGTCAGAAATAAAAAAATAATATTTTGTTTAATTTTAATAAGACTATAGTTAAATTGAAGTACAAAGAGCTTATAGTTAAGAATTGAAAAAAATAAAAATACAACTGTATAATTTAGGAATCAAAACATATTATTAAGTGTTTATAAAAATAACAAAATAAAGAGGATGTACGGTCCAATTGGACAGGTGTATTAGAAAGTCGGATCGGGTAGCGACTGGTTTTATATTTCTATTAATACAATTTAAGCGTTGATTGATTGTTGAGTACGATCACTTTAATACAAATTCCATCATAACACTGATAATTTTATTTAGATATAAAATCACTAACAGTTAGTCGACACAAATATATAATAATTATATAAAAGAGACGCTTGGATGATACACTTAATTAATTATACTCACAAAACTCAAAAACTAATTTACCGATTAAGAAAAAAAAACAAAAAATTGACAGGAACTTCTTCGTCTCATGTCGACAATAAAGTCGAATTTTTCAATAACAATGTGTAAAATAACATCTTAATTAATTTTTTTTTCAAATTATTAATTTGTTGTTTTGTTGAATACATAAAAATGACCAGTTTCGTAATCGTTCTAAATGAAAAAAATTATTTTAACTATATACCTACATTACATACCAAAATATATTGTAAAAAAAAACCAAAATAATGGGCTATGGTTAATACTGTTGTTATTATTATCATGAATCATATTGTTTATTACAAATGTTATTACATATAAAGTAGCGTATTTCTAACGTATTTCTCCGTATTTCTAACCTCGCATTAAAATTTAAAATTTCTTAATTTAATATTAAAGATTTTACTGAACAGAAGTTGGAAAAAAAATATTATTTGAAATATTTGACAATATCAATTTTCTACACGTTTTTAATTCAAAAATGATTGAAATATTTTGAAATTAGTATAAAACCAAAATAAATTTCAGGTGCTACACATTGGTAATTATTACGGAAGTTACGACGAAATAACAAAATTTATTTTGTCAAAATAATGTTTGCTGTACATTTTGCCGATTTTTTGATGATTTGGGTAGGGAAACCTGGGGCAAGCCAAGTACTTGGGATAAAACGAGACATCCGGTGTTCATCTATATTCAGTAGAAAAGAACTTTTGAAAACTTCTTTAATGTACCCACTCACTACTTAAATAGTAAGATTATAATATAATCTTACTATATAGTAATATATACTTATTATATTATAATTTGTCAATTTTCAATAAGAAAATTAATTGATTACAGTTGATATTATAGCATTATCAAGTTTTTCATCTGTCTTTGAATAGTTTTATGAAATATTCAGCATACATTCAATGTAAGAATAGTTCTGTGTTCACTTGAAAATGCTACACTGTATAATATACATTATTACTTCCGTTGTTATTATTCATACAAAATATTTTTAAAATTAATCAAGTATTCAATTGCATAACTCGTGTTGACTAAGCTGAAAAAGTTATTTTGTTTTAAATTGTTTTATAAATTGTGTTTCTTGAATATTTGAATATAAGATATGGATTTGACTGTGTCCCTTATTACCCCCATTACGAGGCTGAGATGGGTCAAATGGCACTATTTATAAAAGTTATTTATTTTAAATTAAAACACTAGTTGTGTGTTTTATGATCAATCTAGGTCACTTGGGTAGTTTGACGGAGTAGTGACTACACTTTGGGTGGGTCACTAGTTTAAGCAAATTGATCACATCGTTACTTCTAGTCGAAAACACAAATAATCAAATTTGGTGATGTTCTAATTCCCGTCGTTTTCGGCATATAACTAAAAAAATAATCAAAATATAAAAAAAAATATTTTAAATAAAATACACTTAGAAACCAAAATCTATACTTTTTCAAACTTAAAAATTACAATATTCTCGCCGTAAATTCAATATTTTTTACACAAAATGCAAGCAAAATTAAAAAAAAAAAACTGAGACCAAAGTCAAAAACACGATATCCGTAATTTTTAATATATTTGCTTAGTTTTTTTTATTGTGACTTTTTATTTTAAACTATCAAATTTAAGACACCCTAATAATACCATCAGAGTTCATAGACCTATCAACCTATCAGAAAAGTTACTGATTTTAAAAATCGGAGTATTTCTTCTCCCCAAAAAAGTGCTTACAGAAAAAAAAAAAGGTATTGTGTTGCAACAAATTATGAATAAACTTTAGAAAGTGTTGTTTTGAAAATGATAAATTAAAAAACGGTAGCACAGTCGAGTGGAGTGTGCAGTCTTGTCGGGGCATAGTAGTGATGGGGTATAGTAGCGATATCTGACAGTGATTAAAATCACTATCGTAAAAAACGCTTCGATGCAAATCTGTAGATAATGTTGGTACGTTTTACGCCCCTAACCCCTTGAGTTGGTGAATTTTTTATTGACTCATTAAAATTACGAAAAGTTATGTCGTTATAATGAAGTTTTAATTTTAAATATATAAGAAATTTTACGATTTTGAATAAAAATGGTTTTTACATTTTTTAACTTTAAAGTTCATTTTCACCATAAAGATAAGTCGTGGTCCCTCAATTTTGTTTTCAAAAGAAAGTACATCACATAAGCTTTAATTTAAACTATGTATAAAAGTGTCAGACTTTCCAGAACGTTTTCAAAAGTTATGTTGAAAACAATTTTTATTTCATAAGCTATTTCCAAGTTTTGAACCCCCCTATATTAAGGCAAAAGCTCAGACTATCAAAAAAAGTATATCGAATGAAAAATAAACATACATAGCATTTGTGTCGAAAAAATCGTACTGATTTATACATTTTTCAAAAAGTTATAGCATTTTTAAGTTAAAATTTCAAAATCGAAAATCAAAAATTTTTACGCAAAAATTGCATTTTTTCGGATACGGCAGCAATTTTCACCATGAAGACATGTCGTGGTCCCTCTATTTTTTTTTTCAAATGAAAGTACATTACATAAGCTTTAATTTAAGCTATGTGAGAAGGTGTCAGACTTTCAGGAACATTTTCAAAAGTTGAGTTGAAAAAAATATTTTTTTGAAAAAAAGTCGAACTTTCAAAACTTTGTTGTGGAGCCATTAAAAGTCAAATTTATATAAACAGTACACTAAAAAAAAGGTTATAGTCTAGCGCATTTAAAAAAAAAAAATTATTTTAATTTGATCATTTTTCGAGAAGTTATGGCTATTTTTATCCGAAAAATCATGGAAAATGTCGAAATTACCCGATTTCAAAAGTCAAAATTTTTTTGGACACTTTCCCCTCTTACAGCGGACGAGGGGAATATGAAGGCTCAAGAAGTTAATGTTGCTGACTAGATACGATTTGTGATCTTTTGACGTATCAATCATCAAAATCGGTCCAGTCACAGCTGAGAAAAACAGGCGACAGACACAAAAAAAAAAATAAAAAAATAAAAAAATAAAAAAAAAAATAAAAAAACACATCATTTAAAAATTAATACCTTCTCAGCTTCGCATCGAAGCTAAAAAACATCAATGTTATATCAATACATTCATGCGCTCTAAATTTAAAAACACATGCATTATTGTAATCGATATTTCCTTCGCCTCGCTCAGAATCTAAAATTCTTACTATCTTTTAAATTGAAACCTTGAAGTACATTTAAATCAACAGAATCGTTAAAACTGATGTAAATTTTATATTATTATGCGTTTAGAATGAATACTAATAAATATTTTTGACGTATAAAATATTTTATATTTTCAAAAAAATTATAATAATAAATAATCTCTTTTTCTGGTAAACAAATCCATATTCATAATTACGTACTAGTAACTATTTGAACGGTGTTATTTCATGGCGTTTTAACTTATATTTGGAAACCTTAATTTGTTATTGACTTTTAAAGAGTTCTTTTTATTTTATTATCTTCCTCTGTATGAATAAACGAACAATTAATGCTTTGATCTTCTCTAACTTTAAGTACAGTGCTTCAATGCAATGATTGTAGGATACAATTATTAATAGTAACACTATTATAATGTACTACTATTAAAATTAAATTATTCCCAAATTCAATTCATATACATTTGACAGAAATTTTTTTCTTCAATTTTTGCTTAGTAGATGTGGCAGAGGAAAAACATGGAGATCAAATTGAATGAAAATGTGGGTACCAGTGTACCACATAAATTTTTTTTAATAGTTCTAAAATATAAGAAATTGTATTATAAGTAAATTGGCATTTTTTTTTTTTTTAAATTACTCTTAAGTTGGAAAATCTGTGTAGTTCCATTTTATATTATTATTAATACAACATAAGTACTATACTATAATTTATTTCACCCAAAATGAAATCCTTCCTGCGCGATTTTTCTGAATTCTGATAGTCCCGTGCATAAGAAGGTCTATATTATACAGTACACTATTCACCTAGCTATAATGTAGTACCAATTTTGCGTACTTTATATTTTTTATATTTTAACCCTAAATATTGTTAGAAAAAAACATATTTTGCATTGACTTTATAGACTGCCACTAAAATTAAGAAAAAGTACGAAGATTATTAACTTTTTTTCGGATGCATTTAACACAGTTTTTATACGTTTGACCGGATTAGTAACTTCCCTAGAATATTTTCGAGTAAAATGGTATCACATAATATTCAGTCAATTGAAAAGTCTATAATAAGGAATATAATATTAAATCCCAGGAAAATACATTTCACTGGTTAATGACTTACAAAAACATAGTTTGATACTTCATTTTATTTCACCAGAAACAAATGAAACAGTAGTATACAACGTTATTAAAATTTAATATTTATAAAAAGGTATAGATTTTGTGTGTGGCAAAGAATTTATTGGTTTTAACGTTGTGTTTTTTTTCACCACTATGAAATCACGATAAGTTGATAACTTCAATAATGTTTTCATCTTTACACTCAATACCAGTTTCGGTTAACTCTGCTTTGTCGCATAGTACTTTGACGGGTTATAAATTTAAGCGTAAAAAATTGAAAAAGTTCCAATAAAATATTAAGGAAAAAAACGTTGAAAATTACGAAACACGTGTTTTTCACATAATCAATTTAGGTTTTTGGCCATAACATCCAAAATAATGAGCTGAATGAGCTGAAACTTTCACATAACATTAGAATACAAGCGCAGTCGAGGTGCAAGTCTGATACAATTTTCAAGAGATTTTGAATACTTTTAAGCTAAACATTTCAAAAATATAGATTTTTTTTTAAATTTTTGTTCGATAAAAATTTAATTTTCTAGAAAATATAAAAAACGGTACTTATAAATCATAATAATACTCTTTAAATAATAGTAAAAATTATTGGAAATTATCAGACGTTATTCAAATTAATATTTTTTATACGTGGGTACAATTTTCGGAATCGGACCATTTTAAGAAAAATTCTAAGATGATAATGTGATAACATTCAATTACTACGTGATGTTTGATATTTTTTGATGGGCGGTTTTGATATTAGTTTTAAAGCAATTTTCTCTTGATAAAATTATGATTCTAAACAATTATGACAATTCTAATCTGTTTTCACTCTTTTTAATTCTAGCGCTTAATAAATGACTCAAGTAGCAATTTGTGTAATGTGTTATTACAGCACAATTTTATAGATAAACTGAGCTCGCTCGGAATCGTTATTTTTGTAAGAAATTTACCATTGCTTATAACCTTAATATACAACGTCTAATTAAACCTTCCAAAATAGTAACCCACAGCATCATACTACTCACGCAACCTATTTTTCATTATTATTTAAATTCATTTTATACCAAAGACTTAACAGCAAGACTGGTATTATAATAATACTAGGTTATACGTTTTGTTGAGGGTTGAGTAGATTATATTTTATGTGTGTTGGTTAAAATTGATAAACCGAAAAATGTCATATGCATAAATAAATAAATAAAATTGATGAAAAAAAATAGAAATTGTTTTTACATTTTTTATACATTTCAATTGTAACAACATGAGAAGATGATCAAAATACAACGGGTATTTAAAAATTAAATTTTTGGACACGGCTAAAATTGTCAGAAACTTTCTAAATTGGTTTGCACTTAAAGATAAAATTAATTTAAACAGTTAAAAAAACGCTTTGTTTGGTTGAATGGTTATTTTACGATTATATTATATTACGATAAAAAATTCGTCTTGAAATGGTCTGTAATTTTTTTGTATTAACACCGGCCTATCGATTATTTTTTTCCACGCTTACAGGTTTAAGGTTTACCCAATTTTTTTTCGAGGTTTTTTAGTATGGGTAAAAAAATAATTCGAGTTGCCTACATAGATACATCCTATAGGGTTTTGGGGGTTGAAATCTTTATGGGTATTTAAGGGTGTTACGGGTTTGAGCTAATTTGAGTACAGAGCCTTGTACACACATGATAAAAATTTGTGATAGACGATTTTTGAAATATTTTAGCCACAAATAAAAAAAAAAAAAAAGTAAGCGCTGGGATCAGTCTAGTTCGCGTGGGTAGTTTAACGAGGTAGCGACTACGCTTTGGGTGTGTCACTAGTTTAGAGATTGTAGTTTAAATGCATTATTTAATTTCTGAAAGCAACGATAAATCATTGCCTTTGAAAATACGATTCTGAGCGAGCTCAGTTGTCTAGTATACGTCGTGGTAAAAACAAATTTGATATGAAACACTCTTGGCAAATCTGTATCTTTCTTATTTCGGTATTGTATAAAAGTTTCAGCTTGGTCTGATCTTTATTTTGGATGTTATGATCGAAAAAATTTAAATCGATGTGGAAAAAACACGTTTTCCGTAATTATTTGTTTTCCCCCATAAGAAATACACGGCCGCCCGGAATGACGAGTTTTTTATCCCCATCATTAAATGCTGTTATTTTCATTTCTGTATAATTCCATCCGATGTACAGGTAAATTAGTGTAACCAG
>CM029361.1:30268680-30446934 GCA_017140985.1 Hormaphis cornu | reverse complement strand
TCTCCAAAAATTAACTGAACCAGAGATTTACCCTGGGATACTACGGGTATCATATCCCAGAATGAAGTTGTATCCTTCTCTGATGATGTGGCCGAGACCTCAAATAGCACGCACAAACCAACAATTATAATTCTGCGAACAAAAAATTATGTGTTAGCACTACATATCTATAATTTGAAGCAATTTTCAACCTAACCGTTACAATACCGGCTGTATCATTTAAAATCGAGTTTTTTTGTTTTATAACATACAAGTTAAACATGTCCATTAAATTCATAAGGAAAAATTAAAAATGGGTTCAACTCATTTTTATACCAATTATAATTTAGAATTAAGATTTAAATTTCTATTGTTATTCATGTATTGGACAATTAATGTTATACCTAGACGTACATACAATCTCATAATATTAATTGTCTCAATTTATTTTAAGTTAGATGCTACTAAGTTACTAGTTAGGTACTACTACTAAGGTAACAATAGCAAGTAAAGTTCAATTTATTGACTATAAAATTCTTAGGTTTGAAAGAAGTCTAGTACACAGATAGTTCGATACTAGGTATTAGATATGAATTAGCAACAACGTCAGTTCTGCAAAACATTATGAATTTATTTTACATGAAATAACCTACAGCTGTATCAATAAATATAATTTAATTTGCGATAAAATGCAAATATAAAACAAATAGGTAGGTATATCAACAGTTTTGACCCCTAGATAAAATGGTTATTTTTACGCATCATTACATTATATTTTTTTTAATTTTACAAAGCAAATTTAGGCCAGTGCTTGGAAAGAACAGGTTCCAAGGAACGAGTTCCTTTAAATTCGATCATTTTTTATGAACAAACCATAAACGGATATCTGAAGGAACGTAATGGAATTTCGCTCATTTTTTGGAACACATGAACGATTATTTCGTTCATTTTAATGTTTACTTAATTAAATTATTTTTTGTTATAGTTTCATATATTTTTCAATTTCTATCTATATATCTAGGTATCTATCCATTATAGAATTGAATATGGTCAACCTTTGTTAGTCTCAGACACAGTGGCACAGATTAATATTTACTTGTTGCAACAATTATTATAAAAGTGTAATCTACTTAAGTATATTATTGTAATTTATTATAAAAGAAAATTATTAATCCTTTCAATTTGGTAGTCAAATATTCTTTGTCAAAATTTTTTTTTCTTAAATATTTCCTATATTAAATTCTTATATATTTTTTTCATATATATATAAATATTTTTATTTTCAACTGAAAAATATAACATGTAATAAGTATTAGTAAAATAGTGATACATAGTAATAAGTAAATGACTTTACAGTAACGGTTTGGAATTTTTTTTTTTAGTAAGACTAAAACAACAATATGTCAACCAAAAACATTTTTGTAGATCAAGTACTCTATTTGAGTTTTTGCTATTAGATTCAAAAGGAGAATGGAACGATCACCACCAATGACATTTTTTAATAAAACGTAACTAACACTTCAATACGTATACTCAATTTTTGGTAACGAATAAATTGAATCTTTTCGGTAGTAGGTAGGTTTATTCACACACAATTTTGTAATCAATAGTTATTTCTTGGATAAGACATTCCTAATGTGTTGAAAAAAGATACATTTTAATGTCAACTAATTCAATATATTATATTTGAGTTAAATTATAATTACGGATATTGTGCCCTTGAAAAAATAATATACCAAATTTTCATTGTAGTCGGAACAGTTTTGTGTGGAACGAAATCATTGACTACTAAAGAAAAATTATTGTGGGTCTACCATTTATATTTTATTTCAAACGAGATTACATTCGCCAGTGATTTATAATAGAACGGCATATTCTCCCGGTGATGAACAGTTTGATACCGATTAGAATATTACTTTCGGTCAAGCCGCGGGAACAACATGAATATAAATAGAAAATTAAAATAATTCATAGTACCCGTTCATTTACATATAATAATGATGCGATCTGAGACGTTAAGCTCTTACAGATCAAACTGGATAATAAAATGTATGTTTTATTAATATACATAAAAATATCAAGTTTCAGGTGTTAGGGTGAATCCGGGTTTCTAATCGCAGCATCAATATTAAAAAGTAAGCGACGGGATCAGTCTAGTTATCGTGGGTAGTTTGACGGGGTAGCGACTACGCTTTGAGTGGGTCACTAGTTTAGAAGTTGTGGTATAAACGCATTATTTGATTTCTGAAAGCAACGATAAATCATTGCCAACGAAAATACGATTCTGAGCAAATTCTGTTGTCTAGTATACGTCGTGGTAAAAACAAATTTGACGTGAAACACTCTTGTCAAATCTGTATCTTTCCTATTTTGGTATTGTGTAAAATTTTTAGCTTGGTCCGATCTTTATTTTGGATGTTATGATCAAAAAAATCTAAATCGATGTGGAAAAAACACGTTTCCGGTAATTATTTGATCCCCCATAAGAAATACAAGGCCGCCTGGAATGACGAGTTTTAAGACAAAATAACAACGCAAAATCGGCTATAAACAAAAATCGCGTTTACCAATTTTCTAAATTTTTCAACCACATATGTAAAACTATCTTGTTTAGATTGTATTAAAGTTTCGAGACTTAAACGTAAAAACTAGAGGTTTTGTGGAACAACAATAATTGCGTAAAATTCAATGCTAATTCAAAAATTTCAAAATTCCATAACTCCCTCAAAAATGATCAAAATCGTTTGAAAACTAAGGAGTAAACTTTTTAAACATTTTTTAATGATGCATATAAATTTCAAGTCAAATGGAGCACTTTTGGAAATTTGACCGTTTTCGTTGTTTCCTCAGAACTTTAAAAATAATTAAAAATTATAAAAATGCTTCGAATAAAGTAAAATTTCGGATTAATTATCTATCTTTTGAGGTATCGTACGTTAAAATCGGAGCATTCTTTCTATTAGAAAAAGTGATCACAAAAATCGAAAAAAAAAAATCTAAATCGACGTGTAAAAAACACGTTTCCCGTAATTATTTGGGCCTCCCGTAAGAAATACACGGCCGCCCAAAATAACGACATTTTCAAAGTTCCATAACTTCCTCAAAAATGATCGAAATCGGCTGAAATTTTAGCGGAACACTCATAAAATACTTAAATGAATTTCTAGTCGAACGGAGCAACTTGAAAAATTTTTTGCTTTCCTCGGAACTTCGAAAATAATCATAATTTCAAAAAACGTTTCGAATAAAGTACCATCTTGGAGCCATTATTTTTCGTTTAATGTATCACGCGTTGAAATTAGTGCAGGTATAATATAAGAACTTTTGATCACAGAAAAAAAAAAAAAAAAAAACATCATTGTAAAACCAATACATTCTTCGCTGACGTTCAGAATCTAAAAAAGTAAGTAATCTATAAAAGTATTATAAAACCTCAAGTCTAATACAATGTAGTAACAGGTAATTTTATACGTAGGTAATTAAGGAATTAAATAACGGTACGCTGTCAAACAAGATTCTTCGGCCCGATAGCTGGCGTGTGTAAAATATTGAACGTACGACGGAGGTATTAAAAATTTAACATAATATACAAAGCACCTGACAGTTTTGACCATAAACAATTCAGTGCGCGCTCAACATAAAATGTAATGCCATCACTATTTATCATAGAGATTATAATAATACGTTAAATGTATATGTAGCTATATGGTTATATATATATATATTGTCTTACATTGTCGTGGGCACGGAAAAAGTATAAATAAACGCATTACAAAAAAAATAATAAAAAAACCGACGCGTAAATAGTTTGACGGAATAAGCTTTTAGCGGGTCACTAGTTTGGAAGTTGTGGTTCAAACGTGTTATTTAATAGCTGAAAACAATGATAAATCGCATTGCCTTCAAAAAAACGATTCCGAACGAGCTCCTCAGTTATTTGTCCTGGTAAAAACCATATTTAACAAAAAACATCGGATTCTTGAAAATATACCTATACTAGGTACTTAAAATACTACTTTCATAGGTAATCGTCGCTACTACGTACAGGCCTCAAATTTACTCCCTTTACTTTCATAATTCTTTTCTTTCCATCCTTTATTTCTTTCTTTTTTTATGCAATACTACGTTTACCATCAATGTTGTAAAAAGATAAATAATTAATTATTTAGATAATGTTGAAGATTGAAGTTGGTTAAAAACTTATTTAGATAAAGAGCAATTTATTTGTCGTCGAGGCGATAGATAAAAAAAGGTCACTTTTAACTAGATAGAAAACCGGTATAACTTTTTAAAAAATTTGATGGCACAATTCTGCTAAACAAATTTCTTAAGTTTTTTGAACATAGAAAATCTGTAAGTTTTGACCATAAATCAAACATAATTAGTTATAACTTGAAAAACTATTTTTATTTTGAAATATTGTTTTAAGAAAAAAAATTGCAACGATTTGCTTCCAAAATATATTTTGTTCAAGGGAGTATGTTTTTTTTTTTTTTTTAATTTATACAGATAGATTTACAAAGAAAACACAAATAATTAATCTGAGGTAAAAATGATAATAACTGTTTTTGAATTTATCTAGATAAGATAAAATATAGTAAAAAAAAATATGTAGATAGTTCATCTAGATAAAAAACTGTTTACTAAGTTATATTATACGAGTATAAGGTACTTTCCAATTTTTTGTGCTATGACATTTTTCAATTCGACGAGCCCAATGGCCGTCAAAGGGTACTCAAAAAATAAAAATAAGAAAAAATTTCAAACAACGAATAAAGTAAAATGTAAAGCCGAAATTAATAACTTTTCTTTGTGATATTCAACGTAAAAATTGGAGTACTCCTATTACACGAAAACGGTAACACGAATATGAAAATTCCAAACTTTTTGCCGTAAAACACTCAATGTCGTTTTTTGGGGTATAACTCAAAAAGTAAGCAATGTTTCAGGAAAAAGTTGGAATAAAGTTCCATGGGAATCCAGTCAACAGACCTATCAAAAAATAATTACTGACTTTAAAAATTTTAGAATTCCTTTGACTCAAAACAGTGTTTACAGAAAAAAAATAACATCATTGTAAAGCAATACATTCCTCTACGCAATGTTAAGAGCGAATTAAATAAATCTATTGTTATTCAATTTTTATTGAAAACTAAGTGTATAGTTCGTATAGTAGTAATCATAGTGTAAATCGAGCAACTTTTACACGCGTAAGATAGGCGTGTAAATTGTTATAATAATTACGACGAGCTCGGCCTAATGACGTCACGCCACTATTCTAAATTTTATTCAAATATCTCCATAAATAATATTTTTTTCAAACGGATTCTTACCAAATCGTTTCTACTATATCTGATTACAGCATTTTAACATTTAATAATGATTAAAAATGTTTTTTTTTTTGGTGTTGTGTGCTCCTTTAAATTTTTTTTAAATTTGAATTTTAAAAGTTTTTTTTGATAAGTTAGTAAGAAAAACGTGTAGAAAACATCAACATTTTCACGACGGAGCCGGATGCGACCCGCAAGCTTTGCCACTGAGTTACCGAGCCTACCACTTTTTAAAATATTCTATTTATAAAAATTTAAGAAATAAAATCAAATTCCTTAGCTTTATCAATGACGGAAACGGGTGCGAATCGGACAGTATTAGCAGTCGTATTCAATTCTCAAATAATATTGGACCTTAAATTTACCTACCTAAATTTATATAAAACAATAAGTATATACGAGTAGTACTCAATTTTATAATTCACACGAGTTTTAAACAGACCTTTTTTAAATAATTTATTGCGTTAAAAAGACGGTTTTAAAGGGTTTTGTCAAAACAATTAATGTGTAGAAATTTTTTTAATTTCAAATTTTAATATTTTCATGTCGTACACATAATAGTACGTCTGCACTGTGCACGGCCATTAAATGTATTTTTTCAGTACAATAAAAACTGGTTTGCGCGAGACTACTATATTTTTATAAGTATTCATAACAGAATCATAGTATTTTTTAAACATTTTTAGAGAAGCGATTCATCCACAATGTACCTCGCCTTTTTATTTTTCACTACCTATTATAAGTATACATTCTAAAATTTAAATGATTTTATGTCTGTAATTTTTCATTTTTTTTTTTTTTTTTTTTTTTAACTGACGGTACACACACATCGAATTCAGTTGTCAAAATATAAGAACGTTACATATTATAACACAATATATAAATTTCCCTTTTTTAAAAGAAAATTTTTCTTCTGTTTATTATTATAATAAATTTGCATTTAAGATAGATATTTGAGTAGATTATAGTCCCACGTATATAACTCGTAAACACGTTAAAGGAGTACGATAAATTTACAGTTTTTAAAGGTCGGTGTTTGCTTATGTAAATTTTACATAATTTTATAAACATTCCTTATACTATATTAAGCACAGTACGTATTTATGAACCTGATTTAAAAAGTCTGCCCCATCTTAATTTTTTCACGTAACAATCATAAAAAAAAAAAAAACACCTAATTTTTATTGTAGTCGGAACAGTTTCGTGTGGAACGAAATCATAAGGTGCCTGCTGAAATAATTGTCGTGGTTTCACCATTTATGTTTTATTTCGAACGAGTGTAATATATACGTTATATTCACCTGTGATTTATAATGGAACGCCTAAACCCCTCATGGTGCGGAACAGTTTGATACCGATTATAATATTACTCTCGGCGAACAACATGAATATAAATAGAAAATTAAAATTATTCGTGCCCGTTCATTTACATATCGTACGTATATATATACGGTGTTTGTTCCGTGAGTGTATGTAAAAATATCAAATTTTAGCTGTCAGGGTGAATCCGGATTTACGGAGTCTGGTCTCTGAACGATCGTCACAGAGCGCAATAAAAAAAAAGGAAAAACCATAAAAGTACATAATGTTAAAAAATCTTAAGTCCCCCGTACAATGTAGTCGTGTAATTTAACACGTACGTAATACGTATTACGATAACAGCACACTGTCAAACCAGATTATTCAGTCTCCGGATTATTCGGTCCGACGTTTGGTATGTAACGTACCTACGACGGAGGTAGCTTAAAATTTAAAAATACAAAGCACACCGTCGGTTGACTATAAATGATTTGGTGTGCGCTCAACATAAAAATATGTAATGGCATATATCGACTTGATACTTTAGAATTTAATAATAATGGCGTGCGAGTACGAACAGTTTCGTCGAGTACCATGACGTTGTTTTACATTACCGTGTGCACCGAAAAAGTTTAATAAACGCATTCAAAAAAAAAAAAAACAGGCTCGTGGGTAGTTTGACGGAGTTAGACTACGACTACGCTTTGGGTAGATCGCTGGTTTGAGGGTTGTGGTTCAAACGCATCATGTTTAACACGACGTGAGAGCAATGGTAAATCGTCGCCTCCGAAAAAACGATTCGGAGCTTGCTCAGTTACCTAGTATACGACCAGGTGAAAAACGAATTTAACAGTTAAATAACAGTTTTGTTAAACCGCCTAGGTACTCTATCTAAAATACGATTTTGTTGGGTAATTGTTACGCCCAATAACAAATTTCTCTTCAACATCAAATTTTTACTCCCTTTTCTCGTCATTAAGTAAGTAAACCTTATGAAAAACACCAAGGACCATTTCTCTTTTGTCATGAACTCCATCACTAATAAGGTTATTGAAAATATGAATAAAGTAATGAATTAATGATTATCTTTAACAAATGTTTTTTCGCTGGGATAAGCTTCAAAATCAATAATTATCGCTTTACATAAAAATGGTGATCAGTAATTACGCAACAATTATTATAGACCTATTGCTTTAACATTAAGAAAAATTTTTAAAAAATGTATAAAATGCAGGTTAATGCGATTCTTAAATAGTTTTTTTTTTAGTAACAATCAATACGGATTCAGAATATGTCTTGCTACAAATCAACAAAGTATATTTATGAAAATATTAACAATAATGAAGTATTAGGGATTTTTATTGATTTGAAAAAAGCTTTTGATTCTATCAATCGAAATATAATGATAAAAATGTTTAGTTTTGCGATATACTACAAATTGTAAGTAATAGGTTTTATCCACTGTATGTATGTATTTTGTAAAATTTGTTCTATTCTAATACCTAATTCATTTGTTTGCTTTTGGTGATGATTTTATGTTATTTAAACGTTATATTTAAATCTTAGAGTTTTGTAAATTTTCTATTTAAAACGTAATAATATTCACTCTTATTGTATACTTGATAACACTGTTCCATAGATAATATTAATTATTTCATCATTTTTGCAATTATGAACCCTCCTACTCACACTACACTTCTCCATAAGCCAAAAGCCTTAGTGAGTAGAACAATTAAATAAGTTTTATTGACAAATTATATTGTATTGAATTAAATTGGTGAATGATAATACTTAATAAATAAAATGATAAGTATCAAATGCAAAACAGTGCATGATTTCATTGTTATAAATCAAAATAACACGGTTTTTCAATACCGACTTTTGTTGTACCCACTCGTTCGGCGAATTTTTTTGAAAATTTCTTCACTCGGATAGCAAATTTTGTTTTGCATAACTAATTTATTAATTTTCAAACTAAATAACAAATTTGTGTGGGTTGACAACTTTTTTCAAAAAATAGTCAAAGGTATGACCGATTTGCTAAAATTTTCCAACTTTATACAACTAAATATAAAAATTGTGATTTTCTGACCTAACCTCGTGTTCAACGATCAAAACTTTTTGTGGAAAATTAAATCGAACAAAAATTACAAAAAAAAGAAATGAAAATTTTCAAAAATTTTAAAATTATATATACTCGTGATTACATAGTGGTAAAAAAATAATAAAATAAAGCGAAATAAAAAACACACATCATGTGAAATCCCATACTAAATATGGGCAAAGTCGGCGTCAGGACGTCTAGTTTATAATGTAAATTATTTTACTTACGGAAATCGCATCTCGGATTATGTTTGTCCTCGGCACTTCCAAGATCTTTGACGGTCGACCGAAATATACGGCTGGCGAACGCTGTTTCCAACGTTGTCTGTGTGTGTGTGTGTGCGAGAGGTGCCAAAATCGGAAAAATATGAAATATTATATCTCGTTCGCGGTAATTTTGACCGCACTAGACGACGTTCCGCAGCGACAACAGTATTATTATTTTCCTTTCATAATCGGTATAATCCGATCAGAATGACTACAATAAATGAAACAATGGTTTAAAATTTTATTTTCGAACGAATAAGTATGAAATTTAACGTACCTGCTGCGGTTGTTACTGTGATTATGTTTTTTACGGATCCTCGAGTGCGTGTGTTTAGGAATTTATCAAATACATTTATACACATATATTAAAAAACGTATACAATACATAGAATACTTTCCACGAAGTAAGATTGAATCACAAATAAGCAGTGTTGCCATAATATACAAGTAAAATAAAGCAAAACCCACATTCTGTTAAGGCTATAAAAGGCTAAATATTTTTTTTTTCAGAAATATATAGATAGTAGATACCGCCAGTAGTTGTTGTCAACTTCATTTCTATGATACAATGTTATCAGTCATCACCGCAAACTAGGATTGTAAACACAAGATATCTTTAATCGTGATCATAAGCAGCTCGTATTATTATTTATTAACAAACAATTATTAATTATCATTTATCAATGTAAGTTCAAAGGCTAAAATTTCTATGGCATTCTGGCTATCGAAATGGCCATATACTGCCATAAAATGGCCGATATGGCAACACTGCAAATAAGAAGGTATCAGCCGTCTCTACAGCTTATTCTATACGCGTCACCATAGTTGACAATAGACCTTATGGACCGCGTCTACACTCTACTGCACACCTCGCCGATGACATCGGCCCGCTTGTAACCAGTTCAGTTTGGAGCGTATTTTACAAATCTCATAAAAGAGAAAGATTACTATCGTGGAGTAGTAAACTATGGCGGTACAAACTAAAATTTTCGTACGGTGTTACGATTTATAAAAATATGACAAACACACTTGGAAATGATCTATACAGTGGCGTAAAAACTGGGTGGGCAAAGTGGGCGAACGGGGGCTAAAAGGGGGCCCCGAAATTGGTTTCAAAATCTATACCCAAAGTACAAGAAAAAAATATTATTATAGAAACTACATTTAAACAATATTTAGCTTACACGGTTACGTGCAGTGCTCGACTTGAAGATAAAATAGTTAGAAGATGACGTGTTAATAAATAATATACGTTTTGTATTGGATTGCCTACAGTATATTACTAGCGTGCTGAATTAGAAAGTGTACGCTAAGTATTTTTTTTTTTTTTTAAAGGAATGGTATAATCTATGGCCTCCACATGTGCGGTGTAAGGTGTCGCCGTGGCATTCGGGCCACGACTGTGGCCGCTCACAAAAAAAAAAATTATGAAATCTATAGAAATTTTAATTAAACTGCGCGTTACATTTTAGTTAAACTCGTATACTTGTTTACTTTAAAGTATTGGACTTAAATATGTCTTGCTCGATAATAATTAAACTACACAATATTTTTCACTTTTTAACCGTTATATCAAAATGTGAATAATTATCTTGAAATGCCTTTGTTTAAACTTTAACATTTATCTATATCCTACAGTGACGAAACGTGTCATTTTATATTCGAATACAAAGCATTAAACTAAATGTAAAATATGTGTCAATTTCTATAACTATTGGTAATAATCTAAAAAAACTTTAAAACTTATCTTACTAATTGTAAATTGTAGCTGTAATCGTGGCTGTTCCTATGCTATGGTATTTGCTTTTAAAAATTAAACATGGTGAAAACAAAATGTAGATTCATGCTTTAAATAAAATTGATTTAATTAGATGTGTTTTTTTTTTTTTTTTACGGTACTTTGTAATAATGAACTAAAACTTTACTTTCACTACATTTTACTTGCGTTAGTTCTGAAACGTTTGATTATAATATTTTGGAAATAATATGTGAAGAAATTTGTAAAGATGACACCAATTTCAGAATGCGTATTAAGCCAGGCAAAAAAATAATTAGTCACCTTATGGCAAGTACAAATAAATTGATAAAAAACAATTTACTGTGGTTCACCTGTACCTATAAGCTATATTATTTCATACAAAAAATGTAGGTTAAATATGCATAGTATTATTTTTTTGTATTTAAATTTATACAAATTTCCTTGCTTTTTATGATATTATTAACTATGATACACCACTAACTTAATAATTATTATTTTTGAATGAGCTTTATCAATGGTTAATGACATTAACTTTTGTTGAAATATTTTAAATTCGGCAATCTTGATAATATGATGTACTGTCTGAAGAAAATAAGTCAGGACTTATACTATACTAGAGTGTAAATGTGAAGTTTGTAGAGCGTAGTTCAGTGGTTGGGATTGGATTACATTACGCTGGAAAGTACTCATTTGAGGAAGATTGTTTGGGAATATCGGAGAGAAGTTGTTTTAATACATTGAATATGTAGGAGTTATATCCTAATTACAAAATAATTCAAACACAAATAGTTTAAAAATTAAAGATTAACATCTCAGGAAAAACGTTATTTTTTTTTTTTTATTTGAGTGTAACATTGTAATCTGTATTATAACATATTATGTGATTGTGAGTAGTGACAAAATAATTACATAAATCATGATAAAATATAATAATTTTCAATACAGTATTTTAAACGATCTGTACAATGCTACTTTTGGTCATAGACTTTTTTATGTTTTTACACAAAAAATTGACAAATAATTGTAAGAACGTCACTGATATACAATATTGTATCTTGTTTAACTTTCGAGTATTTAATTGCCATGTGCACTGTACTCCAAACTGTTTTAAAATATTATATATATTTAGCTACAACACACAGATAAACTGCATAGTTAAAATTACAAATCAAATCAGCGACCCTAGGAAACTAGCGAAATACTATAAATTCAACACAACTGCTTAATACATATTTCGTTTCTTTATAAATAGATAAGTAACCTACCAGTAAATTATACAAACATCTTGATTTTTTTTCATCATTTTAATTAAATTAATAACTAAAAATATTTTATGCACAACAAACTAAAATTCAACTGATTTTGATACAAATTTTATTATTGTTGTTTTAAGTTGGGAATTTGGCAAGCATTATTGGTACCATATTATATGACTTAGTTTTAAATAAAATACGTGACTAAGAATTAAGAAAGGTAATTTTTCTAGTTAAGATTTGAAAATTAAAAAAAATTATTCAAGTCCACTGAAATTTTTTCACATCATATTGAATAATATTATGTATGTTTTAAAATATTAAGGACTACTAATGCAGCAGATAGTTTCCATCGTACATACAACAGCCAATTTCACAATACAAATCCTCATACCATCTACATAGCTCCTACTTATGTAATGATTTCAGTTTAGAAAGAGACCATAATATAACAGATGCGGAAACAATATTGAGATCGATTAAAAATTGTAGAGAAAAGACTGTGGCAAAAAAAGATATGGAAAGCATCTAACCTACCATTAAGTTGATGTTGATGTGTACAGAAATGTATTATAGTTTTTAAAAGTTGTGGAATATTGTTATCAAGGGAAAAAATATAATCACCCATACGAAAGACGTAGATAATAATTTAAACTTGCCAAGTTGACAAAACATTTTTAAATATTTTAATCATGATTTGAATTGTATTTATTTTTACATATTATTGTCTATAAATATAATTCATTATCTAATATATTATTGATTTACATTATTTTACATAATTGTATAATTTTATAGTCATATTTTTTAATTTTATTTTATTTGTAACTCACAGTTCACTTTTTTATGTTGGTAAATAATTTTCTATGACCTATGGGTACACCACAAACTATATTATAAACCTACCTATATAATTTTTTCTTATAAAATTTTTCATTAATTAGTATAAATATTGTCTATATATTATACATTCTAAGCAGCTAGTAACAAATGAATTGACTTACATTTTGACCTCTTAAATAACATATTTAATTTTGATATTTAAGACTTAATAATTACACGATTATGTACACGTACATAATAATGCATTACATACGTACATGTGTTAAGTATAACGTATATCTTACGTAATGCAATATAAAATTGTAAAACTTTATGGGCCAAAAACATACAATAAGTATTCTGAAAGTTCTTAATTCTATAATACAATTTTTTGTACATTTTAAATCAGTTATTAATATGGTATCGCTGCACTAAAAATTGTCCGCAACCGTGTTTCACTCTTTCAGTCGATTTATTTTATAAAAGTTAATGAAAAATGCTTGTACTTTTTGATGTCAACATGCGTCTTGAAAAGGTAAGGGTTTGGAAAATTTGGATTTATTAATCCTGGTTCATTGTAATCTACAAACAAAATAACTGAAATTATAATATCTTCCAATATCATAATTTTCAAAACCAATAATTAATGTATTCCATTATGTCTGATAAGAGTAATGATTACCTGATTGTCTGCAAAAGAGAATGCATGCTTCCTCAGGCATCCACTCAACTCTTCAATTTTCATAAATGTATCAGTGGGCTTGATTTCAAGAATTTTGTTATGAATCAGTGCATTAATAAAACCTGACTCACTAAACTCATTGTTTGTATCTAAAGCAACTGAAATTTTCCCAAAATAATTTTGGATTTTTTCCATGCTTGAGGACATGATTCCTGCCAACGAGCACATATAAGAGTTTGGATCCAATATTGCATTGACAGTTCAAAACTCTTCATTATTTGTTAAATGTTTTTCCTCATCGGTCAAATAGCTTAATTTGTTTTTTAATAAATTAATATCAAGCGTTGACAGATAATCGTCGTCAGCATATTGATTTAAGCCATCAAAGGTTGTTTTTATTAAATCTGAAATTGTACATGAGTATAAATTGTAACTCTGACATGTTAAGTCACTGCATACAAAATGTCTAAATTTTTTTAATTTTAAGAAAATAGATAATTTGAATCCTTGTAACTCTGTGAGTATTGGTGTTATACGCTGTTTTATTTCCAATACACCTGATTTGTCACTTGTTAGCTCTGTTTCTTCTTCTTCTCCTTCTATAGTATATAATTCTATCGGTATCCCAGCAATACTTTTATTTGTTAAATTTTGCTCAATTTAATTTCTAATTATCACTAGTTTCTGGTAATTTTTCTTCTCTTAACATTTCAACAATTCTTTTATTTTATAACTTTTCACTTTTAATCAGTGGAGTACACTCATAGTATCCTGCTGATTTCTCACGCTGAATTTGACCAATATTACGCAAATCGCTTTTAGATTTTACTTTTTTACCCGCTTAAGTGTCGAGAACCAAATTAGCGATTACATCAAAATGTTCACCTGGTTTAAGATTTTTGAAGTTAACGCCGTAATCAATAAGCCCATGAGGCTGGGACTTATTTCCATTTAAAACGGCATCCGCGCCCGTTATTACTGCATCCGTCAAAAGATGACCACCAATTGCTCCTAACCAGTCCTAACCCAATTGCGCCAAACATGCCACCAACTATTGCTCCAGTTGTTGAAGTGGAAAATTGAAGTGCACTCCACCCGTGTTTGTCATTACCAGCCAACAGGTGTATCCCACCTTTCACGATGCTTATAACTGGTAAAGAATCAACAACTCTCTCTAAATTAGAAAAGAATTTCCCCTGAATGTTTCCTGCAGTTTTGGGCTCTCCGGTCGCCAGGAAGTATACCAATCTTAATTGAGAAGTCACCAACCCCTCATTTAAAAATTTTTCTTGCGTCTTTTTTGCTCCCTCGGCGTCTCCACAAATTAACTGAACTAGAGATTTACCCTGGGATACTACGGGAATCATATCCCAGAATGAAGTTGTATCCTTCTCTGATGATGTGGCCGAGACCTCCATTTAAAACGGCATCCGCGCCCGTTATTACTGCATCAATCAAAAGATGACCACCAATTGCTCCTAACAGGCCGCCAAACACGCCACCCAATATTGCTTCAGTTGTTGAAGTGGAAAATTGAAGTGCACTCCACCCATGTTTGTCATCACCAGCCAACAGGTGTATCCCATCTTTCAAACGGCCTATTACTGGTAAAGAATCAGCAACTCTTTCTAAACAAGAAAAGAATTTCCCCTGAATGTCTCATGCTGTTTCGGGTTCTCTGGTCACCAAGAAGTAAGCTTGCTTATTAAAATCTTAGCTGAGAAGAAAGCACACCTCATTTAAAAATTTTTCTTGCGTCTTTTTTGCTTCTTTGGTGTCTCCAAAAAGTTAACTGAACCAGAGATTTTCCTTGGTATATCCCGGGGGAATCATATCCCAGAATGAAGTTGTATCCTTCCCTGATAATGTGGCCGAGATCCTGAATAGCACGCACAAGCCAACGATTATAATTCTGTGAACAAAAAAATATGTGTGATCTCTAAGAATCTATAAATTGAAACCATTTTCAAAAAAATTGTACATAAGCCGCAGTATAATTTAAACACAAATAATTCAAGTACTTGTGGTTTACAGTTAATCAAAGATTAAATCACTGCCACAAAAATTAAATAATATTGTCTCAAAATATTTTATTTTATTTTTTTTGCTTAGCTAGATAAAAATTCAAGAATGGTTCTAATAAGAACCAATATTATGTGTATATGTACTGTATATATATATATACATACTGGAAGGGTGTAACAACACCAGAAAAAAATATAGATTTAATTTCAAAATTCAAAACTATTTGGAATTTTAGGTAATTTCATTATATGAACACTGTTTTGTCAAATTGTATTCGCATTTGGAAACTACTGTACAGATTTTTTCGATGTAGGTATATGAATAAAATTAGGACATTTTGTGTTTTTATATAACATAGTTAAGTTTCAAATATTAAATAATAAAATTGTGTTAGTTGCAAAATCCAACTATATTTAAATATTTTAACGTTCAAAATGAATGGGTTATTAAAAAACCTCATCATACATACCTACCCACTAAAAAATTCTTGGCTGTTTATTAACGGCACACCTGTAGTTTCTAAATTGATTTTATTGATAATATGACTTATCACAATCACGAAAATTGCATCGTAGATTTCGTTTGTTCGTATTTCTGAGGTAATTGAAACTGAATCTGTAAAAACATAGAAATATACTTAGTACCATAGACATATTATATGCACATAACATATGTTTTAATGATTTAAACATCTTTAAATGTTTAAAACACTGTTTTTATCTTGGCCAAAAAAAACTTATTTTCAACAGACAAAAAAAAAAAGAATTGAATACAAATATTCCTAATACATATGGATACCTTGATAGATGCATAGAATGGATATTAAGTACTTACGTACGTAATGAAAAAGTCAATTTTTTGTGGCAGGGTGATTTTTTTAATTTATAATATATGTATTTGTACTTTATCTTGTAATATGTGTCAGTTAAAAATTATTAGCAATATGTTGTTTTAAAAATTGAAAATTATGTTTTATTGGTCCATGGTTGTTTGTTGGTTTAATACTTTATGGTTAGTTTATAATTTTTTATTAAAAACATGTTGTAAATTTTATAATGATTACTAATTTATAACTAATAAACTATGAGTAAATATTTGATACTTATATGAGTTATGACATTAATTGTAAAAAATAAAGATTTACTTATTTAGAGTTACTTTGGTTTTATATACTATTTAAGTTTTATTTTTTAATTACCTACCAATATCTATTATCTTGTGATTAAATTCATAATTGTTAACTTTTTTGTTTATTACAAACAAATACATTTTGATAGAATAACATCTAGGCCATAACTGGTCTTAACGCATGTATAACATTTGATAATGAAAAAATACAAGACCGTCAGCTAGGTACCAAATTTTTTTTTTTTTTAAATTTGTTCCTTAAAATTGTTTTAAACATGAAGAAAAAAAACAGATTTTCAAAACACTGATTAAAACGTTTAAATCAAAAACTGTTTTTAACATTTTAAAGTATTTTAAACGGAATGTTTAAAAAATATCAACCCAGAATTTACTAAAGTAATAATAAGTTTAAGATGATTTTCTCATATTGTTGAAATTAATTTTTTTTTAAATTTATATACGTTGTTATTATTTTTAACTTTCAAAAATTTAATTTATTTTATGCTAACCGCTTGAATTGATACATTAATTTTATGACATTCATTCTCCTTTCAAAGAACAAATTATTCAACTTAATATAGATACAATATAGTTAATATATTTATGTACAATTTAAAATTTCAGAAATTTGTGATATTTCCAATGAAATTAAACAACATTACTTATGAATATGCAATGTAAAACTCCAAAACTGGTATACTTATTTAAAGAATAATCATTTTCATATACTGTAAGCATTTTAAACCAATTGAACAATTATTTGACGAGTTATGCATACTATAATACTATATATATAGTATATAAGAGTTATTTTATTTAATTCTTGTAACCCAAATAACACCATTTTATCAATACTTATTTTGTATGCTTTCAGAAAATACTGGTCTGATTTTTTCGAAATTTGTTGCTACAGATTACGAATTTTGTTTGATATAACTCGAAATATTTTTTAATATTCAAAATGTG
Source organism: Hormaphis cornu (assembly GCA_017140985.1). NCBI lineage: Eukaryota > Metazoa > Arthropoda > Insecta > Hemiptera > Hormaphididae > Hormaphis > Hormaphis cornu. The sequence goes on along the minus strand of CM029361.1, from coordinate 30,429,321 downwards.
ATAGTTAATAATTGTTTTCGAAAAAAAATTACAAAAATGAGCAATTTTTACCAATTTTCCAAATTGAAACTAAAACAAAAAATTTCTTGTGCGATTTTCAAAATTTATTTATTATATGTTTAAATATGTATTACTAGGGAGCTTATATAGTGGGAGAGCGTCCAACTAACCGTTTTATCAAGTTATGGACCGCTATTTTGTGTCCAAACGAATGTTTCGCATAGGACAATCGGTAGTCATACGATATACATTATGTAAGTATGTTGGAAAAAAAATATTGATCAAACAATCGGCCTGTGATATCAATATGGCCCACTCTCTTACTAAATAAGCTCTCCACGTATTACTAACCTTGTATAAACATTTGAAAGATTTTACTATAGTATTATATTTTTTATTGGACAAAAATCACAAAAAAAAAACATTTGAAAAAGTTCTATACTCGGCTCAAAAATGATTGAAATCTTTTGAAATTCGTACCGAACCTGTAGTTTACCCATATTAACATTGTGTAAGAGTTTCACGTCTTTGAAATCATCGTTATGGAAGTAATGAGTAACATACCTAATAGATTTTGTCGACATCGTGTTGGCTGTAGTTTTTTTTTTTTCCGAATCTGAAAACTATGGAAAAACAGGAGGTGTATTACGCCAAGAACGTAGGTTGGACTCTCGGAAAACGTTTCGACCGTTAAGACCGGAGCATCGTCACAGAATACACCTGTGTAGATTTAATAACAATACCTAGGCGCTATGCATGTCACACACAAAAGAAAAAAACACATACACCATATTAAAATCAATCACTTCGTCGCTTCTCTATCATCTAAAACGCGATATCGTAAAATAAAATTGTGTTTTAAATAAAATCGATCTTAAAACGAGCCCGTCTATGCCATTACTTGCAAGTTGTGAATGGTCATGGTGTTGTGACTTGCGATAACAGCGTATGGTTACGTTGATAATTTAGGTACATTGTTTTAAACCGAGGTTTATAGATAATAATATATGTATATAACGTTATAATCATATACATGTATACGTGGTTATAACGTACAGTGCTATAAACCTCGGTATATATTTTCTACTCGCGCGCAATCGCGATTAATTTGAAAATTTATCGTTGACACGTCTTTCGTGACGATGTGGGTAACTGGAAACCATCACAGAATACAACGATTGTAAAGATCTCTGACGTGAAAGTCATACGGATTTATAAGTTTTATAACTTTAACAGAGTGTACCTAATAGGATTTAAGGCAATCTCAGATGCATTTTCCCAAATTACAATACTATTTTAACTAGCGCCAAATGTTTGAATTCGGTGTATCTATTAGTAATGTAGTTAAATGTATAAGACAAATTTGGTACAAAATATGTACCTTCAATACAGGTTGCACGATCGATATTATGTCCGCCTTGAATTTCTATCAAAATATATCACCCCAAAAATTATTTATTTGAATCCACAAGTTTATCCCGAGGTGATGCAGACCTGTCACAATTATAGATCTGTACATTGTTAACGTATCGTATGTCACCACACCATTATTATTGGTCTCAAAAATATGTAAGGTACTTTGAATTAACTGTATCATTGCTTTAATCAATGTTTGTATTAAGTTCTCGAGTAAATTATTTTATTTTAAACTTATCAAGGCCTTATCTATACCTTTTAATGCGTTTTCTTCGCCAGCGTCGCCAGTGTTTCTTTCGGTATCACGACAATTCTTTCGCTGTCATTTGCCGCCACAACCACGAGATCGAGGCGTATCACCTATAGAAGGTTGTGTACACACCTTGCACGAGATTAAACATCGTCGCCACGACCGCAGCGGTATCATTTGATTGCAAAACCGTATCGAGCGCACGTCCTTCGAAGACGTCGTTGCCAACAGCGGAACACCGTCGACGACCGTCTTCTTGAACTCGCGCGCGTTCGTCGAAAAATGGCTCTTAAACAGATGAGGATCCCCAACAAAATAATATGCAGGAGCCAACGAGTGCGGCCCAAGTACGCGGTAAGTAGTCGTCGATCCACACAATTACACTATTCGTTGTAACCCGTTCGATTTTTCGCGTTTCAGATGACGGAGAAAAGCGAGACAACCGTTAGTCCGTGGGTCTTGGCGTTATTGTTCGTCTTGGCGTTTTTGTTCGTCTTGGCGTTCTTGTTAGTCTTGGCCTTCTTGTTCGTCTGGTGCGGATGGTGTACGTACACAGTGTATATTCTACCAGTATGCCTCTACGCCCTGCGGTCTCTCTCTCTCTCTGTCGGTTTGACAGTACCTGTTGAATAGTTCATTTTTTGTCTCTACCTAACTGCGAAACGGAATAGAAACGATGTTGAAATGAATTCATGAGTTGTCACCATAAGTTGTAAACTCATACTCGTGTGGTTGATACATCAGATCCGCGATCATCGTCTATTTTCCAATTTTGAAAATTAACTAGCAACTTTTTAGTTATTAATAAGAGTTATTTTAATCGGCGGCCACGATGGCCATTCCATTAGAGGTCTGATACCTAGAAAAAGCTCAAGATAGCTGATTTATCAACTAAGTCTTTTTTATAATTTTTTTTTTGTTTTTTTAAGCAACGGAAACACAATTACCGACTATTGAAATAGGTACAAATTATAATTTTACAGTTTTAATTTTGGCATTCTCCATGGATATTATTGTGTGTTATTAATGAATTAATATTTCTTCAGAAAGTTCTTTTCAAGTTGCACTAACGCTAAAAAGGTTATTTTTTTGGAATCCCTGAACTTACTGTAGGCATTTCAGAACAGTGACAACCGACAAGTTCCTTTGTGTGTTCATCATTTCAACTTAAGTTTGAACTTAAAAATTATGAAAAAAGGTTTTTGGGGCATTTAGATCAAATTTTTCTTATTGTGACAATGTTTAATCAAACTTTTGAGTTTTGTTTTTTTCTGTTAACATTGATATTTTATATTTCCTTTATAATCTTTTTTTTAAACTAATGTTAATTTTTTTTTTTTATTTATTTAATAGATTTTTATGTAAGAATCTTATAAAATTATTGTAATTATTAACTTTTAAATATTTTCTGAAATGATAACGTGTTTAATTTTGTGAATTTTTTGTTTCAGTTTTATTTCAACTCATACAAAACATAACAAGTGCGTGATTTACTATGTAAATGCCATTAAAATACTCATCAGCATTATCGTATCTCTAATTGTAATTCCTTACCAATTTTTTTTGTGTATTAAATTGTGTATTTTCCGGTAAATTATTTTGTACTGTACCTATTATAATTTTTTCACATTTTGTCTTTTATTTAAATATTATTGTTTAATAATGTTTAAAAATAAATTCAAACTAATTACATTTTAAAGTTCAAAACTATTCAGTTTGTTTTTGTTTATTTTAAAAATGTGTGTAATCACAACAAACGTCAATGATTATGGTTCAACTATCATATTATTTATCAATGTTAATTACAATTACTGCGCATATTTAATACATTGCAATAATCGTACGTATTTTTATTTCAAATTAAATTTTAATTTCTTATAAATAATGATAGATGATGCCCATTTTGAATCCAACTAAATGTTTGTTAACATAGGTTGAAATTTGTTGAAAACTATTAAGGTAAACTTTAATAACTTCTTTTGGAAATTTTTCTATTATTTTGAGTTTAAAATGCTTGTGGCTAAAAAAAATTTACCATAGTTTTTTCTGCAAACTCGTTTGTTACAAAATCCATTTTGATATTTTATTTTAATTTGTAAAACAATTATTGGAAATATTTTTTTTATACATAAAAATATTTATTAGACATATTTACAACCTATACTGAAATACGTTTATGTACAATAGTTAAATTTGAAGAGTAGTAATAAAAAAAACAATGCATGAAATTAAAGGCAACTGACAGTGTTAGAAATAATGAAATATGTACACATTGGTATTTTTTGGTTTTTAGTATTCTTTTAACTTAGGTTTTCCAAAATTAAAGAAAATTTAATTTGATTTGTAAAAATGTAAGAAATCAACATCTAAAAATATGGGGGAACGTCAATCAAAAGTAGACCCATGATAATTTCAAATTTTGTTCAAAACTGATAATCGGTTCCTTTATTTTGACAATATTATGACAAACTCTTTATAGAAAACTAGAAATGTATGAACAAGATTTTATAATTTGTGATTTATTTTACATGTTTTTGTGTTGGAATTGCTATAAAATATCATAAATTCTATTTTTCTCATTGATTGTTTTTTTCTTATTACCTACAGTTTACAGTGGTGTGTTTGATAAATAAAAAGATTTTATAATTAAAAATGTAATTAAAGAAAAATTCAATTATAAGTTGTTCAATAACGACAATAATGTAATTAATCAACCTTAGTAGACTTATTTATGAAAGCAATGTTTGTTAGAAGATAAGTAACAAAAAATCTTTGTTCCTCTTGGTCAAAAATCAAAACAAAATAGATACCTTAGCTTGTACTTGGCAAAAAGCCATAAGAAACAAGAATAACAACATAATAAGTATTTAATATGCTTTTTTAAAGAACTAAAAGATATCTTGTTTCTTGTAAGAACAAAAATTTGTCTTTTACCAAGTTTTTTTCGTTTTTATAGTCAATTCAAATGAAATAACATCTGTATTGATTAATTTATTTAACACCGTGCTCACTCAATGCAATACTTTTTATATTATTGTCAATTGCTTCATAATTATAAAACATTGAATCATACATAAAAATATTTATGTTGTATCGCTGCACTCACCTTATTGATACTGTCGACATTGTCCAACGATTAACACTCAAACTTTTAAAATCACTGAGACACTATTTTTGCATTGTATTGCTAGGAGTGTGCTTATTGTTGTTTAATTTACGTGTTAAATTTTAGTTTATTACGTTGTTCAATTTAAACACTTACAAATAACTATATTTTACATTGTACGTTTTCAAAACCGCTTGAGGCCTTTTCACTTTTATGTTCAAACGCCACAACAATGCCTTGATAAAAAAGACTATTTATTTGCAGTCACTACTAGATGTATAGATGTTATGTTTATGAGTTACACTTATTCGTGGAATCTGCAGATGCAAGTTCTATCAGTTTGAAAATGTATCGTAACCAATCAAAATAATTGAATTTAATGAACGAATAATATTAGAAAATTTTTGAAATTTTAGAAATCTGAACTAGAATTGTAATCATTGACTTAACTATTTATACATATTTGTATAGAATACAAAACGTTGCTTTAACAATCACCCCAACATTTACTTTTATTGGTTACCTACTTTCAAAGTCATAATTATTGCCCACCTTTTGGTGTTTCATCATATAAATCTATATTATAATCTGTATTATACTTAAATATTGACTATTGTGTATGTATATTTGTATGACATAAACAATTCCTAGAGTTATATCCATATACGATTAAAATTTAATCAAATCGGATATTATTAATGAAAAAATATTAGTAGGTTAGGTACGTACTTTTATTGATGACAATAATAACAAACAGATTGACGTAATAATCATAGATCCAAATGATGATATGTTGATAACACTTGTATCTTTTTTATACTTGAACAATTCTATTTGTATTTGTATAACACAAACTTTAAGCAATAGTAATAGTAATATCTGTAAGATTTAAATTTAATCAAACAGGGTATTATTATAATGAAAAAATTGAACAGATTAGGTAGGTAAGTACTTTTACTGATGCCAATACTAACAAACAGATTGACATGATTACAGATCCAAATGAAAATATTTTAGAATAAATTGTAAATAGTTAATTATAAATTTATGACAAAAATAATTTGTTCTGCGATAGAATATGATTACGCAGCTGTAGTTTTAAAAAGTCATCTAAGTCTAAATAAGTTTATTGGTGAAATCATATTTTCTCAAAATAACTATTTTCGCATTTAATGTCTTATCCAATGATTCCAGTATCTACTTATTTATTTGTAGAATAATATTTAATTTTTAAAAATAATAATGATTTACAGTCACATAAAAAAAATTACATTAATTATGTAATTAATAACCCAACACCTTTTTATAGTTTGAGTATATGCTAAAAAATAATAATATTAATAATAATATCATTTATATACAAGTATTCCTATTTATATTTATATGATCTAAAAAATTGTATTATAATAAAAATATAACGTTTACATTTTGTTTTTTTAAACACAATTATTTCTACTTTATATTTTATATCAGCTAAAACAAAAAAAAAAAAACATTTTATTTGACCATACTTAATTTAGTATAATTATAAAACAAAGTTTGTCAAACTTAATTTTGGGCAGTACCTAGCTAAAAAGGCAAAAGTTATTGGCAAACTATTATGTATTGTATACATACAAAAGCCTTGGAAGGTAAATTAAAACTACCTATATGTGTTTATAATTATTATTTCTTCTTATATTTTCTTCTAAAGGAATGCAGCCCAAACTATTTCTTTTTTAATAACGATACATAAATTAATCATTTCATTATAATCTTATTCTTGTTTAAAATAGTAGATGATTATTATTGTTTATTTTTTTTTTTTACCTAATGCATTTGAACAATTCCCAGTATTTTATATTATGTTTTAGTAGACATGCTAATTTTATGCATCAGCAATTTTACTGTGCATAATGTACAAGTAAATTAATTTGTATGTTGGTGTTTGTATAATATAAATATTGTAGTTTGATTTTTTTTTTTTCATGAACTAAAATTAAACTAATAACTATGATAATTATTTTACTTCATACAGTTCTAGTTAAAACTAGTGTTGTAGATATTATATTATCATCATAAAAACAAATTCATTTTTTAATATTTAACATCAAATTATTATATTTTTTTTTTTTACATTAATTTGTATAGTATGATAATTTCAGTACAGGTAGTTTGAGTAGAAGTCGTTTGTATTAGGTACCTACAGATATTAATTAATATTTTTTTTGTATGAAAAACCATATCCGTCGAGAATTATTAAAAAATGGCATATTTTGAACCTAATCGGTAGACAGGTACCTAATTAGAATACAAAGTTTTTTGAAAGTATTAGATATTTTTCCAGGGATATTTTAAACAGCAATAATAGAAACATGGTATACCAACATGCTGGTAATTTGAAAATAAAATAAGTATTAAAGGTGAACCTTTTGGATTTTACCAGTTTTGTAATATTTTTCCTATTATTTCTTTATTTAAATAATGACGGGTCAGTAAGTATAAATTCTCATGATAAACGCAGTAAATTCCCAGGTGAATAAGACCTGTTCAATAATTTAAGTTATTCAGTATAATATAATAATAACACTGATGGTATCCACATATTCAGTTAATTTTTGATGTTTTAAAATATGTTAATAATGTATTAATAATGTCATACAGTATATAATATGCAAATTATGTAACAGAATAAAAAAAAAAAAAAAAATCAATGCACATTGAAACATAATAAACGTACCCACCTATTTAGGTAGGTAGTTACAGTAAAACGATAACACTATTATTGCTTTATAATGGTTCTATGACATAAAAAGAGAAATATTTGTAAGCATCAGTACTAAAATATGTCTTAAAACGAAACGGGTTGGGAATATCCGGTTTTAAAAATGGTGGGTGCTGATAGTCCACAAGCAACATCACGGGATTGCCATTTACCATTTTAAATTTCAAAACTGCAGAGCGTCCTGCAGTTTCATTTTCGTTAGTTTTGTCGAAAATGATGTGTTTGTTCTCGAGCTTTTTTGCATTTGCCTTTATGTACTTCATTACCTCATCGATGCTGTAAAATAATTTGGACTTTGCATATTTAAGGTAGTTGTAATACGTCAGCACATCCAAACATTCTTTTGGCCAACTTTCTAAGCTTTCGTCGTAAGATTTTAAATTTTTTAAGTAACTTCTCACTGTTATGACGTCTATTCCGAAGATTCCCGCTACTGAGCACAAAAAAGTGTTTGACTCGGCAGTGCTGAGTTTCACGGTTCGATAATCACTTTTTTTTATCAACGACTTTTCGGCATCGGTTAAATAGCTTAATTTGTTTTTTAAAGAATCGATGTCGAGTTTGTCCAAATAATAGTCGTGCTGATACTTTGCTATCATTTTATTGTGAGCTTCGTCCAAGTTAGAAGCAAGAAGAGGAAAATCAGATTCTTGACACGTTAAGTCGCTTTTATAAAAATTCATAAATTCAATTAGTCTTAAGTAATTAGTATATTCGAAACTGTATGAGTCTACGGGCAATGGTGTCTTAAACTGCGTTACTTCCGGCGTACCAGCTGCATCGTCACTTGTCAGCGCTGTTTTTCCTCTTTTGTCGTTTGTTTCATCTATGTTGACGGAATCTGATTTACTGGGCATCCCAACGATCCCTTTGCGTTTTAAATTTTCACTATCAATGAGCTCTGCTGTTTCATCATCACTATTTTCTGGTATTTCTTCATCTCTTAGCATTCCAACAATTCTATTTTTTTTTAACTTTTCACTCTTAATAAATGGAGTAAGTTCATGGTATCCTGCGGATTCTTTATGCTGAATTCGATCAATATTAAACAAATCGCTTTTAGTTTTTACTTTTTTACCCGCTTTAGCGTCGAGAACCAAACCAGCGATTACATCGAAATGTTCACCTGGTTTAAGATTTTTGAAGTTGACGGCGTAATCGATGAGCCCATGAGGCTGCGACTTATTTCCATTTAAAACGGCATCCGCGCCCGTTATTACTGCATCCGTCAAAAGATGACCACCAATTGCTCCTAACGGGCCGCCAAACACGCCACCGACTATTGCTCCTGTTGTTGAAGTGGAAGATTTAAGTGCACTCCACCCGTGTTTGTCATCACTAGCCAACAGGTGTATCCCACCTTTCACGTGGCCTATAACTGGTAAAGAATCAACAACTCCCTCTAAATTAGAAAAGAATTTCCCCTGAATGTTTCCTGCAGTTTTGGGCTCTCCGGTCGCCAGGAAGTATACCGATCTTAATTGAGAAGTCACCAACCCCTCATTTAAAAATTTTTCTTGCGTCTTTTTTGCTCCCTCGGCGTCTCCAAAAATTAACTGAACCAGAGATTTACCCTGGGATACTACGGGTATCATATCCCAGAATGAAGTTGTATCCTTCTCTGATGATGTGGCCGAGACCTCAAATAGCACGCACAAATCAACAATTATAATTCTGCGAACAAAAAATTATGTGTAAGCACTACATATCTATAATTTGAAGCAATTTTCAACCAGTGGCGCAACTAGACACTTGGGGGCCCTAAAGTCAAATATAAAATGGGGCCCCTCCCAAATTTGTAATGAATAAAATGTGGAAAAAAATAGTCTATGGGGGCCCCCAATTTATTAGGGCCCCAAAGTTTCACTTTGCCAACTTCCCCGCTAGTTGCGCCACTGTTTTCAACCTAACCGTTACAATACTGGCTGTATCATTTAAAATCGAGTTTTTTTGTTTTATAACATACAAGTTAAACATGTCTATTAAATTCATAAGAAAAAATTAAAAAATGGATTCAACTCATTTATAAACCAATTATAATTTAGAATTAAGATTTGAATTCGTATTGCTATTTGTGCATTGAACAGTTAATGTACTTTGACGAACATAATATTTCATATTTATCAACTATACTTATCCATTGATCAACTGTTATCTCGGCGTATTTAATATGTAAAACGGTTTGAAATTTCGACTTTTTGAAACACTTTTATGTGTAGCAGATGGCTCCGAATTTTACGTTGAAAATACCACAAAAAAGTTTAGATTTTGGTTTTCAAATATATTTTATTTATTTGATACACTTTTTGATATTTTAATTACTTTTGAAAATATTTGAACGTTTTCAGAGTTGGTGACATCATTATACCATGTAATTATATTATACACACACACACACACACTTGTTAACGCTGATCACGAAACAAAACATATTTTATACACTTTTCTAAATTGTTGTATGTTTAGAAACCAGTTACTTACACTCCAGAATATTAAAAATAATTGTTATCATAGCTAAAGTACCAATCCGGTTGTTTGTCTATTTGTCCGTCATATAATGATTTTAATGTTTTTTAAAACACAACAACAACAATATACAATGATTGATGAGTAAGAGAAACGATATAATGATACATAGTAAAAGCGTTTTCACATAAAAAATTAAACAATATTGCAAGTTCAATGTTCAACGTGTCACAAGTTATTAGTTAACCCGTATTGGGAGGTTCAAACATCTTATTTAACCCCTATTATGTCACGCGTGTAACATACACGCAAGTCTGGGCAAGTTAACAACCTTTATTTAACTCGTTAGGTTAAGTTAATTGAAAAAACAAAAGTCAAGTTAAGTTAAAAGTTAACAAACAAAAATTAACTTAACTTAACCTATCTCATATTTTGAATCCTCATAGTTTCGTACGGTATGACATTGTGTACATTAGGTATATACCTTACAGTGTGACATTTCCTACCCTTTTAAACAATTTTATTCGTATTTTTTTTTTTTTTAATTTTTTTCTTACCTACTAAAAAATGTTTTTGGAATCACTACGGATAAACTTGAAACTCGACTAACGTGTTAACTCCAAAGTTAACACGTTAAACCGGAGAACAATAATTATTAAGTGATAGGTTAACGATAGTTAATTAATTTAAATGGACTTTTTAACTTAAATTTTAACCTTTAACGAGTCCAGCTTTATACGTGTCGGACTCTATAGGGGGATTTCAGTATAAATCTTGGACAGCTCGGCAGAACGTAAACATGTTTACCGAGTCGCAGATTTTTTAAATATTTACATCGAAATCGGTTCTGTGTCCACATTAACTCTAAGGTGAATAATAGACAATATAGGTAGGTACATATCAAAAGAAACCTCATCGTTTATACAAATCGTTTTGTTTTTAATCGTCGTAATAATTATTCAAAACCCGCGTTGTTCCTCCTCATCAATAATACATAATATTATAATAAATTATTATTTTACTCACGCGATTCGCATTTTGGATTTCGTTGGTTCTCGTACTTTCCGGAGTTGGTCGGTGCAGTAATTATATATTGTAATTTTATGTTATATTTTGTTAGCGAGAAAATAAAAAGTAGACCTTCTCACGTGTTGCTCAGGAGATGGACGTTTGTATGTTACTCGTACATTATTATAAATAGTCCGTGTTCTGCGGTAACAAAATAGGTTCTTCTTCTCGAATAAAACGATGATCAGGAGAACACAATAACACCCGTGAAACGATCTGAAAAGTATGTATCTTCGGGAACGACCGAGTCGGTTCTAAAAAACAAACGAAAATTAAACAATTTTTTATAGACACAGTCGTTACGTCTCTACATTAGACATTATAATTCATATGATATGTAGTGCGTGCGAGGAAAACGTCGCGGCCAGGACGTGCTGATAACCATATAGGTTAGATGAAAAAAAAATTTTATCTGATCTGTGATAACACCAGGAATTTTTTCGACCACAGTTTTTTTATCTTATTAATATTTTTTGCCTACATGACTTTTTCTCCACGAAAACATAACACTGATAAGTGATAACACGACACGGTTGTATAGCCGCCGATGTACCAATAAAGATTATAGACAGATTATGCCTATAGTCTTCATGGATGGACCTAACCCTATAGACGATAGGTCTATTAAATTTTAACCCAATACCTACCCCAATATTATTCTTTCTATAGGTACAGTATAATTGTGTTGGTACTTTACTTTATAGATATTATTGGGTTTTTCGTTTCAAATTTCAATAATCGCCATAAGATAAGAGGAAACGAAACGAGAAAATTATGATCCATAGTTATCTCTCTCATAATTTTATTTACCCATACAAGCGAAGAACAACGTTCTTACACGTTACTTTGAAACTGTCACCTATACATCAACCATTTATAACTTCAATGTTACGTTAGTCGGTATAATTAAGCATTTAAATATTATACGCTTCGCCTGGTTTAATAATTGATCTGTACACACGTTTCAAATCATTTCATCATCTTAATCTGAATCGGAATAGTTCGATATTGACGGCATCAATTTGTTTTTACAGTGTACAATACACGAACGGGCGAAAACAGTTAACAATATAAACGCCTATCACTTAGGCTTGCCGTAGGTGCCTGCAGCCAATCAATACAATTTTAATGAAAACCTAAAAATCGGACCTTCGGTACAACCATCGGCTGGTTACCGACGGTTTAACGATTCAATACAGTTATTGATTGTTTGAAATATGAATCTGTAGTGAACCGGTAAAATTGTATTGGCCCATTAGTGCGCAACACTGGTCCGATATCGACTTATTGAACGTTCGCGCAACCCGGCATAGTTCTTACATAGGTATTTTAAACAAAAAAGGCATTTTACATATTATTTGTATGTTTAGCGTGTAAACAGAAAAGGGCAGCGGTTCCCCGCAACATTTTGGAGACTACCATTGAGGGCACGGTGAATTTTCCCACGGTTTTGTACCTAAAAGCTGTAGAGTCAAATTGTTCGTTCTTTTAAAACGAACCGAATTTAGTTCTGTAAAAAGTTTTTTATTATTTAACCTTTTTTCCAGGTTATTGTGTTTGGGTCGATTTTCAATACTCTGGTTAAAAATATTTATTAATGTCGTATTAATTTTTCGATAAACGTAAAAAAAATATAACGTATATACGATAAAAAATCGACCCCAACCTAGAAAATGGATCGAAATCTTTTTTCACAATTTGATTCGGTTCACTTTAAGTGAACGAATTCGACTCTAGCTTATACGTGCTGTTGTCTTAAAAAATATTGTTTTAAAACAGTGACGTGTGCTTGCGGGACACCTTCCCGGAAAGCACCGCACACACTGATATAACTTACGCTTGCGCTAACGTTCATATTTTACTACTCGCGCAAAGACGACGCGTAATAGAAATCGTTAAAAGATCGCCTGTATAAAACTCTTTGAAAACGATCCGATCGCCTTAAATCGTGCGGTAGTATGGGCACTATATACCTGTTATTAAATGTCGGTTTCTAACGACAAAACGACAAAATATACGTAAACATAAGTATTAAAGATACACGTGTTTAAAACGATTTATTATTTTTTCTTAACATGATTAATAATAATAATAATAATAATAATATCATACTAATGAACACAAAACAACATAAAATGTGCGTTATGTTAATCGAATAAGTTAATAAAATATATGTTTTAATGGTCCGCATAGAAAAGTAGAAAACCCGATTCCCGAATATATTTATGGACACGTGTTATACAATGTCACGATAAATAAGAAAAACATTTGAAATAAAAATATGTAGTGTTTAATTCTGATCTTCGCTCAATCCCTAACAAGAGTTGGTTTCACGTAGTATATTCTGAAACTGTTGTAAGGATTTTTGACGAAAGACGTGACGCGGAGCGGATTCGGCACATTCGTGTTCAGAAATCCCGGTTGCTTAAAGTCTACCAGTATCTTGCTGTGGTCCGGGAAAGAGTTTTCTCTCCGGATTTTCATTAAATAAGCGGTCTTGAACTCGTCGGCGGTGCCGGGAACCCATTCGGTCAAAATGAAATTTTTACTGTCCATAAACTCCAAGTGGCTAGTTATGAAATCGTTGAGCTTGCCTATGGTGGTCAGTTCTTCGGTCTCCATGTACACGATGTTCCGACGTTTCGTCAGCTCTTTGAACAGAGTCACCGGCGGAGAATCGAAGCTCGAAGCGTACGCGTTCTGGGGCGGTACCTCGAGCCTTTGCCGCAGAGTCTGGACGTCTTCGCGCAAAAATCCCGCGAGAGAGCACAGGGTTCCGTCCGCTTCGATCATGTTCCTGTTCACCGTGCGGAAATCGTGTTTTATCAACATCGATTTTTGGTTTTCGCTCAAGTAGGCCAGTTTGGACTTTATCAGGTCCATGTTGAGCCCGTTCAGCGTCAGATCTTCGCCGTAGGAATTGAGCCCTTCGAAACCGCGTCTCTCGATCACGTCCCTGGACTGCGAGTCCAATCGGTAATTCGCGTACTCCCGGTCGGATTCGAGAAACGTGTCGAACTCGTCCGCGTTCTCCGCGTTGTACATCTTGTATATTTCCAAGCGGGTTTGCTCGTCCAGCACGTTGACCTCTCGCGACGATCCGAACGGATTCGGATCGTCCAACGGCCTGATCACTCGCCGCACAGGCGGATTTCCTCCGTTTTGGTACTCCTCAGGTACGGACGGGAGCGGTGGGCGCGGCGGTGGTACCTCTCCGGGCACGTTCAAGAACCCGTTAGACGCAGAACTGCCCAGACTCGTCGACGAAGTTCTTCCCGAACCCCACGAGATCGCCGAATCGTCACTCGGCCCCGAAATCACGATTACCGGCAAACCCTGTCTTACCCCCAAACCCTGTAACTCCGGCGAACCCCGACTCGCCGACGAACCCTCCTGGCTCGCCGACGAACCCTCCTGGCTCGCCGACGAACCCCCCTGATTCGCCGACGAACCCTCCTGGCTCGCCGACGAACCCCCCCGACTCGCCGACGAATCGCTACTTATCAACGGATCCCGCTGACTCGCCGGCGAATCGCGAATTATCAACGAACCCCGCCGACTCGCCGACGAATCGCGACTTATCAACGAACCCCGCCGACTCGCCGGCGAATCGCGAATTATCAACGAATTCAGACTGCCCGACGAACCCCGAATCGCCGGCGTACCCCGCCGAACTTCCGGCCCCCAAGTATACACCCGCTGCGAATTTCCCGACGACAAACTCTCCGCGTCGTGCTGCGACGTCCTTCTTAAAGGGGTAAGTTCCATTCCGTTGTTGCTGTCCGCGTCAGCTCCGGCGCTGGACGTCCTCGACGTTTTCTTCGACTTCACCTTGCCCCCCGCCCAGCCGTCAAGCGCCAGACCGGCGATCGCGTCGAAGTGCTCGCCCACGTCCTTGCGCCCCAAGTTGCCCAAATACTCGACGACCCCGTGGCCCGTGGAGTTTTTCCCGTTCAAGGCGTAGTCAGCGAGCGATATGGCCGAGTCCGTCGCGATGTGGCCGCCAATGGCACCGACGGGGCCGAGCGCGGCGGCCCCGAGTATTGTTCCCGCGGTGGACGTGGCCGATTTTATCGCGTGCCATCCGTGATCCTTGTCCCCGGCCAACAGGTGTATGCCACCCTTTAAGTGACCGATTACGGGCGTCCCGTCCACCACGACTTCCATGTTGGAGAAGAATTTCCCTTGGACCTCCGCAGCTTTTTTCGGCTCCCCGGTGACCAGAAAGAACAACGAGCGCGCTTGCGATGTTCCTATTCCTTCGTTTAAAAAATTCATCTGCGTTTTTTTCGCGCCCTCCGTGTCGCCCGCGATCAACTGAACCGCGGACTTCAGTTGCGCCACCCCGGGGATGACGTCCCACAGAGAAGTGCCTTCGTCCGCCGCCGCCGCCGCCGTCCAGGTCGTGGAGACGACAACCGTCATCAGAAAAAGCCGCAAGCCGAGTTTGCCGATCCTGCGAAAAAGTAAAAAAAAAATATTTCTAAACAGCCGTATGTACCTACAGTTCCGAACCTGCGACGCTGCACCCAAAGCGTAGACCCTCCTCTTCAAACCCGAGTTGCGCCACTAGAATCCACCAACAGCTTACTTTTGTTTATCTAGTATCCTGACCAAGTACAGGAAAATATAGAGCCCCAAAAAGACACCCCGCATCTCACCCGACCCCCCGAAATAGCGCTGCGCACATAAACCAATGTTACGTTAAAATGATATTTTTACGTCACAAGCATCTGTCGATAATTGTGAGACAATTTTCTATACGTACATCGCGTATTGTTGAGATAATGGTTCGGAACGGAGTTTCGTTTACAATTAAAATAATTTATTACGGTTTTCTTACGGGAGGTGTTTTATATTAAGAACAAACATATAAGCAAAATTAAAAGCCTATACAAGTGCAGAACAAACGAGCTCTACAATTTTATAAATACCTAAAACACGACAGTTTATTGCTTTTAGGACTTGTTGAAAAAAAAAATAAGAATTAAAGTCAACAAACAAATATGATATTAAACGTTTTTAAAGTTCTTAAATTTAATCGCCTAATTAGAGGGGATGAATGTTTATAGTTATTTTGAACGTGACTTATAAAATTTTAAGAATATTCTGTACAAACTTATAAAGAATATATAGAGTTATCCTGCAAACAACACGTAAATGTTCGTTTGGCAAAGTTTTTGAGGATAATATTATATATTATGTACTGTATATAATTTAAACCATATTCAAAATTATACAAGTTCGAGTGTTCTTGTTTCTCAAACTCTTTGTATTCTTTTATCCATTGTCGTTAACGTTTCAATTAAATGATAATCCATTCCGTTCCTAGTTTCTTAAGTATAAAAAGGAACTCGTAACACAAAGTCGTAGAAAATCGTTTGATAAATTAATGTTATTGAAAGGAATTCGTTCCTTCCTCGTACCATAAAAAAATTTAATAATAAAATGTTACCCTTTCGCGGTATTATTATTTATTATATCAATATGAATTTGAAAATATTATTTATAAAGTAAAAGGAAAATAAAGTACATAGCAATCCTACCGGTGGATTTAAAGATCAGAATTCTTCAGGCGAGTAATTCAAATTTCAAAAACACCCTCTAATTCCAAATGAGCTCAACGAGTAAAATACTCAACAAAAATATTGTAAGTGTCTAAAATTGAATAAATCTGAACAGTTTTGGAGGAATGTTATGGCCAAAAACACAAAATTAATGATAAAATTAAAAATAACGTAGGTATAAACATAACCAATTTTTTAAATTTGTTTAGCCATTACGGGAAAATATGTAGTTTATATTGTATTAAAATTTCCACTCAAGACTGAAAGCTAAAGTCCTTATAATTCAATGAATACAAATAGTTGTATACTTACTCACTAAAAAATAAAAATAAGGATCTGAATATATGTTTTCTATTCCTGTAAAAAAAATGAATTTAATTCATATTCCTATTCCATTCGAAATAATTGAATTCGGTCCTTGTTTTGTTTCTCTGTGAAGGAACGGATTCCAGGAATCATTATGCAAACTAGTTTCTTAACAATACTGATAATATTTCTGTGAGGCAAACGCCACGAACCAAACAGTTTTTATTTTTCTAGCTGTATCTCATATAACACATTTGTATAAAAATGTTTATATTTTTAATTAATTCTGAATTCTGTAAATCAAACATTATACCAAATTATTAACCGTAATAATTTCAAACTGAAATTTAACCCACAGCTTTGTTTATAATGATGACAATCTCTATTTTTTATAAAACCTTATGTCCTATTGAGCCAAAAATTAGTTCATAATACCATTTTCGTAAAACAACTAAAATATATTTTTGAAATTTTAAGGACCAAAATATAATTTTAGAGTAAACCAAGTTCTACTCATAATCTTTATTGTGGTAAGCAATTTACAATTGCTTGAATATTTATTAGAAAACTTTTAACTACCCAATAAATTACCAGGGTCGCATAATGTTTTTATTATTAATAATACTGTGTTAATAATGTATTTCCGTAGATAACTGTTTTTAAATATATCTAGATAAGATGAACGATATTAAAGAATTATCTAGATAAAACACAACACTGTACTAATGACAAATTAATAAATTAATTATCAAACAATGCTTATGACTCATACATACAAACGTATATCACCGTCACTTATGGTTGAATAAATAAAAAATATGGCGCTCGGTTGGATGGGAATGCTTCTCCCTTATCTCAATTACGCCACCGCTATGAATATAACAATAATAAAATAACTAAACCTGGGCAACGCTGGTGAATATAAGCTTGCAATATGATTGCACAGTGTTTCAAGTACTTACCTACTGTCACGGAAGGAAAAAAAAAATTTTAATTTTGATTTTTGTGTGTACTTATTACTTTTTTTGAATTATAAATTTTTCAAAAGGTGGCGGTATAACAATTACATGGTACCTAGACTATTAAATCGAACCAATTTACGAGGCGTGAAAGTTTTTCAAATAAGAGGAATGTATTTGTGGAAAAAACAGACGGTATTGTACAAAACAGTATCCGTGTTATTGTACAAGATATTTTATATTAACAGTTAACTCTTTTTTTAAAAAAAAAAAACACTTTTAAAACTAACACAACATGTTTTTTTCTATAGGTTCTCAAAATCACACAAATTTACGTTTTAGACTTTTTTGTTCAGATAAAAGAAATCAAATGGGTTCAACCGTGTTTTTCCGGTCGAACAGTATTAATCGAATTACATAATCGTCATCACACGAATCCAATCGGCGATTGATAATTCCAAAGTTGATTTTCTCAAAAACCACTTGCTAACCGATTTTGATAAAATTAAAAAAATATACGATGCACAACTTCAAATATGAAACATTTATTTTGCCGAAAACAAATTAAATTGTTTAACCGTTTTTGAAAAATCGTTGCCACAAAAATGTCCATATACGCATACATAAAATTTTGAACGCGGGGTGGTTTTAGGGTCTGGCAAAAATGCAAAAAAACTTCCCGGAAAATCCGCCATTGAATCGAATACAATTGGTAACTTTTTTTTTTTTTTCTTTAGAAATTTACCTAGAAATGTCTTTAAAAACCTTGGTACCTATTTGCAGACACAAATTATTATTATACGTTCATAAAAATCGGAACGATAAATTTCCAACCATTAAATTTAATAAACAAAAATTGGCTGGATTCACTCTAGGTCGCGTGGGTAGATTGATGCTCTGGGTCGTCATTTCGAAAGGTTTAATTAGATATTGTACATGAAATTTTAAGTTGCTAACGAAAATAATGATAAATTAACTCAGTTAAAATTTAAAAATTGTGTCATAACAATAGAATTTATTACTAGTTGTAATTGGGCGCTAGAATTAAAAGTAGTGAAAACAGTTTAAAAATGTCATAATTAATTAGATTCTTAACTTGATGGTCAAAAGAAAATAGTTTTATAACTAATACCAAAAAACATCAACAAAAAATATCTACCACGGAGAAGTTGAATGTCCGCGATTTCATTGTTATAACCATTAAAATAACGCAGCTGTTATTCAATACATTTTTTACACGCTTTTAGAATCTTTACTGGGCGGAAATTTTTGAAATATTTTCATTCAGATAGCTAATTTCGTTTTACATAACATATATGATTTTCAAATCTTCGACAACAAATTAATGTGAGATACGATTATTTTTCCAAAAATCAGTCACTTAACCAATGTTAAAAATTTATCCAACTTGAAACAACTAAGTATAAAAATTGTGACTACTAATTTTCAAAATTTTTTAGAAACCTACGTGTTGAAAAACTTGTATTAAATTTTTAAAATGTTTTGTGGTACGTTTAATTTTTTATCAAACCAAAATTACAACAAAAAAAATATAAAAATTTTCGAAAACTCGAAAGTTCTATGCTTATCTCAAAGTTATTTGAAATTTCATGAAATTTATATCAGATTTGTACCTTTACCAAATTTAGTATTATGTGAAAATTTCAGCTTACTCCGATCATTGCTGTGAAAGTTATGGCCAAAAAATCTAAATCAATTAGGTATGTTTGCTGTCATTTTTAACGTTTTTTTCTCAATTTTTTTTATTTTGTAACTTATCAATTTTTTACGCTTAAATCGCTACGACCCTTCAAAGTACGATCTGTGTCCACGTGTCAATCATTAGAGGTACTGACTTTAAAAATCGGAGCACCGTTGAAGAAGCAATCGTGATTACATGGTGGTAAAAAAATAGATAAATAAATAATAAAAAAAATGCGGAATTGAAAATTGCTCACGAAAATAACAATTCTGACACAAATAGAGAGAGAGAGAGAGAGATTATAACGAATGAATTGATCACAAAGTGTTAAGTTTATTCATTTGAATGGCGTGTGAAAATTTCAAACCATTCGGACAATTATTTATGAAGTGGTAAAAAAAGAACACACTGTCATACGTTCTTTGTAAACACTCAGAATCTAAAAAAAAAAAAATATACGGTAGTACCAACGCAGTGTGAAACTGCATATTAAAAAACAATACAGCAGACTTTTGTATTAGACAATACACGCGCGCAGGCGTCGTTGTCTTCTCTGAAAACCGTTCACGGGATCCTAATCGAAACGATTTAATAATATAATTGTTTTTTACTCACGAAGTACTCATCTTCTCGCGTCTGGATGTGTTCTTACGGGAAACGAGGAATCACGTCTGCGATGTCGAGATCAATCTGGAAACAAAAAATAGGAAAAAAAATTTTAGTTTGTTAAAAAAAAAAATTGCTCACGGTGTAAAATACGCCATGTCCGTATTACTTACCTGAAATTTAAAAAAAATAAACGAATTCGAAACGAAATTAACGCCGAGCAGTGTGTGGCGGCGAGCGGTCCAGCTGTGATCTGTATTTGTCAATGAACCTACCTCTATATATATATATGTATATGTATATACATATGTCTTGACCGTACAATATTTTTGTTGCCTAACACGATGATCTTAAGTGGGGATCACATGCGACCAGCGCGTGTGTACGCACCCTTGTGTTCAAAATTAGACAACAAAAAAAACCGTTAAGACTCATTGAACTCTATACAACATGATTGTTTTAAGAGTTCAACGTATTATGAACTCCAATGAACTCCATTCCTACTTTTAATCGGACGCGCGTTAGGCACGTCACACACAATGTCACACAGCGTACACACACACACACACACACACACACACACACACACACACACACACACACACACACACACACACCGCCGCCATTCGGAAAAATGGTCAGAGTTCTATAATGAATTTAGTTCGTATTGGTATAACGTTTTAGATATAATTAAAACGAGAGCATATTTTTAATAGTTAAATCAAATGTAAGAGTTACCTGCAGTAGCTGGTGCAACGCAAGTCATTTTGGTTGATTCGACGGTTCCTATTTCACAAATTTTTCATACGTGTGTAAAAAATACATTTGTAAACTATGGTTAAGTGAAATGTGGGCGTGTATCAAAATCAGGTGAAAAAAACCACCGGGACACTAGTTGGATCAATTTTCTCAGGACCTAACGAAATCAGGAACAGTAAAAATCAGGATTTTTTGAAACGGTACAATGAATATTAGGAACATTCGAAACTAGGACTTATCGATATTAGGAAATAATTTTTTAAGAAATCGACATTTTTATGAATGATGGTCAGAATAAGGAATAATCAAAATTAGGAACGTACATTATGTTTTATGTAGTATATATCGCCATTTTCATTGGTATCGTTTGATTTGCAATTAGTTGGGATATTTTCGCGTGAACGGAACGAGTACCAAAACTATCGGTAATAATATGCGATTTTAGTTTATTCGTAGGTTATCTCCCTTTTTGTGCTTTCTGCTAATAGAAAAAAAAAAATTCTCGATTTTAATGGTTCCTAAATTTTTTTTTCCCTGAAACATGCATTCCATTTTATGAACTATTTCATACATTCAATGCTGTCAAAATTACTTAGAATTAAAATAGAACAGTGTTAAAATGAAAACCATGTCTTCAAATCGATTATTGTACAAGCAGATAATAGTTGTTATGTATATTATATTTTCTATAAAAATTACGACATTCTGATAAATAGCTTTTAGTATGGGTTTCACTAGTATAATAATAGTTGTGTTAGAACACAATATTTGGTGCCATTCATTTTTTATTACACCAGGATTTTATAATCAATGATTAGAAATTGGTCGTTTGATAGCGCCATTTATTTTCATCATGCTTTATCAAAAACACCTTTGTAACATGATAATATTGGTCACGGATTCGTATTTGAACGCACAACCGAATAATTTACAAGTGCTGCTATAAAAAAAATATATTATAGTGTACACTGCAATGCACACGCGATGTGTGACCTAGGTACCGATTTTTTAATCAATACAATATTATAACAGTATTAGTTTATTATTCAATTATATTTATATTCTGTTAATTGCATTTTAAACGCGTCTATCGAAATAAAAAGTGATTCAATCTGGTTATTTTTAGTTAATTTCATTGAACTGGTTGATTTGTTGTTGTTACCTAGTTTTAATCAATAAACTATATCTTAGTTACAGAGTTGTATTTTATAACATAATTATAAATACACAGACGTTAAAAATGACACATTAAAACTGAAAAATCAATTTCTGGTTCATTATTGTAACTTGATTAAAAAGTCGGGGCCTTTAAAATCTTTATGGGCATATAGATTTGAATTCAAACACACGGAACTTAAAACATACACTAAAAATATTACATATAAAATACGAATTCCTAAGTCCAAACAATAATCATGCTAAATGAATAAATAGTAAGTTTTTTTTTTTTTTTTCATTTTTGCAAATATTTCAATTATTTTATCTGTAGTAGGTACATCAATTATTGTATATGCACACGCAGAAAAGTCAAACCACTTAGTCGATCTAGCCACAATTTTTAATCTTATGTTTTCAATCTACTTAAAATACAATTAATGCCAAAACATGCATGAAAAGAATTGCGAAACTATATGATAAAAATTATTGATAGATGAAACTATAGAAACTACCATACACTAAAAACTAAAGTTCTCAAAAAATTCGATAAATGATTTGGAGTAACAATGAGCTACTTCTTTGACTTAAAATTCGAATTTGTTATACTTAGTTTATGATTTTAGTGTTTTGCAAGCACGGTCAGCGATGCCAATGAATAAGTAATAATTGTAAATACAATTTTGTCTTGATAAATTTATATAAGTACCTTATACAAACCAATAAATTTGTTTGAGTGGACGCCCTTATCGCCTCTCAGAATTACGCCACTGTCATCTTTAATGGTGTTTATTTATTGATACAAGTAAACAAAAATGTACCGACTATATTTAATTATTAAATTTATTCAGTTAAAAGACAAGTTTTTTCAAAAAGCATAGAAATATCCAATTTAACAAATCTCTTAATAAATATGTAAAAACATGGTCTAACTAATTAATAGCTAATCAATCTATGTACGCGTAACGGGCAAATTTGGATACAGTTTACAAAATTATGCAAGTTATACAATTCAAAAAATAAATCAGTACAGGTGGTACATACTATTTATATTTTATAGTAATATAAAATTTTTTTTAATTTATAATATTATACTATTGGAAGGTAGAGTGACGGTGGCGGCCAAAATTCTTAAAGAATTGTAAAGCCAAAAGAAGAAGAAAGAAAGAAGAAGAAGGAAGGTCGAGGAACGATTGTTGACAACACCCGTGCAAAATTCGCGAGTTTACCACAGAATAACCAGAAGGCTCACTTTTCTTGAACTATACGGGTTCACGTGGGGGATAGATTTGCTAAAACTGCTGGGATATCACTTATCAGTGTGGTCTGTATAGAGATAATAATCAACTGCACAACCACGTAATATCCTGTGGTACCGTATTGCAACTAATTAATACAAAAATTAATATTGTTCATAATTTTATTGTACAAAATAATAATCATATCAATTATCACGGAAAAATATAATACCAATAAAACCTGTAGAATCAGTTTCAGCAGCAAAATAGAATTGTTAATTATTTTAAAATCTTGGCTACACAAAAATTTTTCACTAATTTTCGTGTTCTCATTAAGCGAGCTTTCTGGTTATTCTGTGGTTTTACCAAGTAACACGAAACAATCGCTGTACCTATTAAAGTCCACGTGCGCGTTGTACAAAACATAATATAGTACATAATATTACGAACTATCGTGAAAATTAATGAGATTTTGTAAGTTCTATATCGTTCACGAAAAAGTAATTGTAATAGTTCAAATCGAAGAAGTTTTGGAAACGCGAAGGGTTAGGTTTACCGTTGCGTAAAAACGCTGGTAACTGATAGTCGACAATCAACATCACGGGGTCTGAATTGTGTTCGACCATTTTAAATTTCATAACAACGGCGTGTCCGTATAGCCCAGGGGGTGATTGACTTTCGTCGAATTTCATTTTTTCCAGCACTATGTGCTTGTCTTTGAGCGCCAACGCGTTGGACTTTATGTACGTTTTTAGCTCGTCTAGACCGTGAAGTTTGTCGGACGTTGCGTATCTGACGAGCTTACCCCTTTGAAGCGATTGAAAAATCGTCACCGTGCTTGTCCCCGTGTTCGGGTCGTAGGTCTCCAAGTTTTCCTTGATGTATCTTTGCACCGTTTCGAGGTCCAGCTTCATGATTCCCGCGATACTGCACGGCAAACAGTTCGTGTTCAAACTGTTGACGTTGACCGTACGGAAATCGTCTTTGCTTATCAACGATTTTTCGTCTTCGGTCAAATAGCCCAATTCGCTGATCAGTCCATCGATGTTGATGGAGTTCAGGTACCGGTTGTAATTCCCATCGGGTTTGTAATTCGACGTGTACTGATCGAGTTTGGCGTCTTTGTTGTACGCAAGACTCTTCAGCACGAACTGCCTGAAGACGTTGCGTTTCAGCTCGTTCGATTCGTCGTACGGTGCCGGCGGATGTGCGATTTTCGACGGACCCGGCTCGTTTTTTCTCGCCTCGGCGTTAAACCAGTTGGGCATTTCGACGTGGTCTCGGACGTCGTCGTCTTCGATCAAATGCCGAAACTTGACGGAGTCCGCCCGCTCGTCCGCAAGACCGCGTCGGCGAGCGCTGACATCGCCGCGTTTTCTGTTCACCGCGCTGCTCTTCGATCCCACACGCGCGTCGAGAACCAGGCCGGCGAGCTCGTCGAAATGTTCCCCGGGTTTCAGATTCCCTATGTTGAGGCCGTAACGGACGATCCCGTGCGGTTGCGACTGGTTACCATTCACGATTCGGTCCACGCCCGAGATCAATGCGTCCGTCAGAATGTGCCCGCCGACGGCTCCCGCGGGACCGCCGAAGACACCGCCGACAAGCACCCCGGTCGAGGACGTGGCCGATTTCAGGGCCTGCCAACCGTGATCGGTGTCGCCAGCGATCAGGTGCACGCCTCCTTTCAAATGGCCCACCAGTGGACAACTGTCGACGACCACCTCTAGGTTGGAAAAAAACTTTCCCTGGATATCCAACGCTTTTTTCGCGTCCCCGGTGACCAGGAAGTAGGCCGATCGCAGTTGCGACGTTCCCAACCCTTCGTTCAAAAAATGCTCTTGAGTTTTCCGTGCACCGTCTTTGTCTCCGAAGATGATCTGAACCAACGATTTTCCTTGAGCGATAACGGGGATCATGTCCCATAACGATGTGCCCTCCGTTCCCGCGACCGACGCCGCGAGTACCGTAAGCAAACCGAGTGTTGTAAATCTGTGAACGAAAAAATGTAGCGAACATGTAAATGGGTAAGTACCAATACACCTATCTCGTATACGATCGTATTCGGAACACGTTTTTACGATGGATCGAGTAAAAACCGAGTCTACACGCGTACAAACCGATCGAATCTATAAAATCGCAAATCAAACTTATACGCAGGTACCAACAAACTATGAGTGCGGGAGTGTCTTATACTTCCAAACGTGTGTTAGATTTCGGGCGTAGCCGGTTAATGTGTTTATCCGACTGCCAAAGGAGGTAAAATTGTTCGAGTGTACTTACGTATATATTGTGTACCTATGTCTGTCTAATTATTTGTAGCTTCGACGGATGAACGGATTTTAGCAAAATATTAGTCGTTCGATTCGTTTTGATTGTGGAAGTGACGTGGAACATACAAATATGCTTTCGAACTTTTGAGTGGTACAAGATTAAAAGCAAAACTCTTCTCTCTAGGATCACTCTGGGTAGTTTGACAGGGTATCGACTACGCTTTGGACGGGTCGCTAGTTTGGTAGCTGTGGCTGGAACGTATTATTTGAAAGCAACGGCAAATCATTGCCTTCGAGAAAACGATTCTGAGCGAGCTCAGCTATCCAGTATAGGTACGTCCTGGTATATTTTTCGAAAAATTCGAATTTCTATACTTAGCTCAAAAATTTTCGAAATCACTTAAAACTCTTATCAAATTTGTATCTATCTTGTTTTAATAATACGAAAAAGTTTCAACTTGTTCCAATTATCATTTTAGATGTTATAGCCAAAAAACTAAATCGATACATGCCAATAACACGATTGTCGTAATTAATGTTTCTCACTTAGTTTTATGACTGTAACTTTTTTAATTTTGAACTTTAAAATTTGAGACGCCTCTATGTACCATCAGAGTTCGTAGACTATTCATTAGAAGTACTGACTTTAAAAATCGGAGCATTTCTTATACCCTTGAAGTTGTTCCCAGAAAAAAAAAACACTTGTGCATTGTAATGTTTTTACAATGGTGTTTTTTTTTTTTTTTTTTAAAGTTATAAGTCTGAATTTGTTTTCCCTGTTAACATTATTTTGTTGGGAAGAAGTGATTTAAGGTAATAATAAAACAAATAACGATAGTAATAATAATTTTATATAATTTTTATTCTATTTATTTTTATTTGATTAATGATTAACCATATGAACTATTGTTATCAACAATGTTGAGTTAAACCATATAGTGTTTAGATAAATTATGAAAAAGTTAAGCGCAGTATAAAGTAGAGCAAGTAACAACTCTGAGTGTATTATAATTTTGAATTTGGTTTTATAACAAAAAAAAAAAAGCCGGATTGGCGGAAAAATGACTACTATACTTTGGATTCATATTCACCGATTTGGAAATTGTGGTTTAAACGTATTATTTAATATCCAAAAGCAATAATAAATCGTTGCCTTAGAAAAAACGATTCTAGACGAGCTCC
The DNA here is from genome assembly GCA_017140985.1 of Hormaphis cornu. Lineage (NCBI taxonomy): Eukaryota > Metazoa > Arthropoda > Insecta > Hemiptera > Hormaphididae > Hormaphis > Hormaphis cornu. The sequence goes on along the minus strand of CM029361.1, from coordinate 30,402,504 downwards.
ATAATCTAACACGACCGGGAAAAAAATGTTTTAAACCACGCAACAAATAGTATTCGTCTTCAAGTTTTGGTTTTTTTTTGGTAAAAAATATTAAACACAAATCTAATTGTTTTGTAGGTACACTAACGCTCTCCAAACATAAATTAGGCGTTCTAAATTTGTGTTATAATCTTAATAAATGCGAACACTCAAATGTTTGTAAGCGTGTTGATCGTTCGACCATATTGGGTTATAAGATTGAAACGGTTCGATGACTGTTCAAATAAATCAAGTGAAAAATAGTACATGGTCTAGAAAAATGTATTAAAATAAGTGTTCTTATTGTCCAAAATTAGTATAAGAAAGGGGATCATTACTATAAAATCATTTTTTCATTGCTATAAATTAATCATATAGCGTTCAAACAGTTTGCTTGCGAATAGCATATAAATCTGTTACTAAATTGTTTTTACGAATATCTCGGCATGGTGAAACATACTAAAATTACGACAGCAATTTAGTTAAATCGTTTTATTTTTATCGACGAATATTATAAATAACATTTAACCCACTTCCCGTTGTTTTATCCAGCTAAGATTTCACTCAAAATCGTTTTTTCGATGACAATGAATTGCTTTCAGATACTAAACAATACGTTTGAACCACAACTTCCAAATCAGTATCCCGCCCAAATCGTAGCCGCAGCTCCGTCAAACTACCCACACTACCTTCAACAATTCCGGCTTCTTAATTTTGGCGATTTTTTTTATGTATTTTACAAAACGCAAACGCGTCGTGTGGAACTAGCTTTAGAGAACGTTACACACAAAATAGTTTCGCTAAAATAGTACTTTTGTTTTTCAAACAGTATGTATGAACTCTACACGGCACGCAGGGATCCATAAATTGTTCAAAAGGAGAAAACTTTTACAATGTTTTGTTGGAATCAGATCCAGAAAATTTTATTTTAAGTTTCTGACATTTTACGTATTTAATTTATTAAAAAAAAAAAAAGCCGGAATCACTCTAGGTCGCGTGGGTAGTTTGATGTTGTGGGTCACTGTTTTGGAAGGTTTATGTAAAAGTTGTATGTTAAATCTGTAAGCTGCAATTAAAAATTGCATACAAAAATAACGAATCTGAGTGAGTTACGGCACAATTTTATGAAAATTGTGCTGTAACAATAGAATTTATTATAGGTCGTTTATGAGACACTAGAATTAAAAGTAGTAAAAACAGTTTAAAATTGTTTAGAATCTTAATTTTATCATAATGAGAAAATAATTTTGAGACAAGTACGAAAAAAACTTAACAAATAATATCAAATACCACGGTGTAATATTGAATGTTCGATTTTTAGAAAAGTCGGAATCACTCTACAACAGTGCGTAATTTCATTGTTATAATCAAAATAACACCATTTTCAGTACTTTTTTTATACGCTTTCAAAATCTCCTAGGCGGATTTTTTCGAAATATTTTTTTTTCAGATAATAAATTTTGTTTTACATAACACATAAAATTTTCAAATCTTAAGTAACAAATTTATGTGAGTTACGAATTTTTTTCCAAAAATAAATTACAGGTATGATGATTTTCAAAAATTTTCCAGCTTTATCATACAATTAAATATAAAAATTTTGACTACGCATTTTCGAAATATTTCAGTAGCATTTTTTCTACTAGAGAAAGTGATCACAAAAAAAAGAAAAAATTTAAATCGACGTTGTAAAAAACACGATTCCCGTATTTATTTGTCCCTCCCATAAAAAATAAACGGCCGCCCAAAATAACGAAAATTTCATAGTCCCATTACTCCCTCAAAAATGATCGAAATCGACTGAAATTTCAGCGGAACACTCATAAGACCCTATTAAATGGCGATCGGAGCAATTCGAAAAATTGGCCCGTTTTCGTTTTTTCCTCAGAACTTCGAAAATAATCAAAATTTCAAAAAACGCTTCAATTAAAGTACCATCTCGAATCCATTATCTATCTTTTAAGGTGTCATACGTTAAAATTGGCGCAGTTTTTCTACTAGAACTTTTGATCACAGAAAAACAAAAAAAAAAATTTATTGTAAAAACAATACGTCACGTGTGAAAATCGTTACATTCTTCGTTTCAGAATCAGAATATGTACTTTTTTGATGCCGCACCTATCGCTCCGTCGTTAACATAACCAAGTATCGAAGATCGGTTTCCCACAAAACATAGAAAAAAACTCTCACCTTTCGTGCACAATTATTATTTTTGTATGTTTCTTGATAGCGTTCGAACATTAAAAAAGTACGAATTATATCGAAATAAAAATTTAAGGTCGCGGAGCTGTTACGAGGAATACGGGATATTATATTGTTATAATATTTGTTGTTCTTGTCCCGGCCTTGGGCAGAGGTTTCATATTATAATATGACGCGTTCGCGGTTTATCCATCGAGGTAGATAAGAATACTTATCTATCTATACATCTGTTTATCTACGTTATCATCTATCTCGATGGGTTTATCTTAATACGCGGAGTGAGATGAGAGATAACAATAAAAACCCCGCTATTTCTCTACACATTCGATATTGCCGAGCACGCGTTCTGCTCGGACCGAAATCTCACGGTTAGCAAAACTCGTATCGTCGTAACGAACTTATACTACGATCGCAACACAGATTGAAAACAGGCGCCGCGAGAATGTTTTATGAAAATGAATATGTTATCGTTCTAAACTCACGGCAATCGCATCTTCTTTGTTCGTCCACTTGTCTCGGAGGGTGAGCGAAAAACAAAAACGGTTTTGTTGAAAACTTTTCCTTAAAGAATTTAAGATTATTAGAAAAACTCGTCGAGGTACCCGGGCGTGTTATCCCGCACACGGCGCACACACACGCGAACGCGCTCTGAACCTCTACGCTGCTCCGTTTTAATCAGACTTTTTTTTTTCACTTCGGTGAGAAAACGCGCGTTTCGGTTGTAAAACAGCTCCACCAACTCGCCAACGATCCCCACCTCGACGCGCAAGGGCGTCAGGCACCTAACCGACGGGAATGCGCAGGCGCCAGGTCCACCCGAAATTGCTGGACAGGACGTGCTGATGCCCCGACGTGCCTTGTGTTTGCCTCGTGTTTGCCTCGAGTTTGTCACAGCGGCAACAGCGGAGTTTTTTACCACGGATAATGTGGATTGCTGTAGTGTTGCCGCACGCATTTTCGGTCGTGACACGTTCTTCTGTCTTAGGCACACACTCGCATAATACATACACGCCTAAGTAAGAGACAGGTTCACGATCGCGTTTCAACGCCTCGTGTACAATAGACCTACAGTAATTCATTATTATTGTTGTTATTCTTGATATTTTTCATACTCGATATTTCTTATACTTCGAACTGGGTTACGGCGAAAAAACTTTTTCTATTGGAAAACGATTTAAAACTCAAAAAAATTTCATTAACAAACAGAATGAAATCGCGAATGTCCTAAGCTCGACACCTCAGTCAACATAAATCGAATCGATCTGTAACGTTACACGTGAACAAAAGTCTGTATTTACTTAGTGCTATGAAAATTTTGCGTGAAGTTTAATCGATTTTTGAACGAGTTATAGCAAAAAAAAACAAATAGCGTAACCACTATGGTTTCCACTTGTGTACCTGACCTAACGTTTTTTCCTTAATTTTACTTGGTTTTTACTGTATCTTTTTTCAATTTCGAATGTACCATCAGAGTCCTTAAACTTTTCAAAAAGGTTACTTATTTTAAAGCATTTTTTCTACGCTCCGAGGGCGTATTTTAGAGGGGGCGATGAGTGCGATAAGTCTGACACACGAAAGTTACATTAGGAATATAAATTATGGGATGGTTCAAATATTCTTTACAAATAAATACGTTTGCGCCCCTCTAAAAAAAAGGTCCAAATACGTCCCTAAAAACGTCATATTATGACATCGCACGATAAGAATTCAAGTTCCCTTGAGTAGTCCGTGATCGTGTACCTACGTTTATTGTTTTACCAGAAAACAATCAACGAGTGGCACATAACAATTGTGTCGGCCACGATGCGTTTATAAAGTCCCGAATTTTTATCACGATTGAATTTCATTCGCCCTATAATTTGCATGAGTTTCGATAGTGACTGATTAATTTTTGAAAATAGTTATTTCCAAATAATAATGTAACGAAACAATTTCTATAAGTAAAAACGTATACAAAAATTTTTTAATCAAGTATAATAAACTATAACGTTATATAAGGTATAAAGATTCTAAATTTTAAATTATAGGTTTTACGAAAATATGAGTGGGCTGTAGGTACTGCAAAAATTTACATTTTGGATCATTATTTTCAAAATAACAAAAAAAACGGGTTTAAATTAAGTACAATCCGGGGTTGAAAACGTTTTTATACGGAACTCTTGAATTCCATATAAAAATATTATGTTAGGAATATGTTAAAAAATAAATAACGACAAAAAAAATCTCTTTTTTACAACGCTAATGGGTACTATAAAGATTTGGTTAAAAGTTAGATGAAAATTCAAAACAACTTATTCGTAATGTACAATATTTTTAAATGAAAAAGTAGTATAAAATACCAATATCTTTTTAATTGGGCAAAAAGCATCTGCTGCATTTAGAGCTTGCATAATAGCTACAGATTCAAAAAAAAAAAAAAAAGCCGGAATCAGTAAAGGTGATGTGGCGTGGATAGTTTGACAAAGTAGTGACTACGCTTTTAGTGGGTCACTGATACTTGGATGTTGTAGTTTGGACGTGTTATTTAATGTCTGAAAACAATAATAAATCATTGCCTTGGAAAAAAACGATTCTGAGCGAGCTGTGTAATTTAATACGTTCAGGGAAATGTAAGCTGTAGTATTATAAGTAGGTATAAATTTAGCGTTATAATTTTAATTCGAATTATAAAACCGTATGATATAAGTACCTACCCAAATTGTCTCTACCTATATATCCGTCATATAGACTTTGAAAACATCCAACCGATTTTAAAAATTCTTTCACCAATAGAAAGTTACATTTTTCCTGAGTGACATAGACTACTTTTTATTTGAAAACTCTGCCCCTAAAGATAGTCACAAACACAAATTTTTTGAAATTTTAGTAGTTTATTTGTATATTTTATCGTCTTCTTCTAAGTTTTTTTTTTTTGGTTTTTTGGGTATAAATTTTTTTAAATAAAAAATTTTGAAAACAAAAGTACATAAACGCATCAAGAATATAAATTGATCTTTCAGAAAACGTTTTAACCGTCAAGATCATATAGATAACAACAATATTTGTTTGAAAACGTAATAATTATCTCCTACATTGTTCGAATGGTACATACATATTTATTCGACTTGCACTTTAAATCAGAGGAAACAACAGTGTAAGTAGAGCACTACAACGGTACTTACCTATAGCGATAGTGTTGAGCGAGTGCCAAAATATCGTAATTTTCGTATCTTTGACAAATTATTGATCGTACCTATCGATATTGTTTTACTTGCCCGAATGAATGATCGGAATTTGTTGGTATGGGTCTGTTTTTATTAAAAAAATATTGAATAAACGATTTATCGTTTTGGCCAGGCATTACATTATTGAGCTGCAGGTAAAAGAAATGGCTATTCTACAATGTTGACTGAATTTATCAAACTAATAGTAATTAACACACCGCAATCACATACCTATAAAAATGTGGTGAAAACTTGAAAGGAAGCTTTTAAAAATGCGTAATAGGGTAAATTAGTTACAACATAAAAACGTATACAACCCTTAGTGTACAGATATGTACGATACATTATATTATTATTCTTTGTCATAATAAGTACTTAAAGATAAAATTACAAATATAGCCATACGCCTCAAGTTTACACGAAAAGTGAACAGAACGCTTAGTATGGTAATGATAATATAATAATACGATCTATAAATATAATAATGTAAATATTTGAAAAACCGTTATTGACACTGCACGTAGCATATTTTGTATAACAATATTGTGGTAATACAGATTTGTTTGCAAATGTATAATTATTGTATTCAATGTTCATTGTAATGTGTAATGACCGTCGTATAGGTACTGTGAAAAAATGTTAACATCAAACATAATATTAGGTTTGTATAAAATTAATATTACGAGTTTTATAAACTAACATAAAAGCTTCACTGCACCAACTTTTCTTAGAAAATTGAGTTTAGATACTTATTGCAATGCGCATCGTATTCCAAATAAATGACACACTTTATTCTTTTAACGGGTCTATATGAGTGATGAAATAAAAATCATACACTTCTGTATTAATGAACGTCTGAAAACGAAAAGGATTAGGTACGTCCGGCTGCACGAATCCTGGAAACTGATAGTCAATAATCACCTTAACGGGATTCGGATTATCCTTGACCATTTTATATTTCATAACAACAGCGTGTCCCTCTACAATTTCTGAAGGATCATCTGTGTTGTGCGCCATTTCCAGCATAAAGGGTTTGTTTTCGAGTGTCTCTGCATTCTCCTTTAAATACGTATCTAATCCATTTAGGCCTTCCAATTTATCGGACATCTCGAAATTAATGAATTTACCATTTTCTAATGCTTTCAAACAATCATCTGTATCTAAGATATCGCCATCAGGTTCCAAGTTTTCTGCAACAACATCTCGCACCATTTTGATGTTTAGCTTCGCCAATACAGACAACGTGCACGGTAAACAGTTTGTGTTTATCTTCTCGGTATTGACGGTTCGAAAATCATATTTATCTACCAACGATTTTTCGTCCGGCGTCAAGTGTTTCAATTTGCTTTTCAACGAATCAATGTCGAGACCGTCCAGATTTTCGTTGTGCTCAAAACTATCTAATCCGTCAAAATCCATTTTTACTAAACTTTCTTGGCTGATTTCACCGTTCCAGGCCTTAAACAAACCGAGATCTCTGTACATGGGGTCGGTCCGTAACAAGTTTTCGAACTCTACTACTCTAATAACGTTCGCTTTATCGGCATCTTCTTGTTCCGAGACAAGTGTATCGACTCTTGAAGACGGACCCGGCTCGTCACTTGCTAGCTGTTTTAAATCTGCTGGGGCTCCAACTATTCTTTGGATTTTTGAGTTTTTTTCGTTGACCTGCAGTGGCTGATAATCGAAAGATTCTTTTGGCATCTTGTTACTCGAATCTGCTGGGGCTCCAACGGTTTTATGGTTTTTTGTGTTTACTTCGTTGACCAGTGGCTGATAACCGAAGGATTCCTTTGGCATCTTCTTACTGAAATGTTCCGCAGCGTTAACCGGCAAACTGTTTTTGAGGGTCGTCTTCGTTTTCAACGCGCCGGGCAAGCCTTGGTCAAGAGCCAGGCCAAGGAGAGCGTCGAAATGATCGCCCGATTTCATGTCGTTTAGGTGACCATAGTAGTTAATAAGCCCATGAAGTTGAGATTTATTTCCATTTAAAATGTAGTCTGCTCCTGATATTGCCGCGTCCGTCAAAAAATGGCCGCCGAGCGCTCCAATTGGACCACCCAGGACACCGCCTATCACCGTCCCACTTGTCGAAGTTGCGGATTTTAGCGCTTGCCAACCGTGATCGTGGTCGCCAGTGAGGAGATGTATACCACCTTTAATATGACCTACCACAGGTAACCCGTCTACGACTTGTTCAAAATTGGATAAACTTTTTTTCTGGATGTCCCATGCTTTACCTGGGTCCCCGTTCGATAAGTGATAGAACGATTTGACCTGAGAAGATCCTAACCCTTGTTCCACATAATTTTTTTGGGTTTGTACCGCGCCCTGCACGTCTCCGACAAGAGCTTGGAAAAATGTTTTTGCTTGCGAAACGACCGGGATCAGGTCCCATAACGATGGGGTTTCTTTCTCCGCCGACGTAGGCAAAGCCGCAATTAGCGCGCACAATCCGAATATTACAAATCTGCGAACAAAAATAAACGAATATATGTAATTCAATATGAGTTTAAAAGAGAAAACGTAATTTAAAAAAATGATTGACAGGATTTTCAGTATATATGTTACGCCGAAATCGGGAAACTGTCGACTTTGTGAAATAAGCAGTCTAAAGGACATTAAACTAAATCCATTAAACTGCGGATTACATGAAGTCGGTAAAGCCAACAAGTTATATTTGTATATAATATTATTGTTAAAAATTTAATATTTGTCTTTCAATAATTTTACAAACCGTTTTTTCCAAAAATTTATGAAAATCGAAATAATTAAACAAACTAAATTGATAAAACAAAATAGAATTATTAAAAATTGAATAAAATAAAAGTACAACATTTTTATCAGTTTAGACACTGCAGTTGTTATTGCAACAATGTCCAGGATGTATTCTGTTTCGTTCCAGCCACATATTGAGGATCCCTTCTTTGATGGCGATTCGAAATTCGTTATATTCCTTGTCTGTATTAAGCGCAACAAAGTTGGCTGTAAACTCACTACTCTCTCGATCTACTGATGGAATGGCCAACCGAACGTTGTCACGTCCCTCCGTTCTTGGAGTTATACGCGTCTATATTGTAATCAAGGCGATCGGGTAACGGTCATTTTTGAGGAGTTTTGTATAGGCAATATTTTGATAATTTCTATTACGAGACGACGGCTTTTGCGTGAGTAGTAAATGAACGTTAATGTCAGTGTATGTCATCGGTGTATGCGGTGCTTTCCGGGAAGGTAAGCACAAGCAAGCGCACGTCACTATTTTAAAAGAATTAAATATTTTTATGTTCCCAAGACAACAATACATAGACCTAACCGAATCTAATTGTGAAAAAATATTTCGTGTCTTCAATCTTTTTTCTAGGTTATTGTGGCAGTCGATTTTTCATTTTATACGTCATATTTTTTTTTACGTTTACCGAAAAATTATTCAAATTTCGAAAAATTAATGATATTTATATATATTTTTAAGAAATTTGCGAAATTTGCAAATTCTACACTCGGAGGTTTCGTGGTGATACGCGCACGCCGCTAGATAGCGCTGCTGCCGATCTAACTTTTTCTTTTTTTGTGTTTAGAACGGTTTTTATCAACTTCAAGGTTTTTTTGATACAATGTCAAAGAAAATAAATTTATTTTATATTGGGTTAAGACACGCCGCTTAGCTGACGAAACTAGTGTAATCTAGCCGTGTATTTCTACAACTTCGTAAAAATTTGCTGATGAAACGTAACTTAGTTGAATTCATTTTTTGAACTAACAACACGACAAATTCGGGAACTTTTTTTTTGTTCGAGAGAGGAACACCCTCTACTAGGACGCTCGTTTTGCCGAATTATGCCCTAGAGTGCCATACAACTTGAACCTAAAATATCGTAATTTTTCTAAATTTAAATTTCGAATAATTGTTAACGTAGTTTGGAAAATTTCCAAAATCGCAAAAACGCGTGCCCTAGAACAGGTTTTTTTCTTTTATACAAGAAAAAAAAAAAAATAAAAGATGTATTCAAATTCGGTAAATTTAACACTTTGGAAAGTGTCGTCGCGTTTTGGTGTTTTTTCATACAATATTTAGCCACACCCGTTCCCCTTAACTAAAGTCTTAAAAATCGACCGCCACAATAACATAGAAAAAAGGTTAAAGAATCCAAATCTTTTTACAGAACTAAATTCGGTTCATTTTAAGGGAACGAATTTGACTCTAGCTTTCGGATCCAAAACAGTACAAAAATTCATCGTGCCCTTAAGGAGCAAACATTTCAGGGAAACTATTATAACCTGTTATAATAGATATTTGGACACAGCTATGATAGTTAATTTGAAGTTTGTTTTAAATTTTTGATTAAGAACTGATAACGATAAAAAAAAGAAGAAAAACCAAAATTTTCGAAAACACGCCGAATAACGTGATATTTTCACACGACTTTAAGAAGGATTAAATGAACTAGTGCGAGAAAATGAATTCAAATTTAACAAATTTTTTATTACTTGATATTTTAATAATTTTGAAATTTAAAAATTTGTAGATTAATTGAGTGGAAGTATTTGTTCATGAATGTTTTTCAAAAATGTCGATGGGTGCATTATGCCGTGAGCAGAATTTTTGTTTTTGACAAATGCCCAAAATGTCGATTTGTTATAAAATGCTCTGAGTGAGGGGGTATAACTTCCCCCACACCCCCTCTAGTATCGTTCTATTTAAAGCTGCATATTATAACAGTGATATGTGTGTTGCCGAATTATTCATGTATCGGGTAAGCAGAAAAAAGTATGCCAATTTCACCGGAAAATGGAAATAGAAAATTCAATATCTGAATTGTATTTTTAATTCTTTTTTTGATTTGATTCAAAACCACAAAACTTTTTAAAAAATTGTTTTCCATAACTTGAAACGTACTTTTCTTAGATTCCTTTTCGAATAAAAAGTTTCTATACCTACAATACAACACGAAAGACGGATTTTTGGCCGCAAAATGTTTTGAAGTTTTGATTAGTTTTTGAGTTTCGTGCCGAAATCGGACAAAAATTCAAAATTAAATGACTGAAATTTGCACGAGTCCTTTGAATTATTGAAAATAATCAAACAAACACAAAACAAATTCAAAAGGAATTTTGAAAATCTCCGAAAGGCTAGTCATTTTCAAATGTTAATAGAATGGATAAACATTTTTGGAACGGATAAATTTAAATCCTCATGAAAGTTTCAAAAAGCACGGACTAAATATAAAACATTATAATTTAGAGTTTGTAACTTGCTAAGAATCATACTTTCTTTTTAAAAGTTATCGGCCGATTCTGAAAAATTTAATAAAAACAAAGAAAAGTTGAAATCGACCTAGGTCGCGTGGGTAGTTTGATGATGTCGGTCACTACTTTGATGAGTTGGATTGTTTAGAACCTTATTTTTATCATCATCAAAAAATCATTTTAAAACTAATACCAAAATTATAGACAAGATCACTCTTGGACGCGTGGGTAGTTTGAACGGAGTACCGACTACACTTTGGGTGGGTCGCTGGTTTGGAAGATGTGGTTCAAACGTATTATTTAATATCTGAAAGCAATGATTTATCATTGCTATCGAAAAATTAATAACTTATACAAAATATAAATCTTGGAAATTATATTAAGCTTTATTTAGTAAAATGTTACTGTGGTTTTGTTGTGACAAAAAAAAAAATGAAAAATAAATAAAAAAAAAAAAAAAACACATCATGTAAAAACCAATACATTCTTCGCTACGTTCGGAATCTAAAAAAACTAGTTAATCGCCCAAAGCTGTGCACTGCTCTAAAGCGTAGCCGTTGCTCCAACATTATTTCAAACCGACACGGTAGTATTCCTGTTTTTTAAATATTTTTCTGTTATTTTTAAAAGAGTAAAAATTATGATGTATCTAAATAATAATTTGTACGTTATAGAGATTTGTAACTATTGTCGTATGTGCGTTTGTGAGTCCATATAGGATTCAACAGTTATGTGACCAGTTTATGACTGAGTGTGTATGAAGTGTTTGGAATTGGGTAAAAACTGTTTCTTTATTTCAATTAATTTAAAACTGTCTAAGTGAAGTTACTGCCAAAAAAAAAAAAAAAAAAATAAATAAAATAAAGAACACAAGTAACAGAGCAGTATGTTGGAGTATAAGACTACTCTAAGTACAATTCACGTAATACAACACTACAAACTATATATCTAAAATATTGTTTAAAAGAAAATAGAAAAATTAATGTGAATTCTATGTTAAAAATTTTGGTTTGTAATATTTAAACCATTTTTAGAAATTCGTATTCGTATATTATCATTAAAATTTTTAAAAAGAAATAAAATTTTAAATAGCGCGAAATTTCTTGACTGCAGGGGTAATTTGAGTAACAGGAGTTACGACAAAACAGTCGGTCACTGTTTTGGATGGTTTGATTAGAACATGTTTATTATATTTGTAAGCTATTGTAAATTGCTTATGAAAATAACGATTCTGAGTGGGCCAATTTACCAATTAAAATTGAGTCGTAATAATAGGGTTTACTATTAGTATTTTATGAGTCGCTATAATGAAAATGGGTGAACAAAGTTTAAAACTGACAAAATGGTTGGGGGGTCTTAATTTTTTCATCACGATGTACACATCGTTTCAAAACTAATACTTACTAAAAAAAAATCCAACAAAAATAACAAATACCACGACAATACCATATTATCTTATGAATTATTAGAAAATTTCGGAAAATTTCCCCCCCCCCTATAAAAATAATATTAGTTTAAACAACGAGTGAAAATTTCAAATTATTAGGAAAATTATTCGAGAAGTTATTACGATTTATGTAATTATAGCATTAGCGCTACAGTGCATAATTCCTTTGTTATAATCAAAACAATACCATTTTATCAACACTTTTATGTAAGCTTTCAGAAACAACTGGGAAAATTTTTTAAAGCACATAGCGAATTTTGTTTTGCATAACATATTTAATTTTCAAAGTTTAACTAACATAATCGTGTGTGTGTGTTAGTTAAAATTTTTAGTGAATACGCAGTTGAAATCATACAAAAAAAAAAAAAAACGCCCTCGAAAGATGGGAAGGGGTGGAAATATAGTAAAATCAAATATACGACCCAATAACCGTCAATAATACAACGTTGATAACTAAAAATGTGCCTTTGCCGCTGTGCTTGCCTGAAAACGTCGATATCGACGATCTTTAAACAACTGTAATTTCTAAACGGATCCTCGTCGTTAAAAAATTAAGATAGGTACGTTCGTAATTAGGAAAAAATTCTGAACTTGTTAGAGAAAAAAAGTTGAAACGTGAAAAGTCAACATCACACAAATCGACTATCGAGTAGATATCGGCAGCCGCGGATGCGCCAGTGCCCGTATTATAATTGGATAGATATCGAAAAGCGTTTGTAACTTCCAAAGTAAGTACGACCGACTTTTTTTTTTTATACTACCATCAAATTATGCGTTCTAAAACACGCACATTTTGAAAAATGAAATTCGCTTGGGAACTAAACTGCGTTTATGCCAAAAAACATCAATAACAATATAGTTTTGATTATTAACAGTACAGTGCCTGGAAGGAACGGGTTTCTTTGATTTCGTCCATTTCTTAGAAACGAACTAGCAATGGTTTATCTAAAAGAGCGTAATAGAGTTCCGCTCTTTTTTTGGAGAAACATGAACGTTTTTTTTTTTTTTTGGTCCTTTTTTTCTGGTGACATTTATGAAAACAAGTAAACAATTTTTAGTTAGGTGAATACATTTTTCGATTTCTATTTAGAACTGTATTGATTTGGTCGTCATTTGTTATTATTGTCAGTCGCAGAGACACGATGACACGGAATAAGATTTACTTGTTAACACAAAATTATAAAAAGTGTTAAGTATTATATTATTGTGATTTATTAGAAGTGAAAATTTTTAATCTTTTTAATCTCATGGTTAAATATTTTTGATCAGATTTTTTTTTTTCAGTTATTTTCTAACCTATACTTTTATTTTCATCTTAAAAATACAACACGTTTCAAGTGTCACCAAAATAGGGACACACAAATGACAAACGGTTTACGGTTATCTATATACAAGCGTTACAAACTTCGGTAAATATATTTCATAAATCTGTATAAACTCATCGCAATAAGTCCGTCCCCCCTGTAAAAGACATCGTACGCTTGGAATATCAGAGATTCTTTAGAGTACCTACGTATTTTTATCTAGAGTATAAGGTTTAAACATATCACAAAACAGTTTTCTTTTTTTTCTGTAATTTATTATTATTTTTCAAGGAGCCTTTGTTTTTTTTATTTTTTTTTTATAATTTTTTAATTAGTTTCTTTTCCACAAGACGAACGTGAACGAGGACTAATTCCTTTTTAAAAAGAATTTTCCGAGCATTGAACAGTGTACGTGCACAACAACGTCTATATTTTTTAACTATTACAACAGTAGGCGTATTTTACTCACGGCAATTTCATCGTGGATCGTTCCTTGCACTATTCAGACGTCGGTAAAGGTAAATCTGTAATAAAAAAAAAAAAAACGTTTTATACACATATACGAACGGGCGACCGGTAGACGGAATTAATGTTGACTTACGTGTCAGTAGCGTAGTAGTTTGGTGCTGGGGTGCGTATCTCATCCGCGGCAAGTCGGCGGGGTCGTACGGGGTTCTACGGAACGAGTTTTTTCCAAGCGGTTGGTCGATCGGACGATATACCACCTACCAAGGGTACAACGGAGCGACTGGTTTCGAATGAACGTCCAGATGTAGCTTATAAAGGATTCTCGCTGCAGGTAAGCCCTTATCCTCGGACTAAAGTGGGAGAGGAGTATCTGTCAGAGTTTAAGCACGACTCGGGGGTAGGTGACATATTTCATCGACGACATGATCGCCGCCGGGTGCGCCATTTCGGGAGAGACGTTGTGAACGATTTTATCCACTTAACGAGCTCTCACACTCTAATGGTATACGTCAAGAAACCGTTAGGAGTGTAACACGGGACATACATGTAGATAGGTAGCTACCTCTACCCGAATGCCGTAACTACACGACATCTCGATTAGTCGCTGCACTGACTTTGGGTAGCCTTATGCTATCGCGGTTCGAACTTATTTCAATTTTTTTTTCAAAGTAACTATGCGTTTTGTGTAAAAACCAAATTCAACAAAAAGTATCAGCTGTGTGTTTGTAACTTAAATAACCATTATTACTGTACAAAGTGGTAATAAGACGTTAATAGTTGGATTAGCCGATCATCTGATCGAGTAAACGATAAACGCGTTTAAATAACGTACTACTATGTTAATATACATTTTTATACATGCAGAAATCGTTCGAGTTATTATTACGACGTTTAAGACGTGATCATAACAAAATTGAATAAATTTATACTTAAAACATTTTCGCCCAAAATCCGTTCTCATTTTAGGAACCGTTATGAATTGGGATTATGTTTAAGTCGGGCAGAATTGTAGAATAACTATATTATTTGAAACTTTCATGTCGCCCTTGGTATTATTATACATCATGGTATATAGATATTTTTATAGCATAAGGATTTAAAATCTAGAATGTTTACCACCTCTTTATACAAATTTTGCAGAGTGACGCGAAAAAATCATAGGTACTAAAAATTAAATTACAGCAATAAACTTGCCTCAAGGTTTCTGAGATGGGTTTGGGCGTATGGTACGCACCACTCCAAACAGAGATACCATGAGAAATAATTGATTGCTCTGCAAGTATTTAAAGTGTCTAATTTAAAATTTATTTGAGACATTTAAAATGAGAAAAATTTTTAATTGTGTTATTAATAAGTACGTCGCCATTTGGTTTTTCATCAATAAAAATACTTAGATATTTGATGTGATTGATGTGACTCGAAAGGAAGAACATAAAGCTGCAGAAATATGTTTTTTCCAGAACGGAATATACCAGAAAGCTATACTAAGGCCTAAATACCAGTAAACTAAATTTGTAGTTAATATGTAGAGGCATAAATGAGTAATAATCTGTCTGTTATTTTTCGACTCGGTGGCGTCACGAAGACGGGCCGCAACCGCTGTCAGCCGCTGTGTAAGCGGGTGAAATCTGATAACAAAGGTGCGTCGATTTCTTGAAGACAAAATAAAATAAAATATTATTTTCGATAGAAATCAGTATTGTCAGTGGCGTGTTTTCGAATTTTTCAGGGGTAGGGTCCATATAGTTAAATATTATATTTCCATTATTGTTATAATCTATGATAGTTTATAACATTTGTGTACCTAGCCATATTTTTGAGGTGGTTTAATTAAGTGTATTTGTAATGATTTACTTATTAATAATATTATATTATATTTTACTATGGGTACCTTCTTAAAAGTTAAAACAAAAAATAATTTTATAAAATAAATTCAAGTCATCTTATTTTTATTTTTTTTGATAACTCATCTATCACTTCATCAACAGAAATTTCAACTTCTCTGTGAATGTTCATCATGGCCAATCCATTTAGTCTTTTCTAAAACAAAATAACCACAAGAATGTATTAGTTTTTAAATTTAAATTTCTTTACGTATTATATTTTATTTCGTAGATATGATCCTTTTGAGAGATGAAAAAGTCCGAGAACGACGAAAATGGTTAAATTGCCAAATTCGGCGTCAGAACTTGTTAAACTATTGCTATAAAAAATTATTCCAAGTCGTTTTCAAACTTTTATGTACTAAATTGATTTAATACGTCGTAAAAGATTGAAAAAGGTTTTTTTTTTAGGTATAATACACTATTCTTTCCAGCCCCCCATGATACGCAGAGTAATCCGCTGATCTTTTCACAAAGTACCTTATAATTACCATATATTATAATAAGTTGTTTCATCTAGATTTTTTTTACTGCCAACGTCTTTTCCAAATTTTATGTAAATAAATGTTAATATTATAATGAATTATTGGTGAGTTTCTTTTTTATAATGATCTTTTTCATTTTCACCCAGGACTTATTAGATTAGAGACCTTGCTCAGAAGCGTTTTTTTCGAACAAAATGATGTTTGAATGAAAACGTTGCTTTCAGATATTAAAATATGATACGAATAATTCTGAAACCAATGACCGACCAAAAGCGTATAGTCGGTATTGTACCTCTACTCAAGTACCGTTCTTTTTTTTTTACTTACTGTTCAGCAAAAAAATTAATCTTTCAAAAAATTAAATTAATCAATAAACATTTAGCTTGAATATTTCGAAAATTGTTATACGTAATCATCTGACGAGTGACGACTAAAAAGGTGTCATAAACCTAAGATAACGCATTAAAAGTATTTATTTTATCGTAATACAAAAGGTTACATACAAAACGGAAATAGTTACAACAGCACTTTGATAGATTTTGGACTGTATACTTTATGTACCTGTTATGTTTTCAGAAAAAGCTATGTCTATCCATTTTCAATATTGTTTGATTATTAAATAAAACTATTTAATATAATTTATCAAGCTCGTATTAGTTCTTCAAAAACGTGGACAAAAAATAAGTATTTTATTGAATGAATGCGATAAACGAACAATAAGTTATAAAAAATGTTTTTTTTTTTTATACCGAAAACTCAAATATTGTCAAAATTAGTTGAAATTTGTACCATACTTGAATTTCAATTATTGTTAACATAATGTACAAATGTATAGCAATTATTATTTTTCAAATTTAAACACCGTAAATAAGTCTAACTTATTATTTTTGATTAGGTACTACATGAGTTATTGTCTTTTCAAGGCAACCTCATTGTAGATCATGTTCGTTGTTCGAATTTATCAGATCAACCCAAAAAAAATTATCAATAACAATTTGAATATACTATGAAATCAGGTTACGATTTGAAGCACACAAAGACACATCAAAACATGTGGAAGCATATAATGCAGTATAATAAAACATCAAATAAAAGAAAGAAAACACAAATTTTGAAATAAGTACGTATATACAATTAGTACAAAAAATTAACAATAAAACACTTCATCATAATAATATTTTTTTATAATGATCATTTCAGATTCTGAACGTAGAGGAAGTGCATAATACCCTATTAAATAAAATATTTTTTTCTTCTTTGTCATCAACCGTAAGAGCCAAATGAAAACAATTGCATTTTTTAAAAAAGAAGGTGGTACCAAAAAATAGGGGATATTTTTAAAGATGACCGTATGTTTCCTTTTATGTTTGAGTTTCTAACCAAAAGAAAAAATAAAAACTTTTAAACAAACGTAAATATTTTGATAAGTATATTGAATTTAGTGGCGGCTTTGAAACTGAGGCTCCTCGAAAATCATTAGCTACTTACAAAAATGATGTATCATTCGATACTAATAAAGAATTGAAAAACTATACAGACATTTTCATATAAATCACAAAGTTTATAAAATCTACATCGAGTTTTCTTCATATTATACAAGCCACTAAATGTATAAAAAGCTATTCTGATAGGTATTTGTATCAAAAAATTAAGTCATTACGATTTACGACGATCAGTGAAACAATTTTCTTGTTTGATGTGCTTCTTTTAGTAGAAATTAATTGTTTACATTTTCAATATATTTTGAATATTTTGTTACAAGATTCTACATCGCGCTACCAGCTACTACTGATTCATGTAGTTTTGCTGATTATCTAATTTCACAAATTATTTTGGAGAATTGGTTTCATAATTTTACTTAGTCGTTTTAAAATCGGGTTTTTTTTTTCATAATACGACTCTTCTAAACGTTTTTCATACATTCACTGTAATTTGTTCTTATATATTATATCGGAATGGATAAGAAAAAAACGTTTTGCCCCACGTCAACAAAATTATTTTTTCAATCCTTTCAGACCCAAATTATGTTAGAATATAGAGATTTTGCCTAAAAAGTATTTTTCTTGAAATCGTGAACCAGTTTTTATCATTTTCCTTTCAAAATGTTTGAAAAACAAAAAATATTTTAACGCAGTTTTGTGGGAACTATTTTAACGCGTATGGATGGTGTAAGTGTTGGTGTAATAATTGTTCTATCTTCAAAACTCTGATTTCTATAAAAAAAAATTGGAATATTTTTGCTGTAATGTTTATAAGCAGCTCTACAGGGTCTGAAAGAGCAAGATGGTGAATTTAGATGACCTTTTTGTTTTAAAATACTGTTGTAGACTATTAAAATGTATCAAAGTAGATATATCTTACGGTCTAACGTCACGTTGTGTCGATCGTCCATTACTGCGATTAGCGTTAAGTATTTATCTGTTAAGCACTTACCTTTAAGTGGTTTTAAGTGTTTTGGGTTTTTATCCGTGTGTCAACGTGGACTCGGTGGTGTTCCATTTGGTTAAAACGCGGGCATTGTGTTGGTCACGAGTGAGGTTACTTAATACTAACGGTATTGTTCACGATCAGTGACATAATTTATGTAACCGCTCATTGTTAGTACTTACTCACGATTTATTGAACCTTATTCTTAACTGCACTTAAGTCCAAATCTCGTCTTTTTACTGATTAAAATTTCCGTTATAAATGCACTTAAGTGTTTAATTTTTTTTTTTTTTCATGTTTGATAAATTCTTAACTCAAGCCGTCATCGTTTTGGTTTTGACTCAACCATATATATATATATAAGTAAATCCACAAAAAACTTAATTGAAACGATCTAAGCACAAACTACATTTATTTTAAGTTCAAAACCAAGTTGACGTCTATTAAGTTACAGTATTAAACAATACTGAAACGTATATATGCGTATGAATATTAAAGTGATTGATGTCGTCGTCGTTGGTTGTATAACTTTTCAATAAATTCGAAAGTAATAATTACAAAATTATTACCATAATGGCGTAAACGAGATTATCTTAGTTTAGGAGAAGTTTAAATTTTTCGTCCGCGGTCAAAATGTGTTAAGTCTAAAATAACATGTTTTCAGTAAGGTCAATAAAGAGTTTGAAAATAATTTTTATACCTGTTTTTAGTGGTATAAAGTTTGTTTTTCATATTTACGCATATACATATTTTATAGTTTTCTGTTATGTTTCCAGACGATTGAAAAAAAATTGTTTAGTTTAATTTTTGTGTGCTTACCTCAAAACCACTATTTAAAAATTTGACCATAATTGTATCATTTTAACCGGGACTTGAAATGTCTCAATAGATTTACTTTTTGATCAAATTTTAGCGTTCTAAATACTGACTTAACCATTTCCCCGATATTAAAAATGAATAAACTAAAACTTTCACATAATATAGAAATGGGTAAAATACAAGTCTGATTTTAAGATATTTCAAAAATTGTTGATCTAAGTATAACACTTTGACATTTCGACAATTTTCATTTTTTTTTTTTTTTGATAAAAATTTAATTTTCCACAAAAAGTATTGAAACTTTAATACAAGGTTGCCAATATGTAAACACATACGTTAGTAAAAAATTTCATAAATCTGTTTGTTTAATTTTTATTTTCAGTTTTTGGAAACATTTTCGAAAATCGGTCATACATTTGACGTATTATCGGGAAAGAATTCGAAACTCAGACATATTTGTTATTTAAGTTTTGAAAATTACATGTACTATGTAAAACTAAATTTGCTTTCTGAAGCAAAAAATTTTGAATAAATTCACCCAATAGTTTCAAAAAACGTATAAAAAAGCATTTATAAAACGGTTACCTGTTATTTTGATTATAACAATAATACACAGTTGTTGTGCAATTGAAACTTAAATCGAAATAACTCCTCAAATAATGGTTGAAATTGTTTGACATTTTCCCACATTATTTGAATTAATTTTCTTTATGTACGTGAGTACAACCTTCAAAATTTTTGTAGTAGTACAATTACCCCGTGATATTTGATATTTTTCAATTAGTTATTTTGGTATATATTTTGAAATTATTTTCTCATGATGATAAAATTAGTACTCTAAACAACTATTTCGATTTTAAACTGTTTTCACTGCTTTTAGTTGCAGTGTCTAAAAGAAGACTCTAATAGTAAATTCTATTGTTACGGCATAATTTGTATAAGTTAACTGAGCTCACTCAGAATTGTTATTTTCATAAGCCTCCCAAAATAATGATTCACGCCACCTAGAGTGGTTTCGCCTCTTTTTTCCCATCAAAAAACGATAAATTCTTTAAAAATGCTTCGATTTCTACACTTATACCCAGTTTCTGGTTACTTGTTTACCGCGCGGTGTTTTGAGAATTTATAATAATTAGAATTGAAAGTCTAAAAGGTTCCGAAAAAATGTAAACTAAAAAACCGGTCAGAATTACGGTAAAATCGTTTTTGAAACAGTCGATTTCGTTTTTTGGCCATAACTTCCAAAATAATGATTGAAATGAGTTGAAATTTTCACAAAGCGCACAAGACGTATGATATTACAAATTTCAAGAGATTTTGAAAATTTACATTTTTTTTCTAATTTTTGTTCGATAAAATGTTTTAAAAATTCAATGCCATACAGCTGTCCATTTACCATTAAAGTTTTTTGAAAATTGTTAGTCACAATTTTTTTTTTTATTTGTTTACAAAAAAAAAAAAACGCCCAACTTTCATATTTCTGGACTTGTTTTGGACAATCAGAAATCGTACCATCGACAAATTCATTAACTATGTGATATCTCTGATGTTTGAATTCAAGTGAAAAATACCGACTCTAAGCAGAACAACAAACACCAAAGTTAGATTTATCTAGTAATTTTTAAACATAAAAATCCAAATTCACAATGAAGATTAATAAGTTTATGGGCAGTCCATTTGAATAAATAATAAATAATAGTTGAAAATCAAGGCTGTTATCTCGTTTAAAGTGGTGGTGATAAGTTAATTTAATTTTGATTTAACGTGTTTCAGCTTTAAATTAATCTGTAAAAATTAACTCTTAAAACTTTTTAAATAAAAAAAAAAAGTTTAGTGAGAAGAAACATTCAAAGAAAAAACATTTTATGCAAGTACTGAACCGTTTGAATGAAAAATACAAACTAATATTTTTATTTTAAATAAAGTTGATTTTTTTTTTTTTTAATTTTATCAATTCACGTTTGACCTTACTCAACTTTTGGTTTTTTTCAGTTGACTTGGTAAAAAGAGGCGTTTACTTGACCAGCTTCACTTACGCTCGGTAAGGGACCTTGAGGTACAGAATATTTCACAGGTAAGTAAATATTGCGAGAGTACAGACCTTTACTATTTGAAACGTTTTGCCGACATGGAAATTTAGGAACACGAATGTCAATTGAAATAACTATCGATTCTTTAGAAAATGCTACGCCACAGGTACGTAGATAAAGTAACTTGTGTTTAAATTTCAACTTTGTTTGAATTCTTTAACGAAACAAAGTCCAGGATTCATGGCACTAATGTTAAAGTTAATACTTGGTGAAATATGCCGTGTACAAATTTCGCCCGCCGCACAATGTGCAGTGCTCGCGTTCCGTACGTAACGACTTGTGCGGCGGCGTCATTGGTCGACGCGCAGAACCGTCGTAGCCGACGCGGACGGTTCGCGCGCGGCCGGGCGGGGCGGTCCGCAGCAGCGTGAGCGACGGCTCGCAGCAGCGTGAGCGACGGCTCGCAGCAGCGAGAGCGACGGCTCGCAACAGCGAGAGCGACAGCTTGCAACAGCGAGAGCGACGGCTCGCAGCAGCGAGAGCGACAGCGCGTACGCGGCTGCGGACGTCGGTGCGATCGGTTTGCGGCTTGCGCGAAAAACCGGCGTACAGATGATTCGTATTTTTTAGATTTCTTTTTTTCTGCGAACACTTTTTAAAGTAAAAGAAATACTCACCCGATTTTTGAAGTCAGTACGTTTCCTGAAAGGTCTACGGACTGAGCTGATAACACGAGGTGTGTCGAATTTTAGAGTTAAAAATTAAAAAAGTTACAGTAGGTAAAAAAAAAAAGAAACAAAACTTGAGGAACATCGTTAAAATCTATGGCTAACGTGTTACTGCCACGACGATCGATTCAACGTTTTAACCACAACCTCTAAAATAATGATCTATACACTTGCTGAATCTTTTGCGCGATACCAAAATAGGTATAACACAGGTTTATTTTTTTTCAAGCGATTTCGGATATTTTTAAAGAACTTTAAAATTTTCGAAAACTTGCATTTTTTTTTTTTTTTTAAATTTTAGTTCGGTACAAATTTATTTTTCCACGTAAAGTTTCGAAACATTTGTTACAACGCACAGGAAACATTTAAATGCACATAAAAAGTTCGAAAATCTATAGACACAACTTTTTTGTATAACCGTTGGAAAATTGTCAAAAACTAGTCATACATTTGATTTATTTTTGGATAAAAGTATTCGTAACTCACACACCTGTTATTTAGGTATTGAAAATTAATTACGTTGTATCAATCGAAATTTGCTATGTTTCAAAAAAATCCACCCGATAGATTCCTGAAAGCGTATGAAAAAAGTATCGAATAAAATGCTTATAAAGTACCTAATTTTGATTGTAACGTTGGAGATACGCACTGTTGCGCGATCGACACTAAAATCGTAGCAACTCTTCAAATAATGCTCCGAATGGTTTGAAAATTTCACGCGTTATTTAAATTAATATTCTTTACACGTTGATACGATTTTCGAATCCATTTTTTTTTTTAGAAAAATTTTAGTGAAAAAAATGGGTTCGATAAAACGATGTGATTTCGATTTTGTTAAATTTGCTTTTTACCGGGACTATAGATAACTGAGCTCGTTTTTTCGAAGCCGATGACTTATCACCGATTTGCAATATTAAATGATACGTTTGAACCACAACTTTCAAACTCTTTGAGTGATCACTGTTTTTTTTTTTTTTTTTAAATTGGTCGTTATTTTCAGACATTTTTGGGTCGTTTCAGCTACAACGCGGTTTTTGTGGTGGTTGATCGAGAACGCCGTCGATTATTTCCGAGTATTTTGTACGCATGTCTCTTACATACTTATGTAAAGATTTGATGATCACGGATTACTGCCATTCAATATATGTACACTGCAGACGCAGAGTTTTATAACAAATCATGCGTCAGTTGTCGTCATCAAATCGGCTTAACGTTTTAAAAGAAAAATATAAAAAGCATTTTTTTTCTTCTCACGGTACTTAAACATTCGGTTGACCTGTACAGGATGCTTCACGATCCGAACGAACAATTATTTACAACAGATTATTTTGTACAGGATTTGACGTTTGTTTTTTTCCTTACATTCTTTTCAAACAAAGTGCGTT
Source organism: Hormaphis cornu (assembly GCA_017140985.1). Classification (NCBI taxonomy): domain Eukaryota; kingdom Metazoa; phylum Arthropoda; class Insecta; order Hemiptera; family Hormaphididae; genus Hormaphis; species Hormaphis cornu. The sequence continues at coordinate 30,378,861 of CM029361.1, read as the reverse complement.
TTTAACCGTGTATGATCATTAGATATTATTATACATACATATATTGTTACTAGATCATTGAAAAATTTACATTATTATAAGAAACCGAATTCACGATAGGGTCCATACCATTGGATATTGTAAGGAATTTTTACTGCCGACATAAAAACAATTTAACTGACCACAACATGACGTCATAATCAAAATCAACTTCACTTTATGAGCAAAAATAAAAAAAAAAAAGGAGGAAAATATCAGTGTTACATAATAAACCGAATCTAATACATATACCACCTACCTATAACGGTATGATCAAAACTCGTGACTTATTATTAAATACCTACCTATCAGCTTACATTAGTAAGTAAGTAATTTAAACATCGAAAGATTTGTAAGAATATCGTAAAAAAAAATTTTCTCGTCCGGTAATTATTATACTCATCTTCAAACGGGCGACAAAATATTTTCTGTGGGTGACATTTATGTTAGTTAAAATAATCACTGGGCCGTGTAATTATATTGTATTCGACCATGAACCCTAAGAGCGATGTAACAACAAAATGCTGTGATCAAAAAAACTGGAAGTCGACCAAAAAAAAAAACGGTTTACGTTTACGCACAAATCTAACAACGGCTGCGGGTCGAAAATGTTCCGCGCTCAGTGCCGTCAGCCGGTTTAGGGATATCTCTGGAGATTTTCCTGGATCAATGAAATGGAAACTGTCAAAACTGTCACTCGAGGTTTTTTAAGCTGCAGACGCGATCCGAGCGTTTTCCGACGGCAGGATATCAGATGGATTTTTCGAAGACGAATTTTTTGACGAACGTCAAGTTGACGTCGTCAACAAACGGGGAGATCATCAAGCCGGGAGACATGAATCGAAATCGTTGACGAACGATATCGAAGCGTTTGACCCGTGTGCGTTTTGGCTACACTGGCGCACGATATTTTCCACGGCGTAACAAAGAGTAGATAAAGCTTTTGTCGCTGCGTACGCGAATTGGCCGACCGCGCTACACGCCCGCCCGCGCCAGTATCATCAAAATAACACGAGATACCGCGTTTTGCAACGATTCGTTTACGCCGTCCACGCGCACCAAAAACTTTTAAACCCGGCACAGATCCGCTGCAATCGTCGCCCACAATATTATTACGCGGTTAGTGAGAAAAGTCGTTTCGTACTTCCCGTCGCGTCTATAATACAACAATAATAATACGCGGCGGTTTCGTGTCGTTATTGCAGGAATCGTCGGAAAAACATCCAGCACGCTCCTCCGTTTGTCAAGAAATCGTGCGTCGCGGGCAACTAGAGAAGACGTCAACGGGTATTTGATGTTTGTTATTACTAGCCGTTAGTATTAACTTGGTGTTCGGATAGAAGACGCGGCGGACGGAGGAGTTAGCCATGATAATTTACAATACGTACCCCTTCGAATTTCCTTCGCGAATTTTTCACAAAACCATCCGCAGACGGTGTTTCCGGACCCATGGAAAAGTCGGGGAATTTCAATAATTCGTCGCGATGGTTTTAAGCCGGTGCTACGCGATGCGTCCAATACCATCAAACGTTGGCCACGCGATCGGTTCGCCACATCGTGTATATAGCCGTAATGCGTCGAGTGACAGATGTTTGTGTCCTAAGTTGGCGACGGAACGAAAGTCGGTATTTTTGACACGCGTCAAAGGAGCATCCAACGTTGGAAGCGAGTTGCTAGTGTTTTCCAATCTACGTCCGACATGACGCTCGATCCAACGTTGGTCACAACGTGTAAGCCGCATCCGTCAGTCAAACATTGGTTCCGATGTTCAGCCAACGTTTGACACGTCGTGTAGCACCGTGGCTTCATTCTATTCCGAGGTTCTGGTCCCGGTTCCGGCGTCGATTTTATACTACGTATAATATAAAATATTCAAATAAAATATTATATTATAACAGGTGAAATCGGGGACTAAAATATTGGATAGAAATTAATGAGACGGCATTGTATACATATACATATTTATATATATAATATTCCGCGTACGAAATCGTACGGGTTTCCTATAATACGTAATACTATAGTATAGATAATGAGATAGGTACGACGTCGCTGTTGTATGAAATAATACTATATTTTCATATTATTTTGAACCTTTTATTAATCTACACACTTTTAATTACCTTGCTACACACCGACTGTGCACGTCGCACTGTCGGAATTCTCGCGCAATGAAATATCCGTCCGTGTGTACGAGTAACAATAGTTGTAAATTTTGAAAAACTATTATTATTGAAAACGCGGCGGAAAGCTATTGATTTTACAAAGATGAGGGTTTTTTTTTATTTTTTATTTTTGTGTCCGTGACACGTGTAGCTCCTAGGGAATTACTCCAATCTTCAACAACAGTACCTCTTTCCGGTAGAGAATTTTATATCCTTGGTGCATTATTGATCGTGTTTTTTCGAAATTTTCAATTCCAAAAAAGTTTTTCAGGAAAAACAAAAAAAAAAAAAATTAAGAAAAAACGGAAAACGCATTTTTGACAAAATCAATTTTGTTTATTGGTCATAACTCCCAAAATAATGGTTGGAAAGACTCGATATCTTCACACAATATTAACATTGGTAATGTACAGGTGTGAGGCAAATTTCAAAACACTTTACAAATTTTTGAGCTAAATATAGAACTTTGAAATTTTCAAAAACTTCCAATTTTATTGTCATTTAATTTCAATAAAAACTTATATTTTCCAGAAAAAGTTTTGAAAATTTAATACAATGTTAAAAATATATATAACTGTTCGTAACTAAAAAATTTTAAAAATCGTTAGTCACAATTTTTTTTATAGTCGTTTTAATTCTGAAAATTGGCCGAAATTTGTCATTTTGTGTTTTTTTTTAAAAAAAATTGTAACTTACACAATTTTATTATTTAAGAATTAAAAATTTAATATGTTGTGTAAAACGAAAATTGCTATAAGTATACGAAAATTTCAAAGAAATCGGCCCAGTAGTTCTCAAGAGCGTACAAGAAAAATGTCGATAAAATGGTCGACATTTTATCGATTATATCAAATAATACGATATCATTTCGATAAAATGGAAATATTGTGATTTCACAATAAAAATTGTACTGCGAGCCAGAACAATTTATGTTGAGATATTTCTTCTTAAACAGTTTATATTCTCTATTCAGAGGCGAACGCAGAAATTAATTTCGGGGGGTGTTTTCTGAAAATGTTTTAATTTATATTTATATAAAAGAATCATATAGAATCAAACTACCTTATATATTATATATTTTATAGTAAATAATTTTATAAATTACTAAAGACGGGCAAAATAATTTTCAAATTTTAAAACTGTGCCTTTACTACTTCAAATAGTCTAGTAGGTATATGTATGTTTGAATGATATACTTAGGTATGAAAATTCATGTAGGTTAGGTTAGGCTTATTTAATATTCGTTTTAGTCATATTTTCTCAACATCTTGTTTAGGTACATAGCTAACGAATTGTAACAAATATTTTTAATTATTTTTGCTCCTCTTTTTCTAAAAACCGTGCCAATTATTGCTACAAATTAGTATTTCTATTATAAACTTGCGTTTTTTTTACTCTTATCGGTGTGCCTATCGTTAAAACATTTAGCTCTTAATAAAGATACCCGCCGTTTTTCCCGAATGGACTTTTTTCCGAAAGTCCGTGAATCCCAAACCCTTTTTTCCGATGGTTGTACTGTTCCCAAAATTAAAATTTAAAATTTTGAAAATATTGTCATCGAAACTATTACGAAGAGTTTTAAATAAATATTACTAACTAGTTAATTTGAAAATTGTAACTATGCTCTAAGGCTTTTTAGGAACCATGTATAAGACGTATAATATATGTACATTTATACAAATATAAAGTCCACAGAAACGTGGTACACAAAAATCGTCTGCTCTTGTCTTTTTTTACTTACAAGATAACTTTTACATTTTATATAATGATATTAAATTAAATACATTTATGGCCCACATTAAAAAAACACATTTTAGAATACATTTTAAATCTATTACACAACGTTTTTTAACTAAATTTTAGTAAACAAAAACTGTAAAATATTGTCGATTTTTAACAATAATATTTTATAAGTTTTAAAAAGTTAAATTATTACACTGGCATTTATTATTTTATTGTTAATCGTATTGATTTGTTTTGATTTTAATCATTAAACGTTTCGGGAAAAAGTATATTTGGGAATAAAACACCCGGGAAAGAAGTATTCGGATTTACTGACGTTCGGGAATTTTGATTTGGCAAGAATACTGTGAAAAAATAACAAACTAAGTTGGGTTTCGGAAAAATTTAAAATTTTTCGCCACCGTTGTAGAATTTTACAATATAGAATCGTCCCTTAAATGACGTAAAAACTTTGTATCTATATAATATTTCTGAGTACATTTTAACAGCAGGTTCCTAATCGTTTTTAATTTGAAAATTATGTGTGTTTCTTATTTTAAAATCAACAATGCTCTATACTTTCTATCGAGCTAATACGAAAATTGAACATATATATAAAAAAATCAATTAGCATACGTCTATATGTTAGTATAGTATAAATCCACTCATGTTGTCTGTTCATGGTTATAATAAGAAGACCTTGACCGTAGGTATCTACGGTATATATATATAAGTTTTAAAGATCTATATATAAGTTTTTGTTAATGGGGTCCTTTTTTTTTTATCAAGATTTGGGAAATACAATGACGTAGACACGATCCATTAGCGATGCATTAAATTTAAAAGCATTTCTATGTTGATGTCACTCGCATTATATATAGTATACCTGTTTTTATAGCACACAAAACAATAGTCAATAATCCGATTTACTGTTTAGTATACCGTTACTTTTATTCCATCGAGTTCACGGTCAAGGCGACGGGGATTAAGTGCACGTGTGTTGCTTAAAATAGAAATAACCTTGGTTTGGTATTTACTTTTTATGGGAAACCACTTATGACGTTGTACTGTGTTAATATGATGTTGTTCTGTTTTAGTCGAGAAAATAACAAGGATAAAATATTTGTGATTCTATTTTGGGAAAATTTCAGTGTAATATGTATAAACTGTAGTAGGTATCCGTACAGTCATATAATTTTTTTTCTTTTTAGATTTTGAGCGTAGCAATGAGAAATGTTTAGTAGACATTTATTAGTATACCTTACAATGACGTATTTTCATTTCTAAAATCAAATTTTCGGGTGTCCCAATCTTTACAAAAGATTTACCCTCTAAATTGGCCCGAGATACTTGTTTTATTGATACCTTCTTTTGAAATATTGTTTATACTTTATTATGTAATTGAGTTATGATTAAAAAACAAAAAAATTCAAGATTTAATCAACGGAAAATGTTTAGTTGATCAGTAAATATGTTAATGAAAAAATACAAAACTTGACAAAAGTCTATTCTATTCTGTTAAACAAAAACAAAAATCAATAATACGAGTACATATAGTTAACTACTTACCTATATTTATAATTTTTTTTAGTGCTAACAGACAACTTTTAGTTACACAAACTCGATATACAGCTATAGATTAAAAAAATCTAAACTAAATTTAATGAAGCCACGTTAATTTTGAGTTGATTTAAGTTAAAAATAGTGTTAATGTAAAAACAAACGTCCAGAGACGGGCACCCCGCACAGTGGTCTAAAAATTTTAGTTGGACAAAAATGTATTTTTTTAGAACTTTTTAGATGAATAAAAACGTTAAGACTAATAATGTACAACTCGCATTAGACAAAAAGTATTTAAAAATAAAATATTGAAATATAGTTGGAGCTTTCTGTAATAGTGTACAATTGTTCACAATAATTTTTTTTTTTTTGTGATCACAAGTTCTAGTAGAAAAACTGCACAGATTTTAACGTATGATACCTTAAAAGATAGATGTATGATTCGAGATGGTACTTTATTTGAAGCGTTTTTTAAAATTTTGATTATTTTCGAAGTTCTGTGGAAATAACAAAAACTTTTGTGGTTAGGTGTTTTAGAAAATTGGTTCACACAATTTTGGTTTGTAGCCGATTTAACGTTTTTATTTGTCGTAAAATACGTCATTCCGGGCGGCCGTGTATTTCTCATGGGGGAACAAAGAATTACGGGAAACGTATTTTTGACACATCGATTTAGATATTTTAGATTATAACATCCAAAATAAAAATCGGTCCAAGCTGAAACTTTTACACAATACTAAAATAGGAAGGATACAGATTTGATAAAAGTTTTTATTGTTAAAGTAATGTTTTTACCACGACGTATACTAGACAACTGCTCAGAATAGTATTTTCAAAGGCAATGATTTATCGTTGCTTTCAGAAATTAAATAATGCGTTTAAACCACAACTTCTAAACTAGTGACCCATCCAAAGCGTAGCCACTACCCCGTCAAACTACCCACGTGACCTAGACTGATCCCGGTCTTACTTTTTTTTTTTTTAACGTAATTTGTCAAGTCACTAAAATATTACTATGTGCATTTATTTTTTTTTATAAAATTTATTATACTTATAATTATTGGTAGTTGGTACTCACGCAATATTTGTTCCAATCAATTATTTAGAGCGGGTACCTAATAAACCCTTATGTAATATAACTATTTGTTTATCTTGCATGTACACTATTATTCTTACTTTTAATTTACAATAAAAATAATTTTGACGATTGTTGTAATAGAAATTTTAGTTGTTTGAAAAAATAACAGAAATCAAATCATCCAAATCAAAAAATAGAACTTATGGAGTATAATAGTGTAATTTGTAATGTAATATACAGGTATAGGCACTTGAACCTAAAGAATATTTAATTATATTTAATTTAATTATTGAAACAAATAGGTTATGATTAAAATGAAAAGAAAAAGTCAAGTTTCTTGTTACAAAATTGTTAGTTTTTTTATAGATAAAATTTGATTATAATCTTTTTGCGTGTGAACACAAATGATGATCAGTATAACTAATAACTTGCAAAGAGTAGATACTTTCGTAAATGTAATTTTATTGTTTAAGTTTATCTACTGATTGAATTAATAATTAACTTTAATTTTTTGTTGTTTAGATTTTTGACAAAACAAGTAATCTGAGAGAACCGAGATGATGAGTGACAAAAAACGTGAAGTCATTAAAACGGCGGAGAAGCGTGCACACCACAATGCATTAGAACGCAAACGACGTTATAATATAAAAGACAGTTTTACAGAACTTAAAAATTCAGTTCCAGCATTAGCAGATGAAAAAATTGCTAGCCAAGCATTAATATTAAAATCAACTTCCGATTATTTGAAACATTTGAAGCGCAGAAATCGATTCCACCAACGAGATATCAATGATCTCAAGCGAGAGTATAGTATTTTGAAAAATGAGATTAATAAGTTGAAAAAAGTCAAAGCTACTGAAAGCCACCCTACGAAATCTGTCAAACTAGCAAACTCAGACCAGTCAGGATCGGAAAATGTAGACATGTCAGAATCGGAAAATTATGACGAGTCAGGATCGGAAAATGTAGACATGTCAGAATCGGAAAATTCTGACGAGTCGGGATCGGAAAATGTAGACATGTCAAAATCGAAATATTCTGACGAGTCGGGATCGGAAAATTCTGACGTGTCGGTTAGCGAACTTCAACGATTTTAATAAGCAAGAGTTTGGTTGATAAATGTTGTACATATTTGTTGGTTAATATTATGTAAGTTAATATTATAACAATAAACGTCTAAAAATTTAATTTAATTTTAAAATCGTTTGTGTCTGTTAATTTTATCTCTACCTGCGGACATCTGCAACATATTCGTAGTTCTTAAAAAAACGTGAAGTTTATTTTTCTCGAAAATACCATATAACATTTCTACCTATAGGCTATAACCGTATAGTATGGAATTTGAGTTGCGTACAATATATGACAGTTGAGCGCAAAAAAATATGAATGATTTTCGAATTTAGGTGTTCCCTAACAATTTTGCGAATAGCACCGTGTGATACCTTGTGTTCCTTTTGTGTCACCGTAACGTAATAAAGATAAAAATTACACTAGTTCGTGATTTAAGTCACTAGACAGTTACAAACTAGTTGGAGATCACATTCCACGCATGAAAGTACTGATCGGTGACTGGAATCGCACACAAAAATGATTTGTGTCTATTTTACTGGCCAGACTAAAACTCCCCGTCCCGAGGCCCATGTGGTCCAAACGGGCTGAAGGGTTAAACCTAAGGGTTAAAGGCTCAAGGGCTTACAAAACGGTATCGCGTGTGAGTCTCGACCCTCCACCACCAGTACTCTTCCCTCCAGGGGGGTGAATACACCTTTTTAACAATTGTTTTTCACTCCAAACTTGACGACTCGTTCTATTCTACTCCAAAAAATGATCACAGTCCACTGATATAGAATAAATCATTATAAAAAGAACACAGTTCACGTAAGATTATATCTTCCTAGAGGGGAGGAATAATATTATATTATATTATTATTGGTGGTGGAGGATTGAAGAAATTCATGACATTAGGGACATCGTCTTGTTAAGCCCTTACGAAATTTCGGCTCGTCCGAGAGTAGCGGGAAGTTCAAACTCCGGACCCCACTTTTATAATAGTTTTTCCAGCCCTACAGGGTTGAACTCGTTGAAATGTGTATTGGTCATTATTTAATATTGGTAGTTAGGAAACTAAAGTAGCTTGGAGACGACGTCACTATCAACTATAACCTGTTGACAACTCGTTTCGGATTAGTTACAAACAATAGTATAGCGACGTGTACTATAGCTGGCAACCCAAAACAAACATATTGGTAGGTAGCAGAATAAATTACTCATCAGTTTTCATTCGGCATCTCCGTGAGCGAACGGCCTGAAATCGTACAAAATGTTGTAATATATTCCACGCGTATTGCACGTAGGTAGGTAGACACGTTATTTTTCTGCTTTTTTCTACTCGATTTCCACGTTTCCGAAATCCACGTAAAAATTTATGTTTATAAACATACGTTCGATACGTTCATATTTGGGCTTGCTTTCACCGTTACGTGCTAAAATAATACGCGTTGGTTTATTTACATAGGTTTGGACAGCGCTTGCGGGATAGAGAAAAATTGCACTTTTATCATTATTAAAAAAAAAAAAAAAAACGTTTTATATATTTCGTTGCTTAAACCGATTATAAAATACGAATATGCGTAAGATATTAAGAAAGAGGTACCTACACGACACACTTGACATTTTTTGTTGGAAGAAAGAAAGAACAATGACAATTGTAGGCGCAACAAACGATTATGTGAGAAAAAGATGTCGCGAACAGTACAAAATATAAACGTATGACGATTAGGTTTAGTAAATATTACTAGATAGTTTTTTCCATAAATATATTATAATGTTTGTAATGGGGGAAAAAAAATAATAAATACTCGGATGAATATAGTTTTAATTTCCACCTCAAAATATTTATTCACGACGACTTCTTGCTTCATAAATATAACAGAGCTTATGTAGTCACTCACGCGTCGACTTATTTTTTACCGTTACTCTTTCACTGCAACAATGTCAAAAGAATGTATAATGCGGTATGTACGTCTCAGGTTCTCCACGAAACTATATGGAAATACTCGCACCGTGTGAACGTGTTATGTTTTTTTTTTTTTTTACTTTTTTTAAGCTTGTATAATCTTTTAAATTTTTAATCACCTCCGTCGTACACGTTACATTTTATACAGACGCACACACGGCGGACACTATCGGACAGAATAATCTTGGTCCGACAGCGTACCGTTATTTCATTGCGTACACCGAAAAAATATTACCTTACTACAACATTGTACGGGAACGGGATATTTTTAAATTCACCTTTTTTAATTGACGCTGCGATCGTTCCGAGTATAAATAAATCCCCGGATTCACCCTGACAGGTGAAAGCTGATATTTTTACGTATATTATGCTAATAAAACAAATATTTTAATCCATCCAACTTGATCTGTATACATAGTTGCTGAAGAACTAGCATCGTTATTTATGATAATATGTAAATGAACGGGCACGATTAATTTTAATTTTCTATTTATATTCATGGCGTAGTACCGTTATTTTATCATTGTATGTTACTCGAGATTACTATAATATTATGTACGTAGAGGCACTTTTACAATTCACATTTTTTAGACGTTTGACGCTGCGATCGTTCCGAGCATAAATCCGGATTCACCCCGACAGCTGAAATTTGACTTTTACTAATAAAACAAACATTTTAATCTGTACTAGCTAGCTTAAGGACTCGTATCGTTATGATATGATATGTAAACGAGAACGTTCTCTAATAATTTTAATATTCTATTTATATTCATGTCGTTGTACCGTTATTTTATTGCGAACAGGTGTAATATGATACTTGAGATTGTATAACGTGTACTATGTATACTTTTACGGTTAACTTTTTTTTTGAATAATTGTCGACGCGACCGTTCCGAGTAAAATTCCGGATTCGCCCCGACGGCTGAAATTTCATATTTTTACATATTTTACTCGTAAAACAAACGTTTTTTTCAAAGTCTGTTTTCAAAACAGAAATTTTACTATCCAAATTATTCTATAGTAGGTACCTACTCAATGTACAATATTGATGAGTTATTAAACCTGCATTGCAATGTAATAGTGGGTAACCATGTCTGAATTTTGCGCATATAGCTAAAAAGCATCGTTCGAAATCGGCTGAACTAATATTGGCAAAGACTAGGCAACATGCATCAGTTTGAATGAGCTGGGAAACATATTTTTGGTTATTGTCTTTTCAAAGTAAAAGTACAAAAAAGTAAAACATAATTCAATATCAAAAATAAATAATAATGAATCATCAATAATATGACGATAACGTCGATCTTTATATTTTTTTTTTAATTACAAATTAATTTTACGACATAGTTGACCCATTAATTAAATATTTTATTGTATTTAATACAATACCTACGTCACAAAAGCCACATTCGACATTAAAAATAAATTACTTCTCGCGTTTGGATATTAATAATTTTTTTTTTTTTAAATAATTTCCCTACCTTCGTGTATACAAATATCAGCAAAATTCAGAAAAACCGATACTTATCAAATACCCTCCTCTCCACGAATACCACCCCTTCGTTTCGGTTTTTGGCCATAGTTTTGAAACTTTTCTACCTTTATTGGGTTTTTGAGTAAATATTTGCATTTTTACAACTAGCGTGTGATTAATTATTTATAGTAGGTAACATATTGTACATTGAATATAATTTCTTTGCATTTTAACTACGAATATCCATTGCTTGTTCCCGACTGCAACAACATTTTTTCTATCATTCAGTTTATTTATTATATTGATTTTAAATTATTTCTATGGATAAAAGATGGTTTTGAACTTTTCAGTCAATATCATTTAACGCGGTCGGGGTTATTTTTCAATAATAATAATTTTTTTTTTTTTTAGTAGTTTCTAACTTAACTAGTTACTTTTTGTTAACATTAACTTGGTTACCATAGGGGGCAATTGGGGATGGTTCCAAGCGGGCAAACAATTAATTGACTTTCATAACCCAATTCCATTTGATCGGTTATAAATTATTATAAGGTTTTTTCTTTAACTTTTTTTTTTTGGGGGGGGGGCAAAAGTATATATTTGCCACCCCAAAAATTTTTTTGGGGGGCAACTGCCCCCTCATGACCCTCCCAAGTGCCGCCTATGGGTAACTTAACTAGTTGTATTATTTGATTAAAAAATGAAACTTAATATAGTTCTCTAATAGACAAAGTTACTTTTCAAGTTACTACTATTTGTTTTGAATAGATTTCATAAATAAGTAAGCAGGTTAGAGGTTATTACATCAGTAATACAATATTTCCTTTTCCTGCTGTCAAACAACACGTCAATTCCCTCTGTATAGTGTTCACGTTGAGCGCCCTTTCAGTGCCGGAGGGTAACTTTGCTCTAGGAAAAAAGGTTCGAATTCTACATCTAGGTACTGATAAAAATTTTGAAATGGCTTTGATACAAAAATTCTATATAATATTATACTATCTATATTCTATTATGTATAATACCACAAGCTGTATTAGCGTAATAAATTTTAACATCTAAAACCCTGTGTTGTCTTTATACTTTTGTAAAAATCAATGTTATTCCAATTATTACTATCCTTTATAACCCAAATAACGGTAAATTTTTTGTAAACAGACCGTATTGGCAGTATCTACTTTTTATAATTTTGATAAGTGGAACCTTCCAAACAAATTTGAATTACACCATTTTGCTGAAGTTGCAATGGTTTTAATGAATTGTCTGATACTGATACTAGAATTTCATATTAAAAAACAGATTGATATAAAGCTATATATATTTATTACGTAATACCTACATTTAATGGCAAGATATTTTTAAGTATATACAATTTATGAATTGATGAACGTAGTCGCATTACTATATTATTGTTTATGTGTAAATTCCACCTTAAATTACTATCGAATGTTAAATCTAAGTAACTTATACTTTGAAATTGTTTTACACATAGGTATTATTATTGCTCTCTTGTTTCATTATTGCCGAAATGTACAGTAAGATCGTCAAAAGGGATGATGGAATTATATATACTGAAGGTCATAAACAACGTTTTTTTAGTATTCAATGATATTTTTTTTTTTTTTAGTTAAATAACTTAACTACTTTTTTTAGTTCATTTATTGATTTTTGATAAACTGAAGTCCAAGAATTATCTATAAAGAGCAAACATGCATCATCGACGTATGTTACTACTTGACCACCAATAACTAGCTCACGTATACTATTAATATATAATATAAAAATAATGGTCCTGCTAGGCACGCTAGGTACCTTATGGTACTCCACAAAAATTTTTTTTATTTTTTACCTAATACTTTATTTAATTTAACTATTTGTTGCCTGTCTGTTTGATAGTTACTAATCCATTTTAAGCTATTAACTTTGATCCCAAAGTTATGCAGAGGTTTAATTAACTCAACACGGTAAACTGTGTCAAATGCTTTCGCTAGGTCTACAAAAATTGCTATGGTTTTTTTTTTACCTTTGTGAAGAGCATTGTATGTATACTTTGTGGCTGTATAAAGTGCATATTCTGTACCAACGTCAGGTCTAAAACCAAACGGATTTCTCAACTAAAGTTTGTTGTCTTCTAAATAATTTATTAAACGATTTTTAAAAATTTTCTCTAATGTTTTCGAAAAATTGTTCATCATCAAGATTGGTCTGTAGTTATTTAAATAAGTACTTACGATTGCCACTTTTATGTAAAGTAAGTACCTACTATAGCAATTTTAAATTTATCTGGAAATGTACATTCTCTATAACTTAAACTAAATAAATGTGTCAATGGGCGTAATTTTTTTTTCAATATATTTTAGAATTTTTACCATAACTTTATCAAAACCAGCCGCTGTTTCAACTTTAAATTTATCAATTATTTCTGATTCTGAGATGTTTGTTTAAATAATTGCATCAAACAAAAATTCATTTAATTTATCACTTTATCTACGTTTTTTTTTTTTTTTATATTCAGTATTATTAGCCAATACGTCATTTCCTATTTCGGTAAAATATGAATTAAAAACATTTGAAACTGCATGTGGCTTATTTAGGGCACTTATTACTTTGTTATCAACTAATATAGAATTAATTTCTGTAGATGCATTTAATTTAGTATTTGTAATTTCTTTGATTAGTTTCCATGTTAGTTTAGAACTTGATGCAACTAATTAACTTTGTTAAGAAAAAATTTATCTTGGTATTTCTTAAAATTTTAGTATAATTGTTTTTATATTTAGTATTACATTTTTATTATTTGGATGTTTTTTAACTTTTATTGCGAATTTATTTTATTTTTTTTTACGTGTCGAACAGAGGAGCCACTCTGTCATCCATTCTTCAAGTCTTTTATTCAAGGAGTTTATATTTTATACTTCAGTTGCCAATGAAATTGCTTTATTATCATAAAAAATGCCACAGCAAGTATTTAAATTACAACTGTTGAACAAATCTGCCCATTTTTAAATTTAAATAAATTTAATAGAATAAAAATAAAAAATATAAAAATTTCTATAATTAATGGTTTCTAATTGAATTATTGGTGTCAGATAGTTACGTGATGTTTATATATTGGAATCGCTGACGCCATTGTTTAGTGATCAGTAATAGTTTGAATAACTCAAGCCTCAACTTTATCCATTTATACATTGATTATTGTTTATTTATTTTTTTTTTTACAAAAATATGATCTAGACATGCAGTCGTAGAATTAAGAGGAGTTCTTGTGCAAACATAAATAAAAGATTTAAAATTACACATATATGTCATATCCTAGTATTCATTATTAACTGAAAATGTTCCCACTATATTTTATATATATTAGTATATAATATATATATATTATAATATATTATTTATATATTTATGTCTCCAAGAACTATTATTGAACTCAGTTCACTGTTTTCATTTGTTAATATATTTTTTAGGGTGGTCAACAATTCACACAACTATCTATAGACTATCTATCTACTTATATACAGAACAAGATTAAAGAATTATTGGATATACTTATGTTTACTTTAATTGTATTTGATTCTATCACATCATACTAACAAAAATCTAAAGATAAATTTTTTTTTATACAAAATGATAACACCATCCTTTTGATTTCTTTTAATCCTAGAAAAGTACATATCATAACTTTGTAATAAAATGCTACAAGAATGTGTGTAATATGCCAGGTCTCAGTAAATAATATAACATCGGTTTTATACATTTTTTTTTTTTTTCATTTGCAAGTAATAGTTTTAGTTCTTCATCATTAGCATCATTAACACTTCTAATATTACAGCACATAAGTTATACAAAATCCGTTCATAAGATTACATACAAGATTATTGTAAGATTATATATGGCTAAATTGTGAAAAGGTTACCAAGAGATACCAATATTTTGCCAGTTAACATTTAGGTTGTTTGCAGTAAGTCTTTTCTTTTTTAATAATACTATTAACAATGAGTTTTCTTTTTTGGATATCAGTGCAGCTACTATCTTGCCAGGATTAATAGATACTTTTGACCGTACACGTTTTTCTGAAATTGATCAGGAGAGCAATTTTGAGAGTTGAATTATTATACTCCTTTATGGACATTAATACTTCAAGTTTTATACAATATATAGACGCTTGTATAGTTTAATTAATCAACAAAACAACAATTCATTCACTAAATTATCAAATGCTATACAAATCATTACAATTATTTGCTTAGGATAAACAAATTATTGAACTACAACATTTTTATACTGAAGCAAACAAAAGGTAACTTTTTAATTTTACTTGATAATAAAATATTTGTTACTCCTAATAATGAGAACTTATGTTTGTATTCAAAATCGATGGAAAAGTAAAACTAATTTTATATAATCACAATTTACAGCCAAATTAAACAATGGTTTAGTAACCCAGTGTGCATTATGCATGTATAAACTCTAAATCCACTGTGAATTCCAATTATATATTTAGTTTGGTTTATTTGAAATTGGAACATTGATGTGGTATTGTTTCAGTTACCAAGTTAACGAGAAATATATGTTTTTTAAATGGTATTACACATCAAATAAATCAATACAGCAATTATTTTTAAACCATTGTTTCAGCATTTAATACTTCAATAAATGTGAGTGGTCATAATCGTTAAAAAACATTTTTCAAATGTACTATACACGTGGAAAGACATGCAACCGCACAGGGTGGTGGCTCTATTTTTGGACATACATAGAGGCAAAAATATATAAAATTTAATCGAAAATGAGTTGTACTTTTATAAATAGCTAATATAAAATTATTATCCTTATGAGTTATATGACTATTTATAGTTGAATTGTCTTAATTTTTTGCAAATCATTTAAAGATTACTATAATATACTTGTGGAGTTATTAAAACGTGTTTTATAGTAATATTATTTAATGTTATACTACAAATATTTTTTGACTTATAATGTACCTATAAAGACAATTTTATATAAATATGTACATAAGCGAAATTATTAATTAATATTTTACATTGTAGGTACTTACAAATTATAGAAACAATAGTAACAACTAAAAATTTACATATAGATGTGTACACATTACATTCTAATGAAACAAACAAATCGAAACAATTTTAAAAACTAAAAAAAAGGGAAAATCGTATAACATATTATTGAGTTCATAAATATTATTATCTATATAACTACTACAAACTATGAATGTAGTACATTAAAATCATTTCTGTTGAAAAGTTACTTTTTATACGAATGTGGTTAAGAAACTTTTTATTTTTAGATCCGTGTAATATATTAATTGAAATTTACATAATTTTAGAAAATAATAATTGACAAGGTACACAGAACATAACTATAGCTACAACATTATTTATAGAAGTCAAACATTAAAAATAATGTGTGCCGAATGTTTAAAATTTCTATTGTAGATGCGGGCGAATATAATTGCACATAATTTACAGTAATCTATTTATAAGTGTATGCAAAATAATTTTACACAGATTGTGTATTACCCATAAATTATATTATGATTTTTTAAATTTGTAATACTTTTCTGTTGGTTATTGAACACTGACTGAAGACTTTAAAACAGCAATAAAAAGAGTTCAATAAATTCAAATATTAATGGGCCAATTTATATGAAGATAAATGAAAGCATCACAGCTGTATCAACATTTTTCTTAACTCAAATTAAGGTGTACAAAGCACTAAATAAATACAATCTATTGTTTTAACAGTTCAATTTCGTTAACGAAAAACGTTTTGTAGGTGACCGGATTGAGGATTGGCTGGAAACGAAACGGATTTGGTACACCCGGTCGTACGAAACCAGGCATCTGATAGTCAATAGTCAACTTAACAGGATCTGTACTGTCTTCGAGCAGTTTCAATTTCAAAGCAACAGCGTGTCCCATAATACCGTTGGTAATTTGATCCATATCAATAAATCCCTCCAAAATTATGTGTTTACTTATGAGTCTCAACGCGTTCAACTTTAAATACGTGTTCAACTCTTTTGTGCCTTCAAGTTCTGCAGATACGGAATAGTCTATGAGCTTGCTCTTTTTGAGCGATTCCAAAACCGTGTCAGTGTCTAATAAGTCAACGTCGAGACTCGTGTCGTCAGGTTCTAAGTTTTCCATGATGTTCTTTTCCAAAGTCTCGAGGTTTATGTTCAACGCTCCGGCTAACGAGCACGACAAACAGTTTGGTTTTGTAAAATCGGTATTGATCGTTCGAAAATCGTATTTGTTTATCAACGATTGTTCATCCCGTGTCAAGTAACCCAATTTGTTTGTCACGGAATCGACGTCAAGATTGTCCAAGTAATTGTCGTTCCGAAAATTGTCTAAACCGTCAAAACTGATTGCTCTTATGGACGTATAATCGATTTCTTTTGTCCATATTTTGTGCAAACCTAATTCGTTGTACGTCGGGTCGTGTTTTAAGAAATCCTTAAAAGCGTTGTATTTCAAGAGGAGTGATTCGTCTGGCAGTTCGCGTCGTGAGGTGTAGCTCGTAATTCGCGATGCGATTGACTTCAAGCGTTTTGTATTTTTATCTGCGATAGCGTGAAATACGTTTGACGTTTTAGCTGCGTTTTTTTCGAAATTCGTTTCTTCCATAAGCGGCTGAAGCTCGATTGATTCTTTACGATTAAAATTTCCGCCGATATTGTTCTTATCGCGTTTAGCTTCTAATTTTTTCCCCGCTTTAGCGTCAAGAATCACACTGGCGATCATGTCAAAATGGTCACCCGGTTTCAATTTGTTAATGTCGATAACATATCCAATGGTCCCGTGAGGTTTCGATTTATTTCCGTTCAGCGCAGCGTCCACGCCCGTAATCGCCAAATCCGTCATCAAATGGCCACTAATGGCGCCAAACGGGCCACCTATTATACCACCGACGATCGCACCACCGGTGGATGTCGCAGATTTCATGGCGTGCCAACCGTGATCGTCGTCGCCAACGATCAGATGTATTCCAGCTTTTATGTGTCCTACTACAGGCAAAGAGTCCACAACTTGCTCTAGATTAGAAAAAAATTTCCCCTGAATGTTTAACGCTTTTTGCGGTTCCCCGGTGAACAAAAAATACGCCGATCGAAATTGCGAAGTTCCCAATCCTTCGTTTAGGAAGTGCTCTTGCGTTTTCAACGCGCCCTCCTTGTCTCCAAAAACCAATTGAAACAGCGATTTGCCCTGGGCGATTACCGGGATCATATCCCACAACGATGTCTTTTGCTCCTCCGTTGCCGTCACCACGAATAGCGTGCACAAGCTGAATACAACGAATCTGTAAAAGAAAACGACACTCCGTAACTAAAAGCAAAAGCAAAACGATAATTTCTGTACGTCGCGAACAAAGTTGAGCTGAAGAGCGTTAAATCTTACAATAATTTTATTATAACTCAAAATGACGTAGTTACAAATACTGCGCATTTATCGATTAAGTTTTCTTTACGTATTTTTTTTCTGAATAAGTTGTTCCAAAAGCTATAAATCATATACCTACTTCAAAGACGTAGGGGTACACCGTTAATGGACAGGTTATAATTTAAAAACATTTTATGTGAGGAACAGCATTGTTTATTACATTTTTGATGTTCAATTACTAGAATAAAAATTTTATGAAAAATTAATAATATTAATATAATTGAAAAAAAATCAGTAACCAGAGGGTCGGATGTAACTGTGGGAAACATACGGAATTCGTATTGAAATAAGTCATAGATTCGGTCACTAAGTTCTCGTAAACTGTTCGGAAAAATTTGACGACTTTTCTTAAAACTTTAATTTTAAGTTTTCAATCTCCAAGTTTTGATCTTTTGAAAACATATTTTTATGTATAGAAAATAAAATATTTATCTATCAGATTCGGCACATTTTTTAATTTCACGTCTTAAAATGTAATATGAGACCACGTTTTAAGAAATAGGTACAAATGTTTTTTTTTACTAAAGATGTACAAATAATAAATACAATTTTCATTTTAAAAAATTAAAAATTTCCCAAATTTTTAAAAAAATTATTTTCTAACTGCACAAAACATTTTGATACAAATAAGCCACATAATGTCTGTGTCAACGTAAAAAATAACGCTAGACTATCGTGCGTTTGGTACCTATACATCATTCCTAAACGAGCTCGTCAAATATTTGATCAAAATTTGTTTGCGTTGTTTCTATTAATATCCATAAAAGGATATTTTGAAAACAATCAACTCATGCTGTTCAAATTAAAATTTCCAACACTTTTGACAGTACTATTAAATTTTTATCTTCTTAAATAACAACAGTTCTTAAAATGAGATTCTTATAGTAAATTTTACTGATAAAAAATAATTATTCCGATGTCCATACAAAGAAAATCGATTTAGTACTCTCAAAATCGTCATTTTCGTAACCGATTTACAATCATTGTTTACAAATGTAATATATACTATACCTACACTTGAAATGTACAAAACGGTGACAAATTTCAGTACAATGTCGTTTCTCTATTGAGCCACTCGTCTATTTATCGAAAATTTTTGAAAAACGACTTTTCCGATCTTTGCGTTGAGTATCACATAAAACTGTCGATTTTGGCTTTATACCAAATATATTTTAATTGAAACTTTTATTTGATACATTGATTATTTTCTGAGTTATTTGCCACAAAAGAGGAAAATTGCAAAATCATCAAATTCAATTATTTGTCTTTCGAGGTAGAAATAGCGATCTGATCAATGCGGATTATAGTTATAGCACAAAAACGTTAGGAAAATTGATTTATATTTTATCATATTCAAATACAATCTTTTCAATTTTACGTAAATAGCGAGTAATGATCGGAAAACACACAAATTTAGACTTAAAAGCCCGGTAGAGAGGCGAGTATTTGTCTGAATGGATCGAAACTGATAACATTCTGTATGTTGGAGTTGTTTGAAATTGGAAAATTGGCAATAATATGGGTCGTATCTCTCAAATCTGTGATTTATTTTACAAAACAAGTTCGTAATTAAAGTGCTCCAATTAAAAATTAAATTAATCAAATTAAATAGGTGGTTGGATCCAGGTATTTTTTCTGTCAACATAATTTTGGCTTGAAGAAGTCTCGTTAAAGAATCTAAAATAGGCAAAATGCTATTTGTTGTATGCTATTTGTTTGCAAAAAAAAAAAAAAAAAGGATGTTTTTGGAAATTTAGAAGACAGTAAGAAAACCAAGTTTGGAAATTGCTTCGTTGACTTGTGCAGGGGTGGATTGCTTATATGCGCGTGTACGAAATAAAGTTACTTAGTAGCTAAAAGTTAACTTAAAATTAAATTGTATAGTAATAATGAAAACAATTACAAATTAAACATTTTGACTAAGAACAATTTAAAAATTTATTGCTTTTACAATGACGTTTTTTTTTTTTTTTTTATCTGTTAACACTTTTAAGGATGTAAGAAGGAATGCACCGATTTGCACTATACTGAAGAAATGCTAAAATACTAAAATCGTATTTACTCCTCGAATAATAGTCTAAATGTTTCAAAATTTTCACACATTATTTAAATTAATATTCTTTATACGTGAATATGTTTTTCGGAACTGATTTAACACTACCACACTACATAGTTACATGCCTTGTACTTAGAGATGATAAATCATTGTTTCCAAAAATTAAAATTATAAACAAGCTCAGTGAATCAAATTTTCTAACAAACTGTAATTGCCAAAGTTTTATACCTATTGAATTTACCTTAAAAATGCTTCAAATTGATTGAAATGTTTACCACGTTATTTAATTTACAATGATATGAAATAATTTCATTTTTTGTGATTAATTTTTGAAAGATTAATTTGGAACAAAAGTATCAATATATAATTAAAGCGATGTATTTAATAGGTATTTATGTTTAAAAACATAGAATTCAAATTTAAAAAATTTCGTAACAACATCTTAATAGCACTCAAAAAAATATGTTATGAAACTTGTGTAAAAGTTTTGATAATCTTAAAAATTATATCTATAGGTGATTTATTAAGATAACTTACAAAATAAAGAACATTTTAAAGTTCTGTATTTACTTATCTTAAAAATTGTCAAAATTCTTATACATTGGTCATTTCAATTTCATCAATTCCAAAATGTATGAAAATTGAATTAAATTTTAATAATTTTTATAGAAATTATGGTTAAAAACACATAAAAGAATACAAATTGTAATTGGTAATGTAAAAACTAAAAAGTCTGTAAACCAAATTGGAGTTAACAGATTTTCAATTTGTTTCAATTACATACAAAATACACTGTTTAGCCTGTGTTAAAGTTTTGAGACTACAAATTGAAATTAAACATGATACGTTATTCTAAATCTGCAAAACACAACAAATAAAGCAATTTATTGTAGCTTTTAAGGCATAGTACATGTAAGATAGCATTTGGAGACAATTTGATTTTACACATGTTCAATCAAAGGTGTGTGAGACAAAAAAATATGGAAGTTTGCACCTGTCATGAGTATTCTAAAAACATTTGATTGGATTTAGCCTTTAATATTGACCCCCTCTAAATTTGTCCTACTTTAACCACTGAATTAAAAAGTGATTACCTATCTATGTATTCTTTTTTTTTTCATAACACTGTTTTATCATAAGGTTAAATGAGCATCACATTTTTTTTTATAATTATATTATCAAATAGATATCTGATGTTTATGGTAAGCTGAAACATTTTTAAATTATAGATTTACTTATAAATTAAGAAATATATTTTAACATTACTTGTAAGATTGTAAGCACCCCAATATTATGTTATATTGGGTGTTATATTAAATATGATCATGAGTACAGTAATAATTGTTCGAGTAATTATTGTACGCATGAACATATGAAATTATTTTGTTGTTGAACACCAATTGATCAGACACTATTTGTGTAGATGTTTAATTGGTAGCATATCTATTTTTTGGTTTTTACCCATGTTTTTATTTGGTAATTTTTATTTGTTTGATTTTACTGTCATATAAGGGAACATATTTAATATAAACTTGAATTTTCTAAAAAAAAATACAACAAATGTATCTCAAAGTTTATGAAAACGCTATGACTAATAATTAGTAGAAACAAAAATTTTTTTTTTTGTGTGTTGATATCAAATAAATTAAACCTATACAAATGTAATTAATAGAAAAACAATTTACGTACATATCCGTTCTATAGTAAAAACATTCCTGAATTCCAGAAAGGGATGAAACCCAAACCCTTAAGGACAGATCTATAAATGAATCCAATTTACCATAGGTCAATGAATGAATGTAATGTATATAAAAATTACAGAACCCAACCGGCGGATGGCTGGTTATTACCATCCTAACTACAAAGTTACTATCCAGTTAAAAATATTTAAAATAAACGGGCCGGACTGGGCCAGAATTACTCGAAAAAAAAATATACCCTGGCTGGGCAGAGCCTTTTAAAAAAAAAAAAAAAAAAAAAACGGGAATGAACCGAGCCCCTAAATTTTTGGCCTGCGCAGACCTCTAGTAAATACCTAGTTCTGATTAGGCAGTAACAGTAACTATTGTTATACTCACATCAATCTCATCGTGTGTCTTGTTTGTTTGCAAATCCAATGTCGAGTAAATAAGTCTGTAAAACAATAAAAATTTTATAGACCGTAGAATGAGTTAACGGTTTACAGTGTTCGAAACTAAAATATAGACATGCTTCTGAATTCTGTGAAGAGGTTCTTCGTTTGAGTCTGTGATCAGTCGGACGTGAGAGAAAAATACACACTGTTTTCAAACGATGCAGTGTACGTTTCTGTGTCGATTGCACCTATTTGTATCCAACGAACGCCGGGCAAAAAATTGCGCGCACACCTCAACCACGTGCAGGTATCAAAATGACTGCAACAATTATTTAAGAATGATTTCAGCCGGTCAGGATGGAGTGTTACGATTTCAGGGGGTGCAAACGTGACGCGCGCGCTCTAGTGACAGGTATGCAACAGGTGGTAGTGATAGATATTAGATTTACTGTTAAAATTTTTTTTTTTTGGTTTTATAATATTATTCAGTAAAATTACCATTTATTTTATACAATTTATTAAATTGCCATATATATATATATATATATATATATATATATATATAAATTATCATTTATATTAAAAATAATGTAACGATTCTTATAAAAACGGAATAAGTAGGTACTTACAACTATATTAATGTCCGCAGAACAGTCGGGATTAGGTTAGGACTCATT
This sequence comes from Hormaphis cornu, assembly GCA_017140985.1. Lineage (NCBI taxonomy): Eukaryota > Metazoa > Arthropoda > Insecta > Hemiptera > Hormaphididae > Hormaphis > Hormaphis cornu. Next base: position 30,355,558 of record CM029361.1, on the reverse strand, counting down.
AAAAATTTTTTTATTATAAGTAAAAAAAAACAATAATTTGAAAATTCCAAGTCCAATTCAAACTGTAAAAAGTCTTCTCGAAAAAAAAAAATTATAAAAATAATAATTGAAATTAGACCGTTCTTCGAGGCGTGAGAGTTTTTTTTCGCAAAGCTCGTTTTTTGAGGGAAAAACAGAAAACGTGCAGGTCCTTAAGGTACTTATTTTACATACATAGTGATTTAAAACATCAATTTCAGTTGCGAAAACAGATTTGTAAAAGTTTGTATCAATGAACGGTTGAAAACGATTCGGATTGTGTGAAACAGGTCGTACAAATCCTAATCCTAACCAATAAAAAACAATTATTGACTTCATAGGATGTGAATTACTTCTGTCCATTACAAATTTCATAGCAACACTTTACTCTGAAGAAGTATCACAATGATTTGAGAGTATATAGTTCATAAAAATGTTATCCCGGATAAAACGTTTTCTTATAAGTTTCAACAAATTGGAGCTTAAATACTTATTTAAGCCTATCACCATCAGCAAGTTATTTGGACATTGTAAAATGTATGTGTTTAAGTTTTTGAGTGATTCTCGAATGAGTTTGGTTTCCAATATGATAAGGGATAAGGCTTTAACTAAGCCATACCTAACATAAATTTGATGGAATATACTTAAATACTAAATTAAAACAAACAATGACACCAAAGTATATTATTGTGTTGAATATATTGAATATCACAATAATACACATCTAAACAATTATGTAAAAATAGTGATCGAGAAACACCATATTTTATTAACTTGTGATACGTAGAAAAATACAATAGGTACGTAAGGCAATTTTTGTATTTTGCATTTTCTACACAAATTACATATGATTGTTACAAAATTGGTCCAACGTTTCAAAGTCAATTTTATTTGATATTTTACCCTAATAAGGTATTATGTAATCTGTACTGTAATTGTACAGCATGCCTTACATTTAGCTATCCGAATCGACAAAATAGTAGGTAGACTTTTATGTACACAATTAGACTTTGAATCAAATATTCAACAAATTGTAACTTGTAATGTCCATTTTCAAGTCCTTTTGTGCAAGTTAAAATTATTACTTTATGTTTTTTTTTTTTTTTCATAAAAACTGTATAAAAATTCAACCAAAATAGCATCTCAAGTCTTTACCTAGTTTTTGAGGTATCATTTCACATTATAGTGGTAGGAACAGTTACATACTATCGAAAAAATATTTCTATGTGAATATAAAGGTGTTGTTAATTGAAAACATCCCTCAATTCAATGAGGGGCAAACTGTCAGGGAGACTAAAAATTAAAATGATTAACATAATATAAATGTATTCAATCAAATTAGGCAACAAATTAGTCTCAAAATAATTTTATTCAAATAAAATATGTACGTACTGTGATTCATGAATGGATATTATAATATCGATCTGATGAATTAAAACTAAATTGGATTGTTCACACAGTATATATCACCAATTACATATCCAAATTGCTTGTAAAAATTAAACTATTAAATTAAAAGTTCCATTAGTACAATAAGGAAAACTAATTATCATACAATTTAATAACAGGCAAAAAAAACCAAACCTACTTTTCATACTTCTGAAAATGGGTTTCTAAAGAATAAAATAAATGAATGATAATACAATAACTTGTTCCGTATTTATTAATTTTATAATTTTAGAGGAGCCTGGTGCAGGTACAGACAGATTATTTTACCCTAATATACTTTTACCCCTCCCCAGTAAAAGGTAACGTTCCCCCAAAGAAATATTAAGTATGGACCTTTTTGTAAAATTAATCAATAGGAGATACAAATAGCCTAATGTATTAATTTAACTGACTATCTTGTGGTTTAGTGTCAGGGCCATTCCATTTTATATACAATAAAATTATTTTAAAATTAGATAGATATTTGAGATGAATACACTAGTGAATACATTTTACAATCAAAATATTTTTACATTTTTATGATCATAATAATTAGTGTTCACAATCTTATAGACATTACATTAGTTTTATTTTGAGTGGAAATTGAAGAGTTTGATGATATCTAGTTGTATAAGGTATAAAACTTGTTTATGGTACAACTGATATGTAGTTTTATAAGCCATACAAATTTATTGTATTGTATTATTCCGACTCATTTTTTACCTAAATCAACATTTGCTTCATTTAATACTGATGCACTATAGTTGTTACTAACGATAATGATCTAATCTTAAATTTTATTGAATTTAAGTTATTTACTAATGATTGGGGAATATTGATTGTATTAGGTATCTACTTCAAATCCTTATCAACCGCAATATGATTTAATGGGTTAGCTGAAAGTTTAATTTAAACTTTTAAGAATTTATATTAAAAAACCAAAGTGTCTAATATTGATCCTTATAACACTCTAACGCACCATTGTAACAAATCAAAAAATAATTTGTTTTCCCCTGTATACAGTTATTAGTATAAAGTTCTATTTAGAGCTAAGCTCTCAATTCATTCATATAATTTAAAATTAAAATTTGTTAGTACTAAGCAACATAAGAAATTCCTTAGTGCTTAGAATAGAAAAACTGCAAAAATAAATTGAAAATAAATAAAATATATTGGAGAAGTACAAAACATATTATTCGACTAAACTCAAAGAATGATGTCAATAAATCTGAACCAATAATATATGATGTGTACTTACATATATTTTTAATTAATATTTATATATTTATAACTTGTTAATTATATGTATAATACAATTTTATTTTATTTGTGTTTACCAAATTGTTTTTAAAATCTAATTATGTTTTGTTCAAAGCACACGAAAAAAGAAAATGAAAAAGTATTAAAATTATATATTAAAATTTTTTTTTTAAGTGTATATATTAAAAATTTATTATTGCCTTATATAGTCAACACAAAATTATTGGTCGCTAGTTGTTACATGCACATGTTAGAAACACTACTTAGCTATAAATACAAAATTAAATTTTTTTTAATAAGTATTATACTTTATAGTCCAAGCGGTTTCCAACCTTTTTAGTTGGCGGTGTCTTTTTGTTTGTACAAATTTTGTTAGTGTGCCCTTCTGTAAATATCACGAGGAACGTTTTCATTCATAACTGATTTAAATAATTCTATTGAACATATTATTAACAAATTATAATTTTTTAGTTGAAAGTATAAAGAAAAAATACTGCTTTAAAAATAGAAAAAGAATGAGAAAAACTAATAACTAATGAGATATTTGAGGCTGCTTATTTTTGGAAAGTTTGGTAATATCTGGTTCAATGTCTTTTTAACTACAATAAATTGTAAACTTTTAATATATAATTTAATATTTCTTTTCATTCTCGGATGAGCCGTGGTGCCCCTTAAATGAGCTTGCGGTGCACAGGTTGGGAACCGCTGCTTTATACTTTAAAGAATACAATATTAAACAACAATTTATAGGTAAACATTAATTAAGAATTTGTTATAATTTCTAATTATAACTAGGTATATGTATTTATAACTGTTTATCAAAATTGTATTTACAAAAATCGATACAATTTTAAGAAGACAATATTGTTTAGTTATAGGCTTATGGTCATCAGAACACATGTATTAAGTAATATACAGGTATACAATATAATATAAAACTATGATCTATTACTAGATAGAAATATAAATACCTAATCATAATTATTTAAAACATTATTAAGATAAACGTTAAATAAAAAAAATATTATTATTATTACAGAACAAATCAACATGAAATTTATTTACATGATTGATAGTTCTTACAATTGGTGCATTTTGAGAATAATTAACATGATGGTAGTACACATAAAATGTATTAGATTGCCTAGTTCTACAAACAAGGACATAGAAATTGAATTTAGACAATTGTGAGCAATCAATAAAATTATTCAATTATTGAAAAGCAAAACAAAATCTGATTTATTCCTTTGATTGTTAACTTGATAAAAATAATAAAAGGTGAGTGGGAATAGCGTTGATGACGTTGAAAAACCCCATTTGAATAAGCAAAAAAACCATAAAAATGTATTTTAAATTGCATCAATGGTTCCGTTAGACCCAATAAATATGGAGACTAAACAACACAGTTGTTATCAACTACAAAGCGTGTACAAAGAACAGTTAATATATTTCTAAGCAATAGGATTATTGTAGTCTGAGCATATTCTACTTATAAAAACCTAATAGTGAAGATGCCGTATTAAGGATAAGTGTATATTCAAAATATAAGCCCAAATCTTTATTATAAAAAACTCTAGTTAATTTAATACCATTTAAAATATATTTGTAAAATTGAGAAACACACTTTCATGAATATGTCATAGTTTTATATGAAAAGTTTTGATGAAAAGTGCATTAGCATTGCATTATTTGGCAAAGTTTTGGAGAAGTTCTCCCGGAGAATTTAAAAGTAAAAACATTTTATATACATCAGCAAAAAGTAAAAAGCATAAATTTTTACCTTAACATAATTTCAAAATATATTAAATAAAAGAGGAGCTAAGTGAGAACCTTGAACACAATGTATACATAGAAGTTAATGATTTTAACATATTGTGTTCTGCTTGAAATAAAAGAACCTAACCAAAAATAAATTGGGTTTTGAACGTTTACTAGCATCACAGCATCAAACACATAGGTTTGAAACACTAACTGATTGGTGATTGACATATCAGAGAAAAATCCATGCTGTTCATTTATGATTATGTTTATAAATAAATAAATTTTTTAATAAGAATATTTTCAAGCATTTGTGGTATAACAGAGAAAAATAAATAACAGTAAAGCAAATATATCAAGCAAAAATTGCATTTAACAAAAAAAAAAAAAAAAAAAGAGGGTTTTTATCTCAAAAAATATCAGCATATACATCAAGAAAAATTTTTTGAAGACGTTTGTGTGGAGTATAATGTTGTATGACAGCAAAACGTGGACAGATGTCAAAAAAGAACAGAGAAGCATAGAATAGCTTTTGAGATGTGATGTTATAGAAGAATGCTTAAAATGTAAAGAACAAAAATAGTAGATAACAAAAAAGTATTAGAAAGAATGTCAAAAAAAAGAATTCAATAGATTAGTATCAATAAAAGAAGAAATTAATGGATGGAACATGTATTGAGACTTAGTGGGTTGCTGGGATTTATTATAAGTATAAAAAGCCGGGTACACCACAAAAACTATAGGAGAAGGCCAAGAATAGAGTATATGTGACAGATAATGAAGGACCAAGGGTGTAGTATTTCTAATATAGAAACAAAGAAAAAAGCAAGTAACAGGGAGAGAGAAGAGAGAAATAATGTGGAGCAAAACTTGAATCTGGACTGCATATGTGAATATTGGTGTATATTATGATCAACTAGGTGCAGTATGTGAGTATTTGGAAAATAATACGACTGCACAGGTGGTACGAATTTGACGTCACATTATTTCTGTTGTGATTTCTATTGCATAACATGTGATGGACCTGGTTCATTAATCATTGAACCTGTATTTTTCACAAAGTCTGAACTACCCAAATGTTCATTTTTAAGGAGTGGCTGCAGCTCATATGATTGATGTAGGTTTTCATTACTATTTTTTGGGCCAAAGTTGACAAACTTCCCTCTTTTGGTTTCAAACTTATGGCCCACCTTAGCATTAATAACCATACCGGCAATTGCATCAAAATGATCACCAGGCTTCATTTTGTTTAGGTTATTGATGTAACTAATAAGGCCATGTGACTGTGATTGATTTTGGTTTATAAGAAAATCCGTTGTTGTTATTAACGAGTCCATCAAAAGGTTGCCACCAATGGCACCTGCCGGTCCAGCCAACATTCCACCAAGAATTGATCCACAAGTTGACGTGGCTGATTTCAAGGCCTGCCATCCGCCATCGTGGTCACCGGCAATTAATTGAATCCCACCTTTAATATGGCCTAGCAAAGGAACATTGTCAATGACTACTTGCATATTTGACAAACTTTTCTTTTGAATATCCCATGCTTTTTTTGGTTCCCCGGTTACCAAAGAATAGGCTGACCGAAACTGAGATGTTATCAGCCCTTCATTCAAGAAATTTTCTTGCGTCTTTAACGCACCATCTTTATCACCGAAAATCAATTGAACCAATGATTTGCCCTGGGCAATTACAGGAATCATATCCCAAAATGAAGTTGATTGTTCGCTTGTTGCAGTAACAGGTACCAAAAAAAGTGTGCACAATGCAATTATTATAGTCCTGCAAACAAAAATAAGTATGTAAGTGTGTGTGTGTGTGTTTAGCAACTTTGGACCATAAATAAGTAAATCACTATAAGAGATAGTAAAAATTATTTAAAAAAATGTATTTTAAGAATAGGATTTTAGTTCAGTTACATTCATACCTATTAAAAAAAAAAAAATAATTTTTGAAAATTAATGGACTGATGTGGTTGAAAAAGCGTACCACAGTACGAAAAATTGGTTATTGGTTACAGCTTTTATGTTTAATTGTAATTGATTAACGTCACAAAACTTTATAATGAAATATAACAAAAATAGGTAAGAGAGTAATTAAAAATAAATATTATTGATGCATTAGTATTATAGATAAAAAAAACATTTTACTCTACAAAACTCATTAGAGAATGATATCGTTTTGTGGATTTTTAAAGTTCTCTACAATGTGTTGTCTACTTTGATCTATCAAAATATATAAACATAGGTACCTACGCAATTGTTTTACAGCTATAAAAAATTTCATTTTGTCAACCGATGACAGTTTCCAATATTGTGTTGCGAACAAGGTAAAACTTCACTATTATGTTTATCACCCCTTATTGATGCGGTTGCACTGATGACGTGCAGCTGCAGGAGCACAAAATGCGAAGGATAACTACACTTTACATAATCTTATTAAAATACTAGGGATAGTGTAAAATTGAAAAAAATGTTCGGCGAATCAATGCTGATACACTTTAATTAGTATAGGTAGTTCGTGGAACATTTTTTAAAGTTCAAAAACACTTTTTTAACACTACAAGTCGAAATGTCAAAAAGAACAAAAACGACCGCAGACGCAGAATGATGTCGTCAAAGTAATAGTTTGGCGTTTTCGTTCGGCTTTTGTAAGATTAATCCGCGAATATAACGTGTTTTGAAGAGAATGGGGGCCTTTGAAAGATGCATGCCTAACTGATGCGGTTTCGATTAAACACGTTACATAATGTGTTAGCATAAGTTGTTTTACTCACGGCGATTTCATGGTGAATCTAACTCGCTGGAATAATAATTATTATTTCGAGGTTCGCAAAATAAACCTGTGGAAAGTGAAAGGTTTTTTCGACTATATTGTATGAGACGCTACAGTTTAAGTTATAGAAAACGAAAGTTTGGATGCACAATGGCCGGCATAGTGTTTACGTATCGGCGTTGCGTTTTGATATCGTTACCAGACCTACGAAACTCCTTTATCGCGGACCGTTGCCTAATAGAGCGCCGTACATAAATACGCCGTTCCCATTGGCCGGTTTAAATTGCGCGGGTAAATTACACCGCGGCCATCGCTGTAAGTATTATCAGTTAAAAGTGAAAATCAAGGTAGATAACAACGAATGAAAGTGAAAACGAACGAACAACGCCATATAATATTATTAAGTTTGGGTCGGTTGATCGACAACACATTTAATCGACACGGTTGTGTTTGATCGACAGATTGTTCATCGTCAAGGCAGTTAATATGAACATAAAATATTTAAAAAAAAAACACTAGTACAAGTGAAGAACGACCGGGCGTTCGCGTGTTTGGCACTTGTTCGCTCGGCGCCCTCGCTTTGATCCGCTAAATATATTAGCCTAACGCCTATTGCATCCAAACCTAGACACTTAACGCGACCTAAACGGCTAAACAGATAATATCAAATACCAGAGAAAAAAAAAAAGCGCCCTGTTCTTTTGGTTGTCGGTTAAATGAATGTCGATCAAACGGTCCGTCGATTTGTTCGACCGTGTCAATTAGATGTGGTGTGTCGACCAATAGGCGAACAATCCCCGAGCCATTAAGTTAATATGTCTATGAACAACGCGGTATAATAATTAATGAAATAAATAATTTCATTTGTGCTGTGTCGATAATACACATGGTGTCGCCCGCACATATGATTTGTTCGATTTAATATTGACGCACCGTAGTATTGTTACTAACAATAATGATCTCCTCTTTAATTTTAATGAATTTAAGTTATTTACTAATGATTGGGGGGGAAACTAATTGATTGTATTAGGTATCTACTTCAAATCCTTATTAACCACAACATGATTTAATGGGTTAGCTGAAAGTTTAATTTAAACTTTTAAGAATTTATACAAAAAAACCAAAGTGTCTAATATTCTCTATCCTTATAACACTCATAACGCACCATTGTAACAAATCATAAAAAAGTAATTTGTTTTCCCCTGTATACAGTTATTAGTATAAAGTTCTATTTAGAGCTAAGCTCTCGATGCATTCATATAATTTAAAATTAAAATTTGTTAGTACTAAGCAACATAAGAAATTCTTTAGTGCTTAGAATAGAAAAACTGCTAGCTATTATGATGAAAACACCAAATACTTGGACCTACCGATAGAAAAATATTATTGAAATAAAGAACTTTCGAGTGTAATGGGTACGTAATAAACTAAACTAACTTTGTAATCACAACCAACATCATACACAATAACTAATGAGAATAACAAAATATACTGGAGAAATGCAAAACATATTATTCTACTAAACTCAAAGAATGATGTCAATAAATCTGAACCAATAGTATACAATATGTGTACTTACATATATGTTTACTTAATACTTATATATTTATAAAATGTTAATTATATGTATAATAAAATTTTATTTTATTTGTGTTTACCAATTTGTTTTTGAAATCTAATTATGTTTTGCTCAAAGCACATTTTGTAATATGAAAAAGGTTTAAAAAAGTATTAAAAATTATAAATTTAATTTTTTTTAAGTGTACATACTTAGAGTGTATCATTGCCTATTTATAGTCAACACAATATTATTGTTCGCTTGTTGTCACACGCACAAGTTAGAAACAGTATACTTAACTATAAATACAAAATACAATTTTTCTTATTAAGTATTATACTTTTTACTTTAAAGAATACAATATTATACAACAATTCACACGTTAACATTAACTGAGAATTTGTTATTATTTCTAACTATATAACCATGTACATCTTTAACTGTTTATCTAAATTTTTTATATAAAAAATCGATACGATCTTAAGAAGACAAGATTGTTTAGTTATAGGCTTATAGTCATTGAAACACATGTATTAAGTAACATACAATATAATATAAAACTATGATCTATAACTAGACAGAAATATAAGTATAATATTATTGGACGTTTGCACTGCATTACAATTGATTGAAGGCCATAGGTTGTACTATTAAGTATGATACTTTGGTGGGAAGCAGCACAGTAGTTTCAAGGTTTTTTACCTGACATACAGAGTCACAAAGTTGTCAACAGCAACTGTTAATTGTAATCTAATAAATAAGCATATGGCTTCGGCATAAGTAAATAACTAAATAAATAAACCAAACAGAATAAATAAGTAGATAAATCATAATAGCAATAATAAATAAATAATAAATAGGTAAATAAACGAAAAAAAAAAAAACTAAAAACTGAGAACTAAGAATTTGGTAACTATTGAGTTGAGTAGTCTCATAGGCGAATATTCATATTTTCCAGCCATTCAATCGCGTTTGCACTGCCTTCATGTATACCTCTCAATCCCCCATCATATTTAGTTAAAGGACATGTCTCAACTATATTCTTTGTTGTTTGGATATCTCCACAACTACAAAGAGGTGACTCACTCATGCCCCATTTATGTAGTAAATGATTGCATCTACCATTAGCAGTTCTAATTCTATTAATTGTAGTCCATAATGATCGTGGAAGGTCAAATCCTGGGAGTTTCTGGGTCGGATCTACTACCAATTCAGCGTTATTTACTTCAGAATCCTTCCATTGGCTTTTTCATTGGTTCTCTGTGTTCATTTCTGTTTCAAGATCGATCCACACTGGGATTCTAGACTTAAGTCTTTTTACTGGGTGTTGGTAAATGTCCTCGTATACTGGGATGTTTGGGTTTTTTTGAATTTTATTTAACAAAAAGTGGGTTGCTACTTTCCTTCTCAGGTCAGCAGGAGCAATATTTGCAAGAACAGGGAGCCATTGTATTTGAGTACTTTTTACCGTTCCTGAGATAATTCTCATGGTATGGTTTAATTGCGTATCGATTTTTTTGATATGAGAACTCCTTGTCCAAGCTGGCGCACAGTACTCTGCTGCACTATACACGAGCGCCATAGCTGAGGTACGTAAAGTATTTGCTTTACCATACAACCCCAGGTTGTGCCTGCTAGTTTTGATATTATGTTGTTCCGTGTTTTTAATTTATTTTTAGACCTCCCAGGTGAGCTTTGAACGTAAGGGCTCTGTCCAACTTTACCCCTAAGTATCTGGGAGAGTCTTCATTTGGTATAGCTTCCCCATTTACATTTACCATGCTTTTGTAATTTGCTTCGCGGTTATTTAAGTGGAAGGCAATCGCAGTTGACTTACTAGTATTCAGAATAAGATGCAAGGCTTTTAAATATTTTTGAACTTTTGCGATATCTTTACCAAGATTATACTCTATTTCTTCAAATGTTTTTCCCTGATTTACAATACCGATGTCATCTGTGTATATGAATTTTCTAGAATTTGTTCTTATAATGTCCGCCGTATACACGTTGAAAAGAATGGGGGATAAAATTGAACCTTGTGGCAAACCGTTTTGAAGAACTTTCTTTTTGCTAATTTCGCCGTTAAGGTGAACTTTGAAGCTTCTGTCTGAAAAAAGTCTCTCAAACAGCTTATGTAGTGTCTTGCATTTTATAACTTTTGCTAACTTAAAAAGTAAACCATTTTCCCAAACGGAGTCATAGGCTGAAGATAAATCCAGGAAGACCGCTCCTGACTTCAATTTTTGTTGGAATCCGTTTTCCACATGAGTGGTAATTGCCAGTACTTGCTCGCTACAGCTTCTTCCTCTCAGAAAGCCGGCTTGTTCTTTCGGCATTATACTTTCAAGTTTGTTTATGATTCTGTTTAAGACTAACCTCTCAAAAACTTTATAGACCACTGAGAGCAGAGATATGGGTCTGTAAGTATTGGGGTTATCTCCAGCTTTATTAGGCTTAAGGATAGCAATAACCTTAGATTTACGCCATTCGTTGGGGATTTTGTAAGAGTGTAATACTGATGTGGAAAGTTTTGCTAGCCAAGTTCTACCTTTGAGGCCAAGATTTTTGATAAATTCTGGCAAAATGCCATCTTCTCCGGCCGCTTTTCCGTTTTTAGTATCCATTAATGCTAAATTAATCTCATCCATCGTGATATCCCTTGCCATTTCAGATTTTTCCTCGGCTTTGTCAAATTCTTCTTTGTAAAATTTGTTGATCCTGATTTTATCCTTTTTTGACGGTTTTATGTTAGAGACTTTAAAGAGGGCACTGGATACAGCATTGGCTCTGATACCATTTTCTTTATGCGTTGGTTGAGCGGCTCCTAGTTTTCTTAATAGCACCCAGCTCTCTCTACTTGAATGGGTGAAGTCTATATCTTGCATTGCTGAGTGCCATCTCTTTCTACGCTCTTCATCAAGTAATCCCACAAGACGATGTGCTGAAACTTCGTTTCCATCTTCTTCATATTCTTTTAGGAGGTCCTCGCATTCTTTATTCCAACACGGAATATAATTTTTCCTGTGGCCTCTTGGTATGGATTTGCACGCGGCTGATTTAATCAATTTAACGAATCGGTGATAATTTCCAGGGAGAGGTTCAATACGACTTATATTGTCCTCGACGTACTTTGAATAGTCATTCCAGTTTGCTTTTCGTATATTCCATCTCTTTATTTCTTGTTTGTTTATTCTGGAAGATTAATCCCGACATCTATGGCTACAGCTTTGTGTTGACTTTTGGGAAATTGTTTTCCTATAGTACGATTTACCTCGAGGGGCAGTCCTGTTGGGCCCGTTGAGACAAAACATATTTCCGGTGAGGTAGAAGTATCCCATCTTCCTGACACAAAGGTTCCTCCTTGTTTAGCATCATATTTGAGGTACATATGGTTTATAGATTCCCAATTTGAGAGTTTCTCGCCGTTTTCGTCAGAATTACTGTAACCCCATTCCGTGCTGTGCGAGTTAAAGTCACCTATAAAAATTTATGGATGACTGCTTACTGGAAGAACTTGACTTGTCCAGTTTTCGGACGGAGGCTTGTATACGTTGAATACAGAGAGTGCTCCTATTTTTATTCCAGTTGAATGCTCATTTTCTACTATATTCTTTACGAGTTTAGGGTGCCATTTATGGTTCACATACGTGGCTGTGCCATGTTTGGGATGTCCTGAGAAATTTACAAGTCGAAAACCATTAATTTTTAAACGGTTCGTTTTATCATCTGGAACATGATCACAAAATTGTAATCTAAGTTCTCAGAAATAATTTCTCATTAAAAGTATCTTAGATACATTCAAGAATATACTAACTTACTTAAAAGTTTGTACCTCAGATAGGTACAATATTGTATATAAAAATATAATAGCAAGATCTAGATACAAGATTCTATCACACTCTCCTTGTAGAGTTTTTGGAATAACTTCATAACCATCATACCTAATGAAATACAAAACAAAATTAAAAGTTATCACACAGTAAATGTATAACTTAACTGGTAATCTAAAATATCCAGGTACCTTTTTTGTTTTATCATAGCAGACATCAGCTGAATGTCATATTAAATGTATTGTGCTAGAATTTCAGAAGACGGAACCAGTTCAGATTGTATGCTGTTTTTTTAGGTGGATAGGTGATCATCATGCACTTAATTCAGACACATCTTAAATATTTAGAATATCCGCAACTGTTCTTTGGATTTACTGTATTAGTTAAAGATATAAATTCAGTTACTGGTACTGCAAGTGTTTAAGGTTGAATAATATTCATAGTATTTTCACTGTAGTCCTGTACCGGTATTTTTCTTTTCCCTCTTTTTTTGTTTCTTTAATACAAACAAAATTTAAATGTTAATCTTGTAAAAATTTTGTGTATGAAATAGGTACTTAAAAAAATTTCCAAATTTAAATAACAGTTATGTATACTTACCAGCTCAAATCCGGTCGCATTGTTGATATTAGGAGGCAATTCAGTATTTGAAGGTGGCAAAAAATTTCTAGTTTCATCATTGTCATTTACTGCGTTTCAACGTTTCTTTGATTTGAAAACAATTTTAATTAGTCAAGCATTTTATAACTTTAAATTTCATTATTTTTTAAAAAGATATTTTTAACACGGATACCTTTGTCTTATACTTACAGTTTCAGATCTAATAGCACCTGGTATAACTTGTGTAGATGGTACATTATTCATTGTTTTTTTTGTTGTTCTGAACATTATTTTTCTATTTCCCTCTATATGAAAGAAAAATCCGCGCGTGAAAATATTTGTTTACCTAAAAAATAAATATTAATTCACCTATTTACTTATTTTTTGTTTCTATAATTCAAATAAAATTTAAATCAATATTATAAATACTTGGATGTCTCTCGAAACTTAAAAATGCCTTCCAAATTAAAATACCAGTTTTTTGTATTTACAGAACTAATTACGAGCTCAAATCCAATATCCACATTGTATTTGGGCATTTCAAGTGTTGAAAGCAATACAAAATTTCTTGTCACATCATTGTCATCTTCATACCTTTTTGATTTCAACAAAAATGAAATAAGTTAAATAAATAAAAACTTAAAATATTTATTTTTTGAATTACATAGTTCTTCCAATTTTTTCCATATTGCGCATTTTGCAAAAACATAGGACACATTGTAATGAAAATATTGCTGAAATGACTTTAAAAATTTTCTAATTTTAAATACCTGTTTTATACTTACAGATGTTGTTTCAATCTCAGATATGGCATCATAATGAACATTTGATACTTCAGGTGTTGAAGGTGCCACAAAATTTCTTGTTTCACCAATGTCAATTACTGTATTTTCATGTTTCTTTAAATTAAAAAATTTAAAATTAGTTAAATAAACATTAACTTAATTTCTTTTTTTTGGAAAAGTTCTACCAAACTTTTGCATATTATGCATTTTACAGTTGCTTAACTGTGTAAACTGTGTTCCTACGTCTTGTATCGGTTATGTTGCTCTCTTATCTTAATTTAATTATTATTAGTTAATTATATAATTATAAAAATTTATATCCACTTGGTGGATATCTACGTTTGAAATCCAAAAGAGCAAAAATAAATACTTACAGAATATTTACTTCACCAGACTCTCAATATATCCTGCGGATGGATAAATGAATTACACAGACTTTTGATTTAAATCCATATTTAATGTTTTTTGCCATTCGTTTTTTACTTCTCTGGGCACGCTATAAAATGATTTATTTTGCAATTTGCAATAATTCACACAACATTTTGGCATTTAAGTTTTTATTACAGTATAACTGTTCAACTGGTGTGAATTTAAAACAGCTTAAACGAATATAACGGCTTATGACTGATGGTGTTTTATGATAAATCAAAAAATAATAATTTAAAAACGCGATTACGGTAAAAATCACAATAAACCGCGAAATGCGATGTGACGGATAGTAGGTATCGGCTACGGAGCGCTTAGGTCTAGTGTTTTACATGATCGACATCATCACAAGCCGGCAACGAGGTGGATCGTTGAATCGTAAAATCCAATTTTATAATATCAAGGTCTGAACCTTCGTATACGGACCTTGCTTTTATGTTATGACAGTCGTGTAAGCAGTTTATCTATAATCGTGGTAGGTATGTATAAAGAATTTAATCTAAACTTGGAAAATACGACTCATGTAGTTTTATTCCATGGCTCCCGCCAATATTATATAGTGACCTTGATCTTGAATTTCTTCTATGTTATAACCATAGATAACAATGCCATTATTATCTATGGTTATAACCATGAAGACTATATTATATCTCTATAGTCTTTATGGTTATAACCAAACATAACACGTATTATCATAATTAATTCATAGTGCACGTTTTAACTTTGTGATAAATACCTAGGTGATTCATTTCAAAATATTTTTAAAAAATTTTTTCCATTTATACTATATACACTAGATTACCCAAATAAATATCAATAAATAAACATTTCTTTTTTGTAGACTTATTACGTCATATTTAATGCTACACTATATGTGTAGGTATTTGATTATTTCAAATTTCAAAAATATGTACATATTATAACTGTAAAAAATGTAACTCTTAATATTTTGTGTAACTATAACGGCATCCGGATAGTTTGGAGCTTACAATTGATTTCATCACGATCACTTTGCGTCAAGTTCATCTTCTAATAATTTAATCGAGGTTGGTGAATTGATCACCATGCATCATGGTTTTGAAATTGATATGTCTCATGTTTCAAATCCATCTAGAGATAGAAACACATACACAAATACGGCTAGAGGTATTAATAGTTAATATCTATTAAAAACATGTATTCATGATTTATGATACTTATACATAATATGATGTGTCTGTACCAGATTACCAGATGGAGATTTTAATAGTGGATTTAGGGCTATTAGCTGTTCTTCAACAACAGCTGTTACATCAACTCCCCTACAACCTACTGGAAACGATATTTAAATTATTTTTTCATTTAATCTTTAAGATTAGATATTAATGTTATTGATTTGTTTTTCATAGAAATAAATGCACCAAGTAATCATGGAAATAATGCATTAACTAATAATATTTGGGCTCCACAAACACCGTTAATGCATAATAACTCCTCTAACGAAGGAACAACTACCGCGTATTATCAGAATGAACCGGTTACTTTACCGATTAATGAACCATTGCCTAATGGGTGTGTATAAATAACATTTTGTTTTTATTTGGAAAAGAAAGTTTATTTTAATATTATTCTTGTAGTTGGGAAATGCAATTGGATGCATATGGAAGACAGTATTATTTGGATCATAACACTAAAACGACTTCATTGGAACGTCCTCAACCGTTATCAGCTGGTTGGGACTTGAGAAGAGACAACTGTGGATGTATTTACTATGTGGACCATAACACGCGTACTACAACATGGCAACGTCCAAACGTTGAGAGACTGCGGCATTATCAACAGTGGCAAGGTGAAAGGGCTCATGTGGTTCAACTAGGAAATCAAAGATTCCTATATCCTCAGGTATAGTAAAGGTAGTGCTTAACAAAAATTATGTATTAAACAATTACTTTTAATTTTAAATTAATTTCCTAGACATACCAAATAGATAATTATTATTGTTTTATGTGACATGTTAAACATGCTGTGGGAACTAGATCTGGTCCAAATAATGGACGACAAACTCTTGACGCACCTGCAAATCATGTTGTTGAAGAAGATTGTATGGGACAGTTACCTATAATAGTTGGGAAAAACGTGTGCAACCTGATGATGGTAGATATTATTTTACTAACCACATGTGTGGCTTTAGTCACTGTGAAGATCCACGTACTCAGGGGTATTGAACATGTATTTAAATTTTTAAAGCTAACTTATCGTATTATGTTTATTTTTCAGTACTGAATTGATTATTGATAATTCTAATCATCTACCAAATGGTTGGGAATTTCAAAAAATCACTGACTGAATTATATATTTTGTTGACCATAACACTCAAACAACTACATTTAAAGATCTTCGTACCCATATACCACCTATTCAATGGTAAATAGAAGTAATTTATTAACTTAATGACTATACTATTCATATTATTTTCAATATAGTTTTCTATTTAAATACATTAATTCAATTGTTAAATATTTCAGTCCTACTGGTTCATATGTTGCACCCGCTGCTTATGAAAGATTTTCCGCACAAAATTGAATCAATTCCAATACTTGTGTCAGAGTAATGCTATATCAAGTCATATTAAAATAACTGTTTCTAGACAAACACTGTTTGAAGATTCATATAATCAAATAATGAGGTCTGCTGCATATGAGATGAGAAAAAAATTATACATAGTATTCCAAGGGGAAGAAGGATTAGATTATGGTGGTGTTTCAAAGTACTTACAGTTTTAAATATATGTTTTTTACCATTTTTTTTTTTTTATAACTAAATAATTTGACATTCTAGGGAATGGTTCTTTTTACTTTCTCATGAGTTCCTCAATCAAAAAAATGTACTGTTTATTTGAATACGCCAACAAAAACAACTACAGTCTACAAATTAATCCTGCTTTATATGTGAATCCAGACCATTTATTATATTTTAAATTCATCGAACGATTTATTGCCATGGTAAACATTTAATGATTTTTATCTTTCAAAAATTGACTTTTTATAGAAAAACATATTATATTTAATTAGTTTATATTTATTACAGGCTTTATGTCATGGACGTTTCATTTATTTTGGTTTCACAATGTCATTTTATATACGCATGTTAAATAAGAAACTTACTACCAAAGATATTGAGTTTATTGATCCAGAATTTTATAACTCATTGATTTGGATTTGCAATAATAATTTAGAAGAAAGTGACATTGAGATGTATTTTGGAATTGATTTTGACGTACTTGGTCAAGTTTTACATCGTGAGTTGATTGAAAATGGTGATAAAATAAAAGTCACTGATGCCAACAAAGAAGAATACATCAGGTTAATGACTGAATGAAGAATGACTCGTAGCATTGTAAAGCAGACTCAAGCATTGTCAGATGGATTTAAGGAAGTTGTTGCTTTAGAGTGGTTAAAATATTTTAATAATATGAACTAGAACTCATGCTGTGTGGCATGCAAGAAATTGATGTGGATTGGCAACAACATACTGTTTATCGACATTATAACCATACTAGCAAGCAAAATTAACTGGTTTTGGCAGGTACTGAAACAAACTTAATTCAGTTTAACTGTTACTATATATCACTGTGTGACTTTAAGTTTTGTTGAACTAGTAGTTGGTAGGTAATCACCCTGGATTGTAGGCCGGTTAATACTCTAGAAATCAAGCATGACTAAAAATGGTGCGAGAAACGGCACCTTTGCCAGCGTGGAATTATCCATGACATCAACCTACACAGGTGGCATTCCACCACTCCTATTAACTAGTTTTTGATTACTTTTGAAAAGTGCAAATTCAAACATAGAAAACTTCTTCTAAATTAAATCATATTTTTATCTATTTAACATAGTTATTGTTTGCAATTTATTGATTTCTAATTATTAAATTTATTAAGAAAATAATTTTATTTTATTTATTACTAAAAACTATTCTATTTAATTGATCAAAATTGGCAAATTTATGATCAGTAGTATTTTTATCGTTTACTTTAGTCATTTTAATTGTTTTTTAATATTTGATTGATATTATGTGTTTTTATTTCTCCAAATTTGTATGAATTTCTAATAAAGTATTTAATGTTGAGAGAGATTTAACACTATGTGAAATATTCCATTAAAGCATTTTGAAGAAGAAGTTTTTAAACATTTGACTATTGTTATGTCGAGTTGTTTATCAATATTTTGTCTCTTGTTTTAATCTTATATTTTTGACTGATTGATTTATTAAAACAAAAGAAATGATTAACCTCAAGAACACATTTTGTACTTTATATTTTTCTCGGTTAATAATTTTAAAAGTACATTTAAAAATTTTAAACTAGTTTTATTTACCAAGAACTGAGAATATGTAAATTTGTTGTATTACAATCTAGGACTATATTTTTTACAAATAATTTTCTACTTAATAATTTACTTGTATTTTTTACTAATATCAAAAAATATTAAATTAACTTTATCAGTACCTACACTAGTGTGGGTTTATTTTTTTTTAAACAATCAATTAAATTATTTTTCCCTTGATAATAACAAAAAATTCAATTTAATTAATTTTTTTATCAAATTTACAAAATTATATTAAAAGATAGTAATTATAATAATACATTTACAAAATAAACCATGTTTATTTATTTCTTAAGTGTAGAGACTAGAAAGAAACATTTTTTTTTTTTTGAAAAATTAAGATAATATCAAGTACAATTAATGTTAAGTACAAATACAATTTGCCATAATTAATCAATTATGTATCTTCATTATAACATAATAGTTATTGTTGATGTTAGTAAATCCATTTTGTTCTATGCGGTCTGGCTAGTATATTTTTTGTAATAGACCATATTGTCTGATAGAAACATAACCAAATTTATATTAGTCAATTAACTTATATTATCCTAATAATAACTTTTACTATTTATTCTTTGGAAACTTTGGTGGATTAGTTTTTATATGAAATAAATTTAGGTACTACAGTCTTAATTAATGATAAAATATTTTAACAAAATCTATAGGAACTCAAAAATTTATTTTGGAGTGTGTTTCCATAAAAACAAAGCATAAAGTTTTTCTTTAGTTGTTTAGACATTAATATCTAATAGTATATAATCGTGTTGTAATGGCTTCCAAAAACATAAAAAAGAAACGGTTAAATTATTGAAATTAACTTGCACATTTACAATATTGTTTTGTGTTATTCTAAAACTATTATATTTGATTGAAAATGTATATTATATTTATTGTAGTTTGTGGATGAAGCGGATGACAAAAAGCATGCAAGACTGCTGCAATTTGTGACTCGTACATGAGTTCCAGTTGGTGGATTTGCTGAATTAATGGGCGAGTATTGTAAAAATCATACTTAAACAATGTTAATACCCAGTAAATACATTTTAAGGAGCAATGGAGCTCAAAAGTTTTGCATTGAAAAAGTTGGTAAGGAAACATGGTTACCACAATCTCGTACATGTTTTAACCAACTAGACTTGCCACCATATAAGAGCTATGACCAATTAGTTGAAAAGCTCAACTATGCTATTGAGGAGACTGAAGACTTTGCTCAAGAATGAAACACAAATATCTTTGGATTAATGTTACCTCAACCGTTACAATTTTAAATGAATATTTAGTAATATTAACAAAATAAAACATTGTTATCTGGATAGTCAAGTATTAAAATAAAATGGAAACGGTATTTGGCCTTTGGAAGTGTATATGTTATTATTTGTATGTGTCATTAATTATTATTTAAGTTAGGTGATTTATTGATTGGTGTTTGATGTTATATACCTACTTCTTTTTATTAATATTATAATTACTTTTAATACAGCTTAGACTGAGCAAACACAAATGTACACCAAAAACTCAAAATTGGCATTTGTTTGTTTGGTACCTAGTGACTACTTATTTAATGTTTTATATTTTTTTATATGATGTTACCAATACTAACCCCTTCTCCCAAACATTGTTTTTTTGCCATAAGATTGAATTGTTTACCTCAAAATCTTTTTCTTTTATTATAACTCTGTTATCATAATGCATCCTTAAACTGTTTTGTAAAGCTAATATTTGAGCTTTAGCGCTTTAATTGGAATCTAGCGTGACAAAAATTGTTCATTTTTTGGCAATTTAGTTCTTAATTTTGTATTTATAAGTAACTCTGATGGAGTATATTCAAGGCCAGTTATTGTTGTACCCATTTAATTTAATAAAAACAGCTCTATGTCTTTTCTTGTCAGCAATGATTTTTTTAACATGGTTATCCCTATGATTTTCCTGCTAGTCCATTGCTTTGAGGGTAGTTGGGATATTGGTAGCAAATATCAAAGCAACTGAATATATCTTTAAGAGCCTTAATTACTGATTCTGCAGATTTATTGCCAAGTTTTACTAAAGCATTACCACCTATCAAAAACTAGGATTCCTGTTAAATTTTTTTTTTTTTAAAAAGTTTAATTTAATTATTATTATTACTATGTAAACATTCCATACTGTATTAGACTGAGGAGTCATATGGAAGTCATGATACTATAATCTATTACGAAGCACCACCTCTATCATCATAAGCTATATTATTTAGTCGTAGTTCTGTAATAACTCCACCGACCAGAATAGTTAACATATTTAAAATCTATCTTTAATATCTTAAATAATCATCTATAATCTGGGTTCAAATTAAAATCGTTCATTTTAAGGCATGTCAAAGATTTCTTTTACAATTGTATTATGACTATAGCAAAACAATAGGTAATGTGATAAAAAAAAAAAAATTTTAATTTAAGTATATTCGTTCTTAAACTTTGTACGATTTGTAAAAAATACACCAAAATTAATTTTTACCAATTAAAATAAAAAATGTATACAAGATTGTTTTTTAAAGCCCTTTGTAACATTCATTTTGAAAAAACTTTGTTTTATATAATTTAAAAAAAATGACATGTTTATCCTTGAGCCAATCTAATTTAACTAGTATAATTATTTTAAAACTAGGTACCTGCAGTTTGCAGATTGACATCAATTCATTTGTAAATTTATTATTTTTACAGATTATGTTGTCTGTGTTTTATCAAATTTTAAAATTGAACATTTTAATCCACGTGACCCCAATATTATATTGCTATGCAAAGAATTGTAGGATAAAATAAAATAATTTTAAATCAAACTACATACATATTGAATCATAATGTTTGAGCATAATGTAAGTAATTAAGTTAGTATTAACTACGATATTTTAGAATTTAACATTACAGTTACCTTTGAAGTTTAAATATATGTGTTTATTGTTTTGTTTAGCATGGAGTAGAGAAAATATGATAAATTATACCTAATGAGTAATAATAGTTAACATTTTGTTATTGTTATTTAATACAATTACATAATACAGTGTATAACGTAAAATGGGCCTCACTAAGCAGGCTCGTGTGGAGGCCCATGAGTCCTAAATATAGCCATTACAGTTTTTACATACATACATTAATAATTTAAACATTTATACACACACAAATATATATATATACTTAAGATAATTAACCTAACAGAAAGAACCTAACATATTAATGAAAAAAGTAATTGATGATAATATGAGATTTACAATAATGATGAAATACCAGCAGCTTGTTGAAGAAACCGTTTAGTTAAGTTTAGTTTTAATGTCGAATAATTTGTACAATCACATATTTCATATAGGTTATTATAAATATATGGACTTTTGTATGGAAAAGACGATTGAGTAAGTAGCAAATTTATGTACGTAAGGAATGATAATATTATTTAATATGTTGTTTACTATGTTTAGAAAATTATATCAGTGGCACTAATAATGTCAGCTATCACACTGAAATCATAGAAATTTAGGCGTATCCGTTGCCAAACGTGCCAATTGTTCTACTTACTTAGTAACTTACTTACTTAGTAATAGTGCAATAAGGATTCGGAAAACTGATTTTAATTTGTCATAAAGTGTACTTGAAAACGACTTTCTCACATTCTCGATTTTCGCATTATAGTTCTTCGAGTTAATTACTTAAAATAGGTTTTTTAACGAAGCAATTATTCAAAACTTAATAAAACTACCTATTATTTTAATACTTTCAAAAATTAAATAGCCAAGTTATGTACTTTTAAACAACTTACAGAAAATAACTAGACGATTTCAAATCCATTATTTTTTGGTATTTAGTTTTTGAAAGGTTTTACTTGAACTAGAGGTATTTGCTATAGAACATCGGTGTAGTTATCGTTCAAGATATAACAGATAGGTATCATAGACACTTATATAAAATATTCTTAACAGACAAAATATTGAAGTTTTACATAACAAACAAAAATACTAAAAATTGTATTTTACTAAACACTTCATAAACTCAGAATCTATCGATAATGACTTACACCACTCATATTTACCACTCATATTCATTGTTTAAAGCAACAGTCGTAATATCTCATTCGTCTGCAGGGATCTCATTAATTACGATTTTATTGCAAATTAAGAAGACATGAAAAAAAAATAATGGGAGAAAATAACGGAAATAAATTGAAAAAAGTAAGAAAAGAAAGTGTGTAAATTCTAAGAAGAGAAATGAAGAAGGGGTTACTTCCTCTAAGTAGGTTGAGAGGTTGTTTATAGTGTGGTGACTATACGCATTGGAGTGGATCAATTCTTTGTTTTTCGTGATGAGTTACAACTAATAACTAGAATCCGGATTCGTATGCACTTAAAAATCTCAAATAAATGTGTATATATGTTCTAAAAACATTTTTTTAGTATACGTGCCTTAATATCCTCTTAAAATTATTAAAAAATAAGCTATTTTTTTTTTTTTTGTAAAACACGCTCATTACTCTGTACTCACAAAATGTGCGACAAAATGAAAAAAATGTTCTTATTTCATTTTATTTGTTAACTGAAAACTTTCTTTGAGTTGGCAATAAAGTAGTGATTTTACCTTTATTCAAAACAAATAATTACAATTTTGTTAGCGCTTTCCAAGTTAAAAATATTATGTAATAGTATTTTTTTTTAATACTATACCACGTATTTATTTGTGCAGAAAAAAAAAATACAAATAATATTATGTTTGAAATATTGGTGGCATTTAGATAAAAATATATATATATAGATTACAAATGATTATTTTTCAAACCAACTCGTAGAATGGGTTTTCTACTATAGCAAGTAATTTTTTTTTTTTTGGATTATAATATTTATAGTTATTATATTTTCCGAATTTAATTTGTGAACATGATTTTACTTTGGCTAAAAATCCAAAGCTAAAATTTTTATACACTTCACGTTGTTTTTAGGTATTTAAAATTAGTACGTAGTATTACATCTTGAAAACTTTTACTTTTATCTTGTTTCGTCAGTGATACTAAATTTAAATTAATGTTTTCGTTGTCTGAATATAAACAATATTTGGGTAACGATTAATTTTAATCTATGCCTAAATAAACTGTAAATCAAGGCTGTGCAAGTTAAAAACTTTTTTAACTCGTCAAGTCAAGTTAATTAAAAAATAAAAAGTCAAGTTAATTTAATAAATTAAAAATAAGCTTAAAAAAAATTAACTTTACTTGAAATTTTCCCTTTAACCTAGTTTTTTACATGAATTGTAGGCATTTTTTTAACATGTAAATTTTACCGATACCAAAATTTGACCTAAAAAATTTATATAAATTCCACCGGTACTCAATATTTTTATCTGAAATTATGTATGTAAACTCCACCGATAGGTATGAAACCTGCCTTAACAATAAATTACTAATCGGTGCAGTAGAAATTCTTATTTTTTATCACATTTATTATATAATGTTATATTATTGTACATAAAAAAAATTTTGTCATAAAAAATAGGTACCTAGTTTTGTTACACAACGAGGTATCTATTATCTTTCTAAACTGAACATTTTATTATATTATTAAAACAATGCCTGTGGAGTTTTCACAATAATTTTCAAGTCAAAATTTATAACCGTTGGAATTTACATGTTAATCTGTTGATCATGTATTAATTTTACTCAAGAATTTACTACCTACCTAAAAACCGGTGGAGTTAACATGCACCTCAGTCGACAAGTAGTGCCCAGTAAAATTAGGTAAATAACTGGTACACAAACTGTTCTATATAAAAGTAAAAAAAAACTACGAGTTTTGTTCTATAACAAAAGGTCCTATAGTTAGAAAAGTTAACAGTATCACACACAAGGTCGGTGTTTCCCAGTATTTTCAACAAATAGTTATTTGTAATAAATGTTTGTGGTTGAAATACAAGAGAAATCGCACAGGTTAATGATCTAAGATGAAAATATTTTAGGTAGAAACACTGATTATATAATGAAAATTTATACATATATAATCAATTTTACCTACTGCTTAATAGTTATTATGTTCAAGTTTCAACCAGCTATTACTCCAATCATTTGATTCATGTTTTTGTTTATATTCTTGGCTTTAAGGGTGAGTAAAATTAAAAATTTCAATTGATGACCGTAAATAGTACTAATTGTGTTGAAATCATTATGTTTCTATGATATAACAACGATATTTATATAATTTGTGTAATATTAAATTATTCTATATTTGTATGCAATAATTACATTCTGTAAATTCCTATTGTCTTTTTATTATTAATAATGTTTGGACAAGATAAGTAACAAACGGTGGTGAGTAGTGAGTCAGTGATTTGGGTCCGTCATTATTTTAAGTGCCGGATTATAAATGTGTTTTATTAAATTTTAAAGTAATGATATAGGTGCGTTGTTGACTACACGATTAACAGTTCTGAACGATCTCAGCTAATCACTCAATTTAGTACAATGCTATAAAAAATACTATAATAAATAAATTTTCAAAAAAACTTCGTCAATTTTCAAATAATTCAACACTAATAAGAACAGAACAAATATTAAAAATTTGGTTAGTTTATTTAATTGGTCCAAATTAAATATAATACATATATTATACAGTTACAACTGCACAAATTTATATGGAACAAAACATATTTATATTAATATATTATATTAGTAATGATAATGATAATAATTGTGATAGTTATAATATAAATGATAATGATAAGTAATAATAAGTATATAATATTATATAATTGATATCTATTGAATTTCAACTCAGATGACTAATGAATTTCAAACGTTGTTTAAATTAATTATTTGTTCAAAAAACTTTGTAAATACCTATCGTATACCTTCGTAATTAACAACGATATGCTTACAGATATTAGGTAGTTATCAACTAAAAATCCGTTAGTGTAATACATATTTTATATTCGAGTTACATTTTTTTGTAAGAGTAGGTATATAATATAAAATTATTTATTAATTTTTTAGTAAGTATACAGATACACAGATGTAAAATGAAATAAAATACATACAAAATATTATAGTTATAGTATTAACTGAAGTTTTCCCCTTTTCCAATGACGTTAACTACATAGGTATCGTCAGGATGTTCAAGGTACGTCGTAAAGCGATACGGATTGGGCAAACCTCTACGCACAAACGCTGGCACTTTAAAGTCTATGAAAAGTTTTGCAAAATTCATATTACCCTTTATTTTTTTCATTTTTAACACGAACGCGTTTATATCTTCCGGGCCAATCTTTTGATTTACAATTACTTTTTTGCCCTCCAAAAAATCTATATGGGTCGTCAAGTAAATATTTAGTTCTTTCACGCCCGAAAGTTCATTTGAACTATACAATGACATTTGTTTTTGTTTTCTGTACTCACTTAAGTAAAAATTTGGTGATTTATCCATTAAAGGCGTACCCTCGTCAGAAGTTTTTGTAAGCTGCTTATGAATCGTTTTTACGTCCTTTTTGGCAATGCCTGCAAGTGAACTTAACATACCATCGGTGTCCTCCATATTTTTGTTTACCAAGCGAAAATCGTGTTTTGATATTAACGATTTTTCATCGTCAGACAAGTATTGTAATTTGTTAGTCAAATGTTCGACGTCCAGAAAAAAATGTTCAAATCTGTGAGAGAATATATCATCCTCTCTGAAACTTTCCATATCGACTTTTTCGAGGAGGAATCTGGCTAAATTGAACTTAGCATATAACCGGTCGTTTTTTAAAAAGTCTAAAAACTGTTTTGCTGTCTGAGTGTTCCTAGTCTCTATACTCTGAGGTTCTACACTAACCTCTGGTGAATCACTTTCTACCCATGTACCAGAAGAATGATCCGATGGTGCCCGTGATACAACTCTTATATCTGGGGATGTGGCTCGTGAATCAGGTGATGAGACTGGTTTATCGGGTACAGATGCTCCTAAGTTTGATGATTTGATTTTTCCTTCTAATAAATCTAAACTTACATCGGATGATCCGGAATCGGGTACAGATTCTTCTCGTACGTTATCTAACTTTAATGATTCGTCATAGTAATCCGACCACTCGAGCGAATCTCCTTTTTCTTCTAACATTGAAACTTTTTCTTCGTGTTCCGACAAGGATTTTAACGAAATTCCCTCCGACAGTTTTCTAACACTTTCGCTGCTGTGTTTTATGGTATCGACGTGTGCACTTAAAGAATCCTGCACATTTGATTTTTCTTCTAACGTTGGGACTTTTTCTTCGTGTTTCGACAAGGATTTTAACGATATTCCTTCCGACAGTTTTTTAACACGTTCGCTGCTGTGTTGTATGGTATCGACGTGTGCACTTATAGAATCCTGCACATTTGATTTTTCTTCTAACAATTGAACTTCTTCTTCGTGTTGTGACAACGTTTTTAACGATATTCCCTCTGACAGTTCTTTAACACGTTTGCTGCTGTGTTGTATGGTATCGACGTGATCACTTAAAGAATCCTGCACATTTGATTTTTCTGCTAACAATGGAACTTCTTCTTCGTGTTGTGACAAGGTTTTTAACGATATTCCCTCTGACAGTTCTTTAACACGTTCGCTGCTGTGCCTTATGTTTTTGAATTGTGTACTTAAAGCTTCCGATTTTGATTTGACTTTACCTCCTGTCAAACCATCGACCACCAAACCAGCAATTGCGTCAAAGTGTTCACTGCTGGTCTTATTTTTCAAGTTTTGAAAATACTCAATAGTACCGTGTGGTTGTGATTTATTTCCATTCAATGCAAAGTCTGCCATCGTTATGGCCATATCGGTTGCCAAATGTCCGCCGACGGCGCCGAGAGGTCCAAGCGCTGCTGCCCCGAGAACCGTCCCTGTGGTAGACGTAGCCGACTTAATGGCATTCCACCCATGATCATGGTCTCCATTCAACAGGTGAATCCCACCTTTAATGTGGCCTACTAATGGCGTACTATCAACTAAACCTTCTAAGTTAGAAAGAAATTTACCTTGATTCTTATAGGCTTCTACCGGTTTTCCGTTAAAAAATAAAATCGCTGAATTTATTTGCGAAGGTCCTATTCCATCGTTTTCAAAGTTTGATTTTGTTGTTTCTGCTCCTTTCATGTCGCCTGTAGCCATTTGAATTACGGTTTTTATCTGGGAAACTACAGGAATCATGTCCAAAAACGGAATGTTACTTCCCGAGACAATCCTTGTCCGTGTCATCATCACGACGACAATCAGAAGCAAACAAACGCGTGTGTTTCTGTGAAAAAAAGGCGCAGTTTACTTTATTTTTACAACCTAAAAGATCCTAATGTTTTTAACTTATATAACAGTAGTTGAAACAGATAAATTTAATTAATTAAATTAATTAATGAAATTTTATTAATTTAACGTGATATTTGTAAAAATCCAGTAGTTCTACAATATTTAAATTTTACATATAGACCCTGAGAAATATCGTTGGGAGCCATAGCGCCGGTCGCAAATCTCGACGGGTTACAGAAAAACAAAAACAATGCCATATCTAAACAAAATGATTTGTACCTATGAGTATTATTTTATAAATTGGATACAAGTTGCTTACAACGGTCCTCGGTCACATTTATTACTCATTTGCCATATTTTATGAGTTTCTGAGTGATATAAGTAAAGACTACTACAGAATGTATCTCTTAGTTTTAAGTTTTAATCAAGCTTTCACTTTCAGGTTGCTCTTGATATTCTAAAGGTAGTAAACGCCGCAGGGATAAGCTCGATTTTGGAAAGTTTCAAAATTACAGTCAAAATATACAGGAAAAATTTAAAAAAAAAGGTAAGTTACGGCAAAAGTATTTTTGATCATCGATCTTGCTTTGAAATTATGATTTCCAAAATAATAATCGAGAAGAATAGACATTTTCATATGATGTTAATAAATGTAATATACATATTTGATACGAATTTCAAAATTTTTCAAATATTTATTTGCTAAATAGGTATATACATGTGTATTTACTTTGAAATTTTCAATAATTTTCCAAAATTAAAATTTTTTCTTTTCATTTTTGTTTTGTTCAATAAGAACTTTATTTTTCCGGAAAAAATTTAAAATTTTTATATAAATCGTTAAAGTTAGATTTTTTTTTAATTGTTCAAAGGTTAAAATTTGGCCAAAATTGGACATAATATTAGGGATTTATTATTCGGAAATAATTCATAACTTCTACAATTTTATTATTTAAGATTCAAAAATTCAACGTGTTAAATAAAACAATATTTTTCACTGGTATTAAACAATTTCAAAAATGGTGTTATTTTGATTGAATGTGTAATAATTCTTTTGACTCTTGATGAACAGGTGTTTTTAACTATTCCAATATTGTAATGCCTAAAACTTTTAAATTACAGACCGTAATACTTAACTAAACTTATTACTCCAACAAACTACTCACGTAGTAATTCCGGCTTTTTATAAATAGGAATGATAAATAAAATGGTGAAATATTTGAAATGAAGTTCTCATAATTCTTTTTGATGATTGACGTTTAAACATTGTTAATCGTCAAATTTTTTACTATTTAAATAAAATAAGTAAAATAATTTTTATTATTTTGACTTCCATTTCTAAGATTTGAAAATGTTTTATATTATTGGAAATCAAACTCTTTATCTAATATCTTTAATTTTTGAGAAAGTTTAAACAAGATTTAGAGTTTAGACGTATACATTACCTCTAAAGGGGAGGGGCTTAAATTAGTGCACCCAAAATTAAAATTTTAACTTTTCAAATTTTGCGAACATTGGTAACAAATTTTTAGCTTGCATTGGTCACTAACAGACACAACAGCACGGCTCTGCTAAGGCTTTTTTACAACTCAAATTATTGTTGACATAAATATCATTTTGGTGAAATGAGAAAAGGAACAAAATGTTTTTTAAACGTTATGAGTGTAGCACAAAACGAGGTACAGTATAGGTACTTTTATATGTATGGAACTGTCAAACTTGAACTTAAGATGTTACCAGGTATTTTAACAATCTGGGGTATTAACAAATTGTACTGAAAAGTGAAAACATAATATTATGAGTATTTTAAGTAAAATAATTCACGAAGCAGCAAGAATTTGAATGATAAAACTTAAATTTATAATGATGCGCTATAGCTTTTAAGGGTTTTGTTTTGATTTTGGAGATTTTGAAAGTTCGTTTAATAAAACAACGAGTATAAAGCATGCAACATTTGGATATAACAACAAAAGAGACATCGTTTTATTGTATCTACGAAAAGCTTTGAAAACCGTTTGAAATGAGATAGAAGGTATTATTTATTTATTTTAATGTCAAATACAAATTTCATCGTAGCCAACCCAAGATAAATGAAAAAAAAAAAAAAAAAATTATACTTAATTTAAAAAATTGCGTTATAATTTCTTCACGATTTATTCTTCACATTATAAATTATGTTTTATAACTCAATAATATTACTATTTCGTATTCAAATGAAATATTAGTTTTTTTTAATGATATACCAACATTTAAAATAATTTGGGGCAATTTTACAAATAGTATTATTTATTTTATCTACTCGTATAAGTAACCAACTACAATGCCGTGCCAAATTTCTCCAAATATTAGAGATATCATAAGTAAATATCGTATCCACTCTACTAAACTAGTAAAAGTGTCTTCAGAAAAACATAAAAAGGGGTTGGGTGAGAAGTTGTTTGGCGCAACGATTACGCTTTGGAGTGGGTAGGACGATGTTTCGGAAATTGTGGTTCAAACTTATTATTTAATATCTGAAAGTTATGATAAATTATTGCATTTAAAAAAAAAATTCTGAGCAAGATCAGTTATCTATATGTCCTAGTAAAAAATTATTTTTAACAAAAAATATTAGTTATATTAAAATTACCTATACTTCTTGAAATACGACATCTTTAAGAAATTGATACGCCTAACTACTATCTATTTCTCACTCAGCATCGAATTTACTCTCTTTTTTCCCCCATTCCTTCCTTCCTTTTTTTTTTTTTTTTTTTTTATCTAATATTACGTTTTTTATGTTATGTTTTATAAGATACTGCACTACTGATTGAAAATATCTGTGCTCTCCCTACGTATTTGTTAGTTACGAATTTTTTTTTGAAAAATATATCACATATAAGTAATAGGATAGGCAATTATTGCCAATTTTACAGTTTCAAACAACTAGGATGTCAAAGAAATATTAAAATATCGGTTTCGATCTAATCCAACTAACACTCGCCTCTCTAGCTTTCTGTCGGAGCTTTTGATCTAAATTTAGGTTTTCGGATCAAAACTCGCTGGATATTTAAAATTAAAACATTTTTTTTTTAATAAGATCTAAATTAAATTAAATTTCTCACTTTACAAAAAAGCGCGTGTTGAACAGATTGCTCCTTCTACTCAAAAACACAAATTATCGAATTTGGCGATGTTCCAATTTTCGTTGTATTTGGCAGATAACTCAGAAAATAATTAAAATATATAAAAATGTTTTAAATAAAATATGTTAAAAAACTAATATTTAAACTTTTTTGTTGTATTCAACGTAATATTGAAACCACCTGCGACCCGTGAAAGTGATTACAAAAGTCGAAATTTTAAGCAGTTTTCTGAAAATGGTCAAACGATTTTTAGGTTCTCGGGCTATGATTAAAAAATGAAAAAATATTAAAAAAAAAAAAACCAATCAGGATATAAGTCCACTTTCCTGACTTTTTATTGTTATGACATTTTTCGATTGCAGGACGCAGGACGCTTTGGCCATAAAAAAAGTGAACAAAAAAAAGTATAATAGAAGAACGACATCACTGTAAAAACGAAACCATTTTTTTTTTTTAAATTAATACATCCATTTTTTTTCCTCAGAATCATAAAAAATAAATACTATCGGACAACTTTACCGTGTTAAAAGCAGCTCCAAATGTGTAAAACTTAAATAATTTCTACTTACCGCATGTTTGTCGTTCGATTTTGATTTTCTCCAGCAAAAAGAATCGTTTGACGCCAAGAGTACCTGTTGAAGTCCTAAAATACCTACCCAAAGCGCACTATAAAACGAAAAACAGTTAATGACAGCTCGAGCTCTGTCGCGCTACGGTCTTATAGCCGTAAGTAAGCCCCGCTCTTCTACACTTCAGCGTACCTACCTACCTTTTCACCAATAATAGACGCGATCTAGCAGAATAACGAGTCCAAACGCTTTTGTTCCGCAGACCAATCGAGTTTTGTGTTATTTATTTCGTGCGTTTTTTAATCTTTGAGTAAAAATTTTAATTTTTACGAAAAATTAATGGTATCACACCACGTATAAGTAAATTTATTTATGAATTTCACAATGTATGATTGTATTATAATGTCAGGTAAACTAAAATGATTGTTAACGTACAGTACGTTTTTTTTTTTAAAAATATACAAGATATTTATTGTGAAAATTTCTTTTATTTTTTAACAAAATTACTTTGTTCGTTTTATTACTCATAAAATAACAAAGTTACATTTTAATTATTGATATCATATAGAAATAAAATTACTTTTCTATTAAAAAAAAAATACTTGTAAACTGTACCGACGTTTATTTCTTAAAACGGATTTCTTGAATTTTGATATTTAGTTATTGTTTTATATCGTTTTATACAGGTATACATTATTTATATTTTAGTACAAAAAACATGAACAATTAACATCAATTTGGCATAAATTAGCAGCTACGATTATCGTCAGTAAGGTGGTTCTTGTTTGCCCAATGTTTGAACATCAATTGTTCTGCCCTCCCCGCCCCCCCATTAATTTCTGAATAAAAAGACAAAAAATTTTGACATCAATATGATTTTTCTAACTTGGTCTAAACCATTCGCTATAACGTGGAGAAATTTTACATTTAAAATTAACGTGATTCTCATGTCATTACGATTTTTTTTTTTCTAGTTGAGCTAACTTCCAAAGAAAAAAATTATACTTTCATGAAATTTACTTGAATTAGTGTTGCTTTTGAGGAAGAATATATACATAATATATACATAGTCCTTATGCAAAAAAAAAAAAAAACACTGTTGTAAAGAGGTCTTAATGTGCACTTCGTGTTTAAATAAATTAATAAATAAACAGTTTTTATGAACACATATTCTGTCATGTCTTCTGTTTAGAAGTTAGAATTATTTAAATGCATCCTTTCTTAAATATATATTTTCACAAATTGTTTCCAATTTTTTTTGGTTGAAATGAAAAAAAATTAAATTTAACTAAAAGTAAAAATGACTTAGAATGACCCATATATTTATTATTTGTATCTCTTATCATTGAAAAAACAATATATTTATGTTTATTTTACTTATTATATATTTTTTCAGCCAAATATTAACTTTTTTTGTGGAACAATCTTGTTTTTTCTACCATTTTTCTATAAAAATTATAAAAATATTCAATTGACCCGGAAAAAAATGATTTACAATGAATCACATTTATATTTATCCTCGAAATTGTCACTGATTCCCGTAAATTTTATACAAGTGAAATTTTTTCCATAGAAATTAGCTCGTCTAGTAATAAAATGCGTGTTTGTATAAAAATCACGTGTATTTTAAATGCAAAACTTTTCCACGTTACGTTGAATGGTTTGGATCAAGTTAGAAAGTTCAAACTGGTGTCAAAATGTTTGTTTTTTTATTTAGAAACTTATAGGGGGGGGGGGGCACATTGATGTTTAAACATCGGGCAAATAAGGACCGCCCTAACTGTCAATTTATCTGAGTAATATATTGTTATTTGATTTACGATTTCCGTATACAGTAAACACATAATCCGGCGTCAGATTTAGCTGTAAAAAAAAAAAAATTATAATGGTCTGTGAACCTTCATGACCGTGATGTAATACCTAAGTCGAAAGCATTTATAGAATTAAATTTAATTTTACTACCACAACAAAAACAAAATATTATACTTCTAGCGATAACATTTCTACCCGTTTTCAAATAATTCCTCTTGAAGAATAGTTTATATTCATACTTTTTAGATACGTAAATTGTTTTAGTGAATATTGTGTAGCGGAAAAGGTTTTACTATCTGTTCTACCGTCGTTATTTTTGATAATTGTTTGTTTTAAGTTCAAAATACATTTTTAAGAATTTTTTTTTTTTTTTTTTGTACTAGTTGTACGATGTTTTTCCTAGTAACTATAATAGTTACGTTGTATTTAAAAAATTAATTTAAATTACTTTTTTGGACAATGATTTGAGGAGTTAATACGATTTTAGTATCAATCGCACAATAGTGCGTTGGTAATTATATTGTTATAATTTATAAACGAACTGCACAATTTTTCCATACTTTTTTTTTACGCTTTCAGAATCTACTGAACGGATTTTTTGAAATTTTTTTTTATTGATAGCAAATTTTGTTTTACAAAAAATATTTAATTTTCAAATCTCAGGTAAATAACAAATTTGTTAAGATATGTATATGGTATATATAAATCAGGAGTGTGACCAACTTTCGACGATTTCGCAACTTTAAACGACGGCAAAAATTTGTTACAATGGATCTTCAAATTTTTTTAGTAGCAATTGTGTTTACATGCTGCCAAACTTGTGTTAAAGTTTCAAAACTTTTTGTATCTATTTCAATTTTGAGTTCTCAAATTTAAAAATCCCCTCAAAATACCATCAGAGTTCATAGATCTTTCATTAAAGGTACTGACTATGAAAACCGGAGTATTCCTTCTGTACAAAAACTTCGTCATAAATCTTAAAATTTCAAACTATTCCTCGTAAAAATTTCCAAAATACCAAATTTGGTTTTTGTATTTGGGGTTCAACTCAAAAAGTAGGAAAATTTAAAAAAAAAAAAAGCTTTAACCGCAGTGCCACCGGAGTCCATAAACCTATCATTAGAGACACTGACTTTGAAAATCAGAGCATTCCTTCAATACGAAAAAATTTTGACTTAAAAAAAAACATCAAAGTAATAACAATGCATTCCCCGCCGACGCTCTGAATTTAAAACGGTAAAACACATCACAAGCACATAACGCACGGATAAAAGAAAAAAATTATAAATTGATCTATTTAGAAGCGCTCTAAAAACAGACATTAAACCTCTTTGTGTTACGCTAATGGTGTATTAGATTCGCTTATCGTACCACTGCCATTAGTGCTTTTTTAACTCACGATCTCTCCACTCTTCAACACACACAATTTACATGGTTTCAAGACTTTGTTACCGGCGTCGTACTGTCGTCGACTATCTTCGTTCAATGTAAGGCCACTTAACAATATTTCGGTGCTTAAAAGCTTTTTTTATTACTTGTCAATATGTTTTAAAGTGGAGTTTTCCAACCTCACGAAACCCATAAATCAGACTGTAGATATAGGGAATATTCTAAAATTTTTTTTTTTTTTTTGTTAAGTATATTTTACGCGTCCTAACAATAGGTTTAGAATGACCTTAAAAATTTTTAAAACATTTTTATTCATTATTTAGTCGGTTACAACGGTTTAAAAATAGAAATTTTGCATTTTAAGTTCTTTCTCATCAGTTTTGTAGTTATACTGGTCTGTAACTATTATGTGTAAAATCAATTACACATTGCAATTGATATATACTGTCGTCGGCTAATTTTTTTTTAAGTCGAACGTTTGTAAAAAAAAAAAAAAAATCGGATGAACACCAACGATTTTTGAATCAATTGTTTTCTGTGTTTGTAATTTAATAGGAAAAAAAAGCCGGACCACTAAAGGTCGCGTGGGTAGTTTGACGGAGTAGCTACTATGCTTTGGGTGGGTCCACTAGTTTAGAAGTTGTGTCTCAAACGCATTAATTGATGTCTGAAAGCAACGGTTAACCATTGTCTTCAAAAATACGGTTCTGAGGTTGTCTCTAGTTTACGGCCTGGTAAAAACTGAATTCAACAATAAAAATAGTCCAAAAATCCGAAAAAAAAAAAACATATCGACGTGCAAATAATATTAATTTAAATAAAATGTGAACATTTCAAAATATTCGGACCATTATTCGAGGAGTTAATACGATTTTTGTATCAATCGTATAATCACAAAATTACACTATTTTCCAATACTTTTTTTGTACGCGTTCAGAATCTATTGTGGGCGGATTTTTTTGAATTCAGATTTTTACCAGATAGCAAATCTCGTTTTACACAACATAACGTGTTAATTTCAATTCTTCTATAACAAATCTGTTCAAGTTATAGTATGACCGATTTTCGATTATTCTCCAACTTTGAAAGACTTAAGATAAAAAAAAAAAAGAAAACCGGGATCAGTCGTAGATCGCGTGGGTAGTTTGACGGGGTAGTGACTACGCTTTGGGTGGGTCACTGGTTTAGAAATTGTGGTTTAAACGCATTATTTAATTTCTGAAAGCACCGATAAATTATCGCCTTCGAAAATACGATTCTGAGCGAGCTCGGTTGTCTAGTACACGTCGTGGTAAAAACAAATTTAACAATAAATACTCTTGTCAAATCTGTATCTTTCCTATTTTATTATTGTGTAAAAGTTTCAGCTCGGTCCGATCTTTATTTTGGACGTTATGATCAAAAAAATCTAAATCGATGTGGAAAAAACACGTTTCCGGTAATTATTTGTTCCCCCCGGAAGAAATACACGGCCGCCCGGAATGACGAGTTTTACGACAAAATAACAACGTGAAATCGGCTATAAACCAACCAATAGTCAACCAATTTTCTAAATTTTTTAGCCACTTATGTAAAACCATATTGTTTAGTTTGTATTTTTCGAGACTCAAACGTAAATACTAGAGGTTTTATGGAACAATAACTACGTGGAATTCTAAAATTAAAAAATTTCCATACATAACTCCCTTACAAACGATCAAAATCGATCGAAGTTTCAACTGTAAACTCGATAAACTTTTTTTAATGACAAATTTCAAGTCGAACACTTTTGGGAATTCGACCGTTTTTGTTTTTTGCCCCAATACGATCCGATACGATATCGTAACGCCATTCATTCTACTAGAAAAAGTGATCACAAAAAAATCGACGCGTAAAGAACACGTTTTCCGTAATTATTCCCGTAACACACGGCCGCTGAAAATAACGAAAATTTCATAGTTTCATAACTCCATCAAAAATGAAATTTTAACGGAACGCGAAACCCCGTTAAACGACACGTACGAATTTCAAGTCGATCGGTAGCAATTCGAAAAGTCGTCCCGTTTTTTGTTTTCCCCGGGAAAAAAAAAATCGAAATTTCAAAAAACACGTTTCGAATAAAGCGTCTTCTCGTATATATACGTATATATGTCTTATACGTTAAAACCGGTGCAGTTTTTCTGATCGCAGGAAAAACGAAAACATCAACAATTGTAAAACCAATAGCCGGAATCTACAACAGAATTGTCGCTACGGGTATTCGTCGAACGATTTTAGTAGCCTACCTACCCGGCGGCCGACGCACCGAAACCAGTTATGTAAATAAAATCGATCCGCGCGCGCAGAGAAGAAAGAATCTTTTTTTCTTCCAGCGATGTTCTCTCGCTCGCGTACCCATCGCGTGTACATCGACGTATCTTTTGTCGCATCTCTCTCGCACACATCTCGGATCCACCCTCTCACCGCCGTCCTGCGCGCGCGGCTGCCGCCGTCCGTTGTCGGCTGCGCGCGTCGGGGGTGGCGGACATTCTGCGCCGTCCCGTCCCGCAGTCACTCGTTTCGCGCGCTACACGATCCAACGACGCACCTGCATGGGTCGCGTTACGAACGGAGAAGTGCCGAGAGCCGCCTTAGCGGCGTGTAATAACACTCAGGCGTCAACGCCGCAAGCAGCAGCAGCAGCACAACGGCCGGGTACGCGCGAAATCCAACGACGAAATTTGCCGCCGAACGTGAGTAAACGAATAAATAATTTCTAAAACGCGCGTGTAACAGCGAACGGGGGGGGGCTGTTTTTTGAGGGGGCTGTTTTTTGGGGAAAACGCATTTTTTCGCGCACACGACCCCCGGAGAAATCGCCGAACGGCGGAGGGTCTCGCGGCGACGGACGGATTTTTTTCGTTCGCAGTCGTACGCGCGCGATATAATGTATAATATATAATATAATATATATAATATAATATATATAATATATAATATTAAAATGTAATTCCGATTCGACATCGCGGTGTCGACGTTTCGGGATTTTTTGCGCGTTCTCGCAATATCCATTTCACGCAATAGACGACCGACGGTAAAAGCGTAGATTCATCCCGGTCGTATCACCAGTAAGAA
This sequence comes from Hormaphis cornu, assembly GCA_017140985.1. Lineage (NCBI taxonomy): Eukaryota > Metazoa > Arthropoda > Insecta > Hemiptera > Hormaphididae > Hormaphis > Hormaphis cornu. The sequence goes on along the minus strand of CM029361.1, from coordinate 30,317,518 downwards.
TGTACATTCTACGTAATAATAACGTACATTTTACCCGCTTTTGATTTTATAAAGGTGTGTGGTTTTTTTTGTTTCCGTGGCGCGTGTAGGCGTTTGCTCCGAATTTTAAACAACAGCGACTCCTTCCGGTAGAGAATTTTATATCCTCGGTGCGTCGTAGTGTTTTTTCGAAATTTTCAATTCCAAAAAAGTTTTTCAGGAAAAATCAAGAGAAAACGGAAAAAAGTACGCATTTTTGACGAAATCGATTTCGTTCATAACTCCCGAAATAATGATTGGAAACACTTGATATTTTCACACGACATTGTTAATGTACGGGCGTGAGGCATTTCACAAATTTTTCAGCTAAATATGGAACTTTCAAATATTTCCAATTTTATTGTCATTTAATTTCAACAAAAACTTAAATTTTCCAGAAAAAGTTTTGAAAATCTAATACAATGTCAACGACATATACAAGTGTTCGTAATTAAAGAATTTCAAAAATTGTTAGTCATAATTTTTTTTTATAGTCGTTTTAATTCTGAAAATTGGCCGAAATTTGTCATTTTGTGTTTTTTTTTGAAAAAAAATTGTAACTTACACAATTTTATTATTTAAGATTTCAAAATTTAATATGTTACGTAAAACAAAAATTGCTACAAGTATACGAAAATTTCAAAGAAATCGGCCTAGTAGTTTTCAAGAGCGTACAAGAAAAGTGTCGATAAAATGGTGCGTCACACTATAACATTGTATAATATTGTTTGTCGACATGGGTGCCGCGCTGGTTCGAATCCCGGAAAAAAGTTTTTTGCGTTTTTTGCGTTTCAGTAAAAGGAGACCCTTAGGGACTAGGATAAGTTTATTTTTTATTTTTCTGATCACTTTTTCTAGTAGAAAAAATGCTCCAATTTCAACGTACATTACCACAAAAGATCGATCCGAGATGGTATTTTATTTGAAACGTTGATTATTTTTTGGTTTTGAAGAAAAAACGGTCAAATTCCCAAAAGTGCTCCGTTTGACTTGAAATTTATACGTGTCATTAAAAAGGGCTTAACGAGTTATCCGCTTAGTTTTTAAACTATTTTGATCATTTTTAAGGGAGTAATGGAACTTGGGGGAAATAAATAATTACGGGAAACGCGTTTTTTCACATCGTTTTAGATGTTTTTGATCATTAATATCCGAATTAAAGATTGGACCGAGCTGAAACTTTTACACAATACCAAAATAGGAAAGATACAGATTTGACAAGGGTGTTTATCGTTAAATTTGTTTTTACCACGACGTATACTAGACAACTGAGATCGCTCAGAATCGTATTTTCGAAGACAACGATTGCTTTCTGAAATTAAATAATGCGTTTAAACCACAACTTCTAAACTTGTGACCCACCCAAAGCGTAGTCGGTACCCCGTCAAACTACCCACGCAACTGATCCCGACGCTTACTTTTTTAATTTTTTTTTTTTTTTTACAAAAAATGCCCGATACGGTTATGGAACGTTTATTTAATTAAAACACGAGCCTCGTTCGTAATTAAAACGATATGGCTTAAAGTCGATTTCTCGTGAACAGCCCTAAACAGTGCAAGCAAAATTCTAAGGCTCGTGTAAAAGTGGTGGTAAGGGTCAGGGGCGTATCCGTACCCTATTTAGGAGTGGTAAACGCATTTGGTCGTGTTCAATATCGAATGTTTCCCTCGTCAAATCTGTATTATAGTATTACTTATTGCCAGACAGATCGGCACAGCGGCTGCGGTGCGATAACGGAAAACTAGAGGTTTTATATCACCGCCGAACGTACCAACAAATCAAAAATATCCATCCGTATCAGTGCATTCCGCAGTTTCCTTATCACATTGGTTTATCAATAAAGTCATTGTCATTTATTTTTTTTATACATTTGTGATGAACTACTACTACTACTCATGGTCGGTCAAAACGCACCGCGACCAGTTTGGGCTACACTTAGCGGAAAAAAAGCGCCGCCGCCGCCGCTGCCCCGTGCCAATCTGTCTGGGACAACCACTGTAATAACGTAATTTTTACGGTCTAAACGGGGCTCCGTTCAACCTGCCCTAGAATACGGCCCTCGGTAGAAAAACACAGGAGAACGAGAATGTTCTAATATTTAAAAAAAAAAATTTTGGGCATATTTTATGGATTTCCGATTCTAAGCTTAGCGACACGGCGCTCCTGGTACCCAGTGAATTAATGTACACTACACACTATTTTGTACTAATTTAATGCGATGATGATTGGTGTCTTTTTTTTTTTTTCCGTCGTCTCTTTATCTGCTTATATTTGTTTCGCACTTGTGACACAAAAGGGGTTAACCGTTGACAAAACGCTCTCTACTACAAGCTCGATATTCGTATACGCGTGATCGAAAACGGAAAAGACTATACTGCGGTAACCTAACCAATGAATTTTAAAAAAAGGTGGAAATGTTCAAGTGGCTGCTATAGGTGAGTGAATGTTTTGGATGGTTTAGTTAGGAAGACGAGTATCGTATTTGTGAGCGACGGTAAATCGCTTACAAAAATAACGATTCTGAGTATGCTCGGTTCACCTGTATAAAAGTTGGGCCCTATAACAATAGAATTTATTATTAGAGACTTTTATGAAGGGTCGTTATGAAAAAATATGAGAACTGTTTGAATTTTCAAAAGTGTTTAGAAGGTTTTAAAACCAACACTAAATAAATCTAACAAAAAGCACCATAAATTAATTGAATGTTCAATTTTTAGAAAATTTTCTAAAAGTGACCAGAACATGAACTACTGGGCGGTTTTTTTGGAATTTTTCGTTGCAGATAGCATATTTTGTTTAACATAGAAAATTTAATATTCAAATCTGAAATAACAAGTTTGTGTGATTTACGAATGTTTTTCCAAAAACAAGTCTCGGGTATGACAAATTTTCATTTCCAACATTAAACGACTAAAAATAAATATCATAGCCAATGATTTTCGAAATTTCTTAGTAGCATACGGATTCCTATGTTTCAAGTTTTGTATTACATTTTCAAACTTTTCTATAAAAAATTATACTTTTTATCGAACGAAAATTACAAAAAAAAAAAAAAAAAAAAGCGCCGGAATCAGTCTAGTTCGTGTGGGTAGTTTGGCGCGGTAACGACTACGCTTTGGATGGGTCACTTCTAGCTTAGAAGTTGTGGTTTAAAAGATCAGAAACCGGTGTTGAGTTCATCTACTTCATCGCATGGTACTTGGAGGGGTTAAAAAGTTACAATTTAAAAACTAAGCAAAAATTTAGGCAAAAACGTTAAAAACGTGTTTTTGACATAATCAATTTAGTCTTTATAACATTATAGAACTTTGAAATTTTTGAAAATTTCATTTTTTTTGTAATTTTTATTTGATAACAAATTTAATTTTTCAGAAAAAGTTTTGAAAATTTAAGACAAGTTTTCAAACTTGTAAATTTATTTGCTTCTTAAAATTGTATTGGTTATTAAAACTCACTCAGATCTGTTATTTTCGTAAGAAATTTACAAGTTCTTACAATTATAAAACAAAATTGAAAATTAAAAATTCCAAAAAAAAGTGACCTACATCATCAAACTATTCCCACGCGATCTAGTGGTTCCGGATTTTTTCGTTTTTTTGTTTTGTTTTACTGTGCACAGTGGTTTAAGGGATTTAATTTTTTCATCATTACATTTACTATAATTTTTTAATCTAAATGTACCACTTCGTTAGTCTATTTGAGTGACATATGCTAAAAATGCAAAAAAAAAAAAAAAGACGAGTTTGAAAAAAAGTCGATGGAATCTTTTGATTCTACCGAGTTATCGGTGCGTGTTTCATTGGATACAAGTCACAAAGTAAATGACAGGTATTTATGCTAGATTTTTGCACTGTTGCAGATTGTTGATATGGATTCCTGCGACCACAATCGGTTATGTGAATCAGTTTATGATGAAGATTATGAATATCGTCAATTCCGTGCATTTGAAGTTCGCGTTAGCCGAGTATTAAAATCAATGAAACCGGATCGAATCACAGAGATAACTGGATTAACTTTTGCCGAGCTGTATCCACATCAAACGGATAATCACCCTCTGAACCAACTTGTAGACCATAGAGGAAATTTCTTTGCCGTTAGGCTGTCTGTCCGTGATCGCCCAAATTTACGTGACAACAGTAGAGGATGGTGCTCCCATCATTGTTTTAGAGCGAACCCGATACTTACCGATGGCGTTGACAAAAGGAGTTTCGTTCCTACGTACACCATACATCGATTTAACTCGATAGTTCGCTATCAAGATTGGTTCAGAGACGAACGGTGCTTCGGTTGTCAACGCTATTTGGCTAGGGGAATTGAACTCCCACATCCGACGGAAATTTTTCCAATCTGCAGGCAACATAATGAGCAAGCTGCCGTAGTTCATTGTCAACATCCGATGTTTTGGAACCCGGATATTTTCAATAACATATCACACTATTGAAAATTTTGTATTTAAACATTAAAGATACTAATTCTTTCAAAAATCTATTCGAATAAGTTTTGTAAATGATATGTATTTCAATTTTTATCACAAATTACGGAAACGACTACAATTATTTTTATTAGTATGCTTTAAAATTTTGTATGTTTAAATTAATGTCATTAGAATTACGTTAACTGTAAAAATACAATATTTCATTTTATTTGTCATTCGTAAAATATGGTAATTGGGTAAAATTTATAATTTTTATGTTAAATAAAATGATTATATTATGTTTGTCTTTTTGCCTATTATTTGGAGAACGATGACTATAAATATGGACTGCACGAACATCCTTTTCTTTAAATATCTCCGATGAACTTAAAATTGTAAATTACATTTGTATAAAAAGTTTATGATCCATGTTCACTATTGTTAACAATTCATTTAATTGTGTATAAGTGATGTATTGATTATTAATCAAAAATACAATAAATTTTAAAAAATAAATGCCTACTGCAAAAATTATTGTTTTAAATTACTTTTAAATAAATAACCTAATTGTTTACTTGATTTTATGTATTTTGTGTTGAACAGATGGTTTACATCAAGGTAGATACTGTATACGATGTATTGAAATATTTGTTTTTTAGTGGTACAAAATGTATGAAAAGAATAGTGTTGTAATAATAAGTGGAATCACAACAAAATAAATGACCTACAATTAAAAAAAAAAAAACTATGATCACTCTAGCTTGCCGCGAGTGTGAAATGATAAAGTAGTGACTATGCATTGAATGTACAATTGTTTAGAAGTTGTGACTTAAACGTTAAGATTAATATCTGAAATCAATTATTAATCATTGACTTTGTAAAAACAATTCTGATCAAACTCAGTTGTATAGTACTTACTACTCGTCCAGGTTAAATCAAATTTAATAATACCAAAATTCGTATCCACGTATAAAAAATATTAATTTAAATTACGTTTAACATTTTAAACCATTTTGACTATTATTTGACGAATTATTACAGTTTAAGTATCAATTGTAGAACAGTACGTGATTTCATTGTAACAATAAAAATAACACCTTTTTTCAATACTTTTAATGTACGCTATGAGAATCCACTGGGCAGATTTTTTAAAATTTTTTTTATCTTGATAGAAAATTTTGTTTTTTATAACATGTTAAATTTTCAAAACTTAAGTAACAAATTTGTGTGAGTTACGAATTTTTTCCCAAAAATTAAACAAAAGTTTGACTAATTTTTGAAAATTTTCCAACTTTAAACGACTAAAAAAAAAAAAAATTGTGACTAAGGATTTTTAAACTTTGTTAATAGCATATATACGTATTTAAATGTTGCCAAACTTGTTTTAATGTTTCAAACTTAAATTAAAGTTTAGTTAAATTTTGTATGAAACGAAAATGGAAATTTTCGGAAATTTTATAGTTCTATACTTTGGTCAAAAATTTTTAAAATCACTTGAAACTACAACTTAATCTGTATATTATTTATTTTAATGTTGTGTAAATATTTCAGCTTGTTCCTACCATTGTTTTGAAAGTTATGTCCAAAAATCTAAATCGTCTATATCAAAAAACCTGTTGACCATAATTCTTAACAGTTTTCCTTAACTTTTTCTTAGGTTTTTGCTTGTTTCAACTTTAAAAATTTTTGAATTCTCAAATTTGAGACCCTTCAAATTACCATCAGAGTACATACAATCATCAGGGAATTTATTGATTTTAAAAATCGAAACATTTCCTCTACCCTAAAAAGTGCTCACAGAAAACAATAAACAAAAAAAAAAAACATCATTGTAAAAACAATGCATTTTCAACATAATATTCAAAAATTGAAATAATAATATAATATAGTTTCTATGTGATAAATATCTATAGAATAAAACATTTTCAATACTTTGATCAATTTTCTATTATATTGATTGATATCACCGAAATCATAAGACTCAGTGTGGTAAAAACAGAGCAAAATAATTTTATCAATGTTATTAGGTATTATGTAATCTGTGTTATTCTTATTGTGGATAAAAGCAATATATGGCTGCATGTGAAGTTTTACGAAAACATGTTTGTTGTTCACAAAATGTTGTACTTAATAAGGACGATTAGCATTAGTTTGGTAGAAAAAGATGTTCAAACTAACTTACAAGGTTGGAAAAGAGCAAAATCTTCCGGTCACTGGTATTGTTACCTAACCATTAAAGAGGGTACAAAGAGAAAAATGTCAAAACTAATTGGATAGCGAGATTTCTATGCTATACGGTAATATTTTTTAATTTATTAATATTAAAATATTGCTTTTGATGAAATGCCAATTAAAAAGTAGTTCATACTTATCATGATAGTTAAACTAAAATTTTAATAGTTGTATATATGTAAAATTTTATCATTTCTCTTTTACACGCGTTTTTAACAGTTTTCGGTTAATTCAATAACAGTACAATAATTCTCATAAAGTGCAAAATTATTCGGTTAATATCCACGTTTTAGACATATTTTTTTATTTATAAACATAATTGTTATAATGAAACATCAATCGATTTTTTATTTTCGAAATGAAATTTTAAATATGTACAGAATTTAAAAATATACACGATTATCAAACTTCTGTATGAAAAAAAGCATTTTAAAAATTATGCAATAGTAAAAGTATAAAGTACCGCCAAAGACCTATAAATGGCAAAAATGTATGTACGGCGCGGGCAAACGACGACTGAACAATTCCAATTTCATAAGAGTTGTCGGGACGTTCAAGGTGTGTGGTGAAACGAAATGGATTGGGCAAATGCTTTTGCGAAAAATTGCCTGGCGTTTGATAATTAATGAAAAGTTTTACTGGATCTGGTTTACCCTTTACTCTTTTGATTTATATCACAAATGATTTTCCTCTCTTCGCGCCTATTTTTTCAATCAAAAGTAAATTTTTGTGTTCCAAAAGACCCGTGTAGTTCATCAAAAAGTCATTTAGGTCTGTCAAGCCCTAAAGTTCATAAGAACCAAAATATTCAATGTTATTACGTTTTTTTAAATTCTTTTAAATACGAATGTGGTGGAAAATCGAATAATCGGTTATACGATTTCTCAGGCTTTTCCAAGAACCGTTTTTGCAACGTTTTGACGTTGATTATACCCGCTATTGAACTCAATTCACTGTCTGTTTCCACTATCTTGCTGTTTATAGTTTGAAAATTGTGAAAGATTCCAAGATTCAAAGATTTTTTGTCATTGGTCATACAGTTTAATTTTGGTGTTAACTTGTCTTTGTTGAGCCTATTAAGTTCAAATGGATGAGTAAATGGAGGACACCGAGTCCTCGAAAACTATGTTCCTCAATATCCTCGGAGGTCAATTCAGCCAAGTGGAAATTAGCGTAACTTGGGTCGTTTTGTACAAAATCTAAAAACTGTCCCTTTTTTATCATGTTATTCGAATCGTAAAAAGCTGTAAGTCGCTGCAATTCGATTTCAATTTCTTTTGGTAAGCCGGTTTCTACTCTTCGTACCCATATGTCTGGTAATTGTACACTCAAATCTCAATAATTGGGCGATTCTATTATTAAAAGCGGTATTACTTGTGTATTGGGTGATTTTGCTCGTGTGTCAGGTGATGAAACTCTTGTATTGAATAATGTGACTTGTATGACAGGAACGGAATTTAAACCTCTTAAATTGGGCATTTCAATTCGTACTCTCTACATATTAACTACATATTATACGCCATATACTCTCAAGATATTTTTACAAAATTATGGGTATACTGCGTATACTTTCAAGACTCAAATATTACACAATGGGAAAGACTTTTGTTTGATTAGTACTCAGAAAATGCCATAAATGTAAGTTTAGTTTAGTTTTGAAATTAAACTAAAAACAATTTTTCCGCAAAACTCCAGTACCTAAATAAACACATATCACATAAATAAACATATGTCCATTCTAAGTCTTTATGACATTGATAGCCAAAATATTATGGACAGTAATTATAGCCAGATATACTCAGACAATAGGAAATGTCTAAATTGAACCTAGCAAAATTAGGGTGTGTAAAAATAATAAAAAAACTAGCTGTCCCGACCCGGCGTTGCCCGAGATTTAGTTGGTCAAAGCTCAGTAAATTAGTTCCAAATTAAATTTAAAAAATGAGTACACTAAGTTACACAAATTTGGAAACCCTGTTTCACCACCTTAAGGGAAGAATTTTAAAAAAGCTTTAGGGGTTGAATTTTGAAAAATATTTTTTAGGAGTTCGCCTACCTTATGTAAAGAACTTCTGTGCTGCATTTCAAGTCTCTAGATCCAGCGGTATGGGCTGTGCATTGATCGATGTATAAAATGTTGAACCCCATTTTCACCCCTTAGAGGACGAATTTTGAAAAACCTTTCTTAGTGCACCCCTGCATTGCTTAAGGAACCTCTGTACAAAATTTCAAGTTTCTAGACCCAGTGGTTTGGCCTGGGCGTTGATGAGTGAGTATATATTTTTCAATTCATTTAACTACTCTTTTAACACCCTTAGGAGTTGATTTTCAAAAAATAAAGTTTATAGGCAATGTTTATATGTTTTACTGAGTATGTATACTTAATTTGAAAAAAATCGGACAAAAAAAAAAATTTTTAATTTTTACCCTTTTTACCCCGTTTAACCTCCTTAGGGGTTAAATTTTCAAATATTCTTTTTTAGCGGATGCCTACGCCATAATAGCTATCTGTATGCCAATTTTCAGCCCGATCCGTCCAATGGTTTGAGCTATGCGTTGATAGATCAGTCAGTTAGGTTACTGTTTTATATATACAGAAGATATACAAAAAACACAAAAAAAAATTTAAAAAAAAGCGCCGGGATCAGTCTAGGTTGCGTGGGTAGTTTGACGAGGTAGCGACTACGCTTTGGGTGGGTCACTAGTTTAAAAGTTGTGGTTTAAACGCATTATTTAATTTCTGAAAGCAATGATAAATCATTGCCTTCGAAAATACGATTCTGAGCGAACTCTGTTGTTTTTTCCTGACGATTTTTAAAATTTTTTAGTTACGAACAGTTATATATGTCGTTAACATTGTATTAAATTTGAAATGTTTTGAAATCTGCCACACACCTGTACATTACCAATGTTAACATTGTATAACAGCTTGCTCAGAATCGTATTTTTGAAGGCAATGATTTATCATTGTTTTCAGAAATTAAATAATACGTTTAAACCACAACTTCTAAACTAGTGACCCACCCAAAACGTAGTCACTTCCCCGTCAAACTACCCACTAAACCTAGACTAATCTCGGCGCTTACTTTTATATATATATATATATATATATAAGATACTTATTGAAGTATTAACAAACAGTCGTGGTCCGTGGATACATAAAACATATTTTTAATTTTTAAAACAACTTTTTGGTAATAATTTTTGCGTGATATATATATTATAAGATAAAGTACAAATACATATTTTATACATTAAACAAATCACCTAGCCACAAAAAATTAACTTTTTAATTGAGTGCACACGTATTTTATGTTACAACTTTAGTAAAGTTAGTAGTTACCATCATCAGTACTAAACACAAACTTAAGCACCTGATACTTTGGTATTGATGATGGTAACGTGGTTATTGAATCACTGTATTATTTACTTAATAAAAAAGTTAATTTTTTGAGGAAGGGTGATTTGTTTAATTTACTATAAGCCACAAATATTCTATTTATTAGTTTTACATATTTTATACTTATATTATTTAAGAGGCCATACGATTTCTTTGGCACACAACTACGTATAGTATTTATACTATTTGTAGGTACCGCTTCTGGTTTTTTTTTTTAATTTAAAAACACCAAAATTGATATTTTACGTTAATGTTTTTTTTTTTTTTTTTTTTTTATTGATGTTAGACAAAAACAATGTGTATCGAACTACGAGCTAACGAATGAAATGAGTATGCATCTAAAAATATTTAAAATACGTTTTGATTTTCCCACACGTTTCAGACACATCAAACACGAAAACGCTAGGTGTGTCTTAAATCAAAAAAAAAAAAAAAAAAATGATATTCCGAGAAAAATACTTCGAAAGCTACGTGTAAAAAACAGCAGAGTAAAAAAACAAAAAACCAAATAATGTGTTCGTTATTACAAAGTTGTCATGACGTCATTTGTGGTGTTAAGTAACATTTTTGATTTATTTGGGTAGCGCATACTTACGATTTACTAGGTTTGCTTATTATTGTGCTAGATTCTAGATTTATTGTTTAACAATATGCACACTCACAGTGATATCACAACTTAGCAATGCCGAAAAATATTTTTTTTTTTTGTTTCCTCCGCTGGTTTTTTACACGTAGGTAACTTGCAAAGCGTTTTTGTTGCGATAACCGTTTAGAGATATATGGTTGTAAAAATAATAATAATATTAACAGAAACGGTTGTATAGACGGATTTTGTGCAACTGCGCACGCGAGTGCGAGTTAACCGCACGCCAACAGATTGTGAATACTCTTAAACGAAACATCTGCCCGTTAGTGATGGCTGAACGAAAAGGGATCGTTCAGTTCTAAGGGAGAAGTGCGTTAGTGTGTGTGTGTGGATACCCTTGAATGAGGTGTCTGCTACCAGGGTACCATGCTTGAGTTATCCATGTTTCCGAAACCTAAGGCGACGTCACGTTTACTACAAGAGCACGGATGATTATAATGATCAAAAATATTATAATAAAATATGCTATTGAAAATAATTACAAAACGCGTTTAATCATTTATTACGAATAAATTTACAATGTTTTTTAGACACATGCGTAGTGAAAGAAAAACATCAAAAAAAAAAAAATTAATAAATACGCTTTTATTAAACTCGAAATTTGACAGAAACTACAATCAATTAGAAAAAAATTATTAATTGTACATATTATTCTTGGACTAAAAATTAAAAATAAAATTTAAAAACACTATGAAAATGTTAGTTATATTGTATTAATGTTGTGTTTATATTGCATTTATACATCGCAAATGTACTTTTTAAACTTAAAGGGTTAAATACTCAGACACGCATCTTAATGGCAAAATATAAATTATAAGTTTAAAAGTGGGGGCCGGAAATGTCAAAAAATAGAAATTAAATTCGTGCTGAGTTTGTAATAATTTTTATGAAAATTTAAGTACTGTAAAATATGAATAACACGTAAGAACACAGTAAGAACGATTTTTCGTATAGTTTTTATTTTTTAGGACTTGGGAACTGAAATTTTGCTGTTATTAAAGCATCTAATGTATCATTGTATTTATTTCTTGGTCATTTTAAAATGTATCATTAAAATCAAATTTCTGATTAACTGTAAATAGAACGAACACATTCAATTACGAATTATATTTATTACACACGATAATACTTTTGACAAAAATAACAACACACTTTCCATTGAATGTGTAAAAAATTTCTTTTAGATAAAACATCATTTCATTCAAGCTTTAGTACTAAATTCAATGATTTTAACTTGAAATATATGGACCTTTCATATTTGCGGCCCCCGCTTTTATATTTCAGAATACTTTATATTAAAGTTAAAGTGGTATAAATAAAGTGAAACAATAGTCAATATAGATTAAATTAATGGTTAAAAGAAAAAAAAATACACACCTATCAATTACATAAAACATCAAATTAAATGAAAAAAATGACAGATGCATTAACCATTTCCATTTGCAATCATTTTTCACAATCAATCTTTTTTTGTTGCATTTTAACTTTTCATTTTATATATTTGTATTTTTTTTTCGACACATATTTTAACTAAAATTCATCGGAGGTACATGAAATTTTCAGCTTTCAAATATTTTTCATCATACACATTTACAAGGTGTCATCTGCTTGGAACTCAATTATTTCTGTTTAAAGATATGCTTTGTCACACTTGAAAACACTTACTGTTTTTTTAATCCATTAAACATCAGACTACTACCAAAGTAAAAGTACTGTTATCCAAAAGTTGTACAATGTTTTGAATTTTTTCGGAATTGACAAAGCGCCTTTTATTCTTTAAACTTGCCATAAAATCGGTAAAATTGACAATGTTAATCAGATCTCTTTCATCACCAAATTGTTTTAGTAACGTAAAGTTTTTAAACTGTAATTTATGTTTTTATTTAATTCATTTTTTGTTATAAAATATGAGTACGTTTAATTCACATTGTACATTATACAGTATGTACTCATACAATATAATATTATGATGAACTTAATGAAAAAATGACCCCCAAAACTGGACCACTTTCCCATTTTGTACTGATAAACCAAAAAAAAAAGAAAAAAAAAAGCTGTTAGTTAGCAGTGATATTATATTATTATTATGGAACAGAATGTAAAAACATTTATATAAAATCCATATCGTGTGTTTGTCATTTATATTTACTGACAATTTTGTTTAAAAAATTACCCTAAAATTACAAATTCACAGGGCCCATAATTTTTATGCTCTTTTTCAACTAAATTTTAAATTTTATATTTACTATATCAAAAGTGAGTATGTCCGTACTTAGTTGAAAAAGGAAATTTGTTCAAATTAACAAATCAATTACCTGAAAAACTATTTATCCACGATTTCTATAGTCAACAAAAAATTAAACTGTTGTAAAAGTTGTAGTGATTTTTAAAATTTCGAAAGAAATATCAGTTTTCCGCCATTTTTGAAAAATTTGTTTGTTGAAACATAATACGTTTTCCAAATTGGTACTACTCAATTTATAAAAATAAACTGAGGTGCAAAGTTTTGGGACATATTCATCCACACGCAAGTAATTTTATTTTTAAACACATATGTATATCCGTGTACTTCATGAGTACACATACTTGTAATGGTGTGTGACGTATACCCAGAGTTACCTGATTTCCATTCATACCTTTAAAAGCGTTTATCATACGCGGGTGTACGCTGGTATACATTCTACTTTGTACAAATAGTAAAATCTAAAAAAAATGGTTGTAATGTAATCGTAGGGGTTTGAGACAAATCACACACATTTTTCGAAATTTTCTTTCCATTTGGGTGAAAAAGCTGGACAAGTTCAGAACGTTGTTTTTGGTGCGAAAACCCATACCATTGATTACAAAGTTATGATAATTTGAAATTTATATTTTTAATATTACACTGTAAACCGAATTACGATTTTATTAAAAACCCCTTGTTTGCATAAAGGTATCATTTTTTATGTCCTATACTTTCGTATGGTAAAAAGTTAGAAACTAAACACAGGATAGGTATGTTTATCATACTTATTTGAAAAAATTGTAGATATTAAATTTAATTCGCTTCAAAAAAACCTTTCAATATCTTAATTCCTTATCCAATACCTTAACTGCGTATACTTTAAAAGTCCTATGGTTATATTCCGTTTCGTAAGAAATTAGGAACCAAAAACAAAATACACAGGCAGGTACACGGTGTATGGGTATCATATTTATTAGAAAAAAAAATTTAGATATTCCTAATAAAATATAGAATTAATTACTAGAATATACAATATTATTATAAAACGTTACATGATATAATGTATGGATTATATTTTTATTTTATTAATATAACTCATCAAATAGAAACACAAAGTATAATATAAAAAACATACAAAATAGTTGATCAGTACGCGTAAAATAATTTGTATCGAAAAACTTATCAATCTCTTAATTCCTTATCCAATACTTTAATGAAGTACACTTGAAAAGTGCTGTCGGGATTTTTGATGAAGTTGATTACGCGGTACGGATTTGGTACACCCATGTCTAAAAGTCCTGGCACGTTGTAGTCTATAAACAATTTCGCGTGGTTCGGTTCACCCTCTAACTTTTTGAATTTCATTACGTACGAATTAACTGCACCCGTTTTGGACGTTTCGGTGAAAATTAGACTTTTCTTCCCATCCATGAAATGCGCGTTCTCCGTTATAAGTTCGTTTAGTTTACTCATGCCTTTTGCTTCGATGGAAACTAAGTATTCGATGTTTCTGCGTTTTACCAACTCGTTGAAGTGAGACAACGGAGGATCGTCCAAGTCTTTCAAGTATGGCCGTTTTGGTGTTTTCGAAAGCCTCGTTTGTAGCGCTTTGACGTCCTCGCCGAGGACTCCCGCGAGCGAACTTAAAACGCTGTCGTCATTTATCATATCCGTGTCCACCGTGCGGAAATCGTATCTTGACAACAACGATTTTTCACTGTCGCTCAAATAAGTCAAAGAGTTTTTTACCGACCTCAAACTGAGCTTGTTAAGTACGGCGTTCTCGGCGTGCGAGGTCAGCCCGTCGAAACTACGTTTCTTGAGTACCGATCCCGGTTGTTTCTCCAAATCGTAAGCGGCGTACGTCTGATCTTTATCGAGAAAACCATAAAAATTGCTAGCTTTTATCTCGTTTTCCACTTCCAATGCGGTAGAAGAAAGCAAGTCACTCACACGTGGATCGCTGGGGGTATTCGCTTGCGGTGCAGCGTGTTTTTCTCCTTGTAGTTCCGGCGTGACACTTTTCGGTCGTGCCGCGTTTTCAACGTGTACATTATCTTCACTGTGCATCGATAGTAAAGATGTGGCCGATCCAGACGAAACGGAACTTCCTGCAGACGGTGTCTTCGAATCATCGTTCATAACTCTCCTGTAAGACACACCTGACTGTAGCTCGATCCCCGGATCGCCGACAGCTTTGCCCATGGCCGCTTTGACTGAACTCGGTAACTTTTTGACCTTGCTTCCTGCCAAGCCGTCAAACGCGAGACCGGCGAGCACGTCAAAGTGTTCGCCCGCGGTCTTTTCACCGAAATGTTCCAAGTGCTCGATGATGCCGTGTGTTTTGGAGGAGTTTTTCGCGTCGAACGCGTAATCGGCCGCTGTTATCAACGAGTCCGCCAAAACATGACCGGAAACGGCGCCGAAAGGGCCGAAAAACACGCCCCCGAGCATCGTTCCGGTACTGGTCGTGGCCGATTTTATAGCGTTCCAACCGTGTTCCTTGTCCCCGGCCATTAAGTGTACAGCTCCCTTAATGTGCCCCAATAAAGGGGCCCCGTCGACCAGACCTTCCAAGTTTGAAGCGAATTTTTTTTGTATGTCCCACGCTTTTCCCGAGTCTCCGGTTACCAAATGAAACGCCGAACGCGCTTGTGACGTCCCGACTCCTTCGTTTAAGAAGTTCGTCCACGTTTTTGCTGCGCCGCTATGGTCGCCCATGGCCAATTGGAACAACGATTTCAACTGTGACGCTCCGGGAATGACGTCCCAAAGCGAGGTGCTCTCCGCCGAGACCGTTGTCGCGGCGATCGACGACAACAGAAACGCGTTCAAGACGAATTTCTTCATCCTGCAAGGAGAAAAAAAAAAAAACTTCGATCATGTTTATTCATGTTTTCGGACCCAGGTATAATAAAAACTGTTGTTGTGTCAAAACGATACTTGTTCGAATACAAACGCTATTTTATTTGCCATTATAATATAATGCCTGTCTATACAACATTTAACCAACTTCACCAAACAAAACAATGTTGAATTAATTAGATAGTATTGTTTGATAAGTGACCGCGATCAGTTAGATGATTTTAACCTACCTATTATAGTTTTTGGATTCTGAGCAAGAGCGAAGAATGCATTGTTGTTACAACGATGTTTTTTTTTTCTCTGTGAACAATTTTTAGGGTATAAGGAATACTACGATTTTTACGTTTAACACCTCTAACGAAAGGTCTTGGATCTCTTAATGTACTATGAGGAGTCTAAAATTCGAAAGTTCAAAATTTAAAAAGTTATATATAAAAAAAAAATAGGTCAAATTTAACCAAAAACGATAAAATGCACGGCAAACGTGTTTTTTTTGTCATAAAATCCAAAATAATAGAAGAAAATAGCTGAACCATTTAAACAATAATTAAATAGATGAAATACAGACTTGATCCAAGTTTCAAGTGATTTTAAAAATTTTTGAGCTTAGTATAGAACATTAAAATGTTCGAAAATTTCCATTTTCTCTATGGGTTTTGTTCGATGAAAGATTTAATTTTCAAGAAAAAGTTTTGAAACTTTAACACAAGGTTACCAACAAGTATACAAGGACGTATTGTAATACCAATAAATTTCATTTTGTGTGCCTGTTACTTTTAAAGTTCTAGATCTATTTTGATGAAAATTTTCAATATAATTACTATAATAATTTTTTTTTTTGGATACCAAGAATGCCTTTTTAAAGTATGAAAGGCGTTTAACATACCCCCAATCCATTTTTTCTTGTTTGGACCAAAATGCCAGGACAAAATAAAGACGCTTTCAATAAACCCATTTCGATTCTTTAAAAATACATATTTGAATAGCTTTTAACAACTTATGTTCAGTAGGAAACGAAAATCTACGTTTTTTGAGCTGAAGTGTAATTACAAATGTAAGTTAAATATTTTTTTTATACGAACAAATTTTTTAAATTTTTTTAAATAAATTGAAGAATAAAAAAAAAAAACGTAATTTCTACTTTCTATGAACATCAGTTAATTTGATAAAAATAAATCCAAATAATTGTCATGAAAAATTTTTGTTTTAATTTTAGACAGTAGGTGTAAGTGCTTTAGAACAAGCTTTGGTAAAAATTATTCGATAAAGAGATTAGAGAGAGTTCCAAACAGTCCATTAAGAACCCTTATATATTTATAATATATATGTATACATATTAGTTAAGAATATTTATATTCAATGACGTAATCGTCTGGGAATGTGAGCGAGGGTTACCTAGATGTGTATCTACACTTGCTTGTTATTTCCACGTATATACATGTGTTAGATTTAGGTAATAAATGACGGTTCTGTAAGTGGTTCCCTTTGCTGAGTTACTGTAGGTATACCGCATAACAGGTATCACGTCAGAATTAGCGGCTCCATGGAGAACATAGGGGTAGACCATGGTCTTCCCAGAAAAAGGAAAATACAACAGGTACACAATAGACAGGTTAACAAAATAACTATTTTTAAAAAAAATTTTTTTCATAAATAACCATATTACGTCTGCGCGGATACTGGTTTTACAACAAAAAAAAAACAGAAGGATTAAACCGATGGCGTAAAAATATGTATGTTTAGACTAACACATTTTTCTGAAGACTTTTAGTGAACCGAAGACATATCTCTGGAGCTGTCTCTGTATCATATGGTATTACATAATATTATTATATTCTATGCACTTCATATTATAGAAATATCGTTCAGTTCTTACAAAAACTCCAAATTTACCCTTTAAAAGCGGTGGGCCGCCAAAAACAGTGATCCATTGTAAGTCACTACTACAACTCACTGTACCTATACGATTACTCGCACGTAACTTGCACATTTATTCGAAACAACCACAGTGTTTTTTTAAATTTATTTAGTTTTGCTCGCAATTCGGCGAACATTAATACTTTTTGTATTAATATTATTTCAATTATAAACCAAAATTATAACAATATACTGGGTGCGCAATAATTTTTGGTTTACGTGGAGTTGC
This sequence comes from Hormaphis cornu, assembly GCA_017140985.1. Taxonomy (NCBI): domain Eukaryota; kingdom Metazoa; phylum Arthropoda; class Insecta; order Hemiptera; family Hormaphididae; genus Hormaphis; species Hormaphis cornu. Next base: position 30,299,572 of record CM029361.1, on the reverse strand, counting down.
TATCGATTAACGCGAACTCGAAAAATACTATTTCCGTAATTTCCAAAACAGACACTGTGTTTCACAGCGCAAACCGTTTCTCAAACTTGTAAATATCAACTTGGTCATAAGTTGACAAATATTAAAAATTCTGTCTCGTGGCATGATTATTTTTTGTGATTTACATATCATTATTTTATTGTACATTGTCATCAGCGCCGATATAGGGTATTTAATTTAGTAAGTATACGATAATGTAATGTAAATTTTATTTACGAATAATTGAATAAAAACCGATCAGTGCTCGACTTGGATAAAAAAACAATTGACCGACGCGGTTAGATAAAAATGAAATTAATACTGATATTTTAATATAATTAATATTTTGATTGGAATTCATTAGAACTATTGGATGATTAAATATTGATAAAAATGTCATTTTATGAGTTAAATATAAAACTTTGACTTTTACAATTTATTGAGTTTGTAATCTTCTATTCGATATGGATAATACCGAGTTCAAATCTATAACCCACCCAAATATAATGATGAACTCCATTAAAGTAACGCACGACTTATTTTTTTCATTCGTGAAGTATTTTCAAATTTTATACTTCATGAAATTTTCAAACTATACAAATTCTAAAAAAAATTAATTTTGAGCTTAAAAAGTCGAGATCAGTCTAGACCGCGTGGGCAGTTTTGACGGAGTAACGACTACGTTTTGTTTGGATCACTGGTTTGGTAGTTGTGGTTCAAACATATTATATATCTGAAAGCGATGATAGCCTTCAAAAAAATTTTCTGAGCGAGCTGAGTTATCTAGTATATGTCCTGGCGAAAACAAGGCTTAACAATTAAAATGGTCCAAAAACTGAGAAGTTTATCCACGTTTAAAAAAAGTGATTATTTGGAAAACGTTCGAAAATTTTTATACGTAATGGCCCACCGATTACGATGGAATTGGTCTCAATTCAAATACTCGCCCCTCCAGTGGGTTTTTTTAGTATAATTTGTGTGCTTTTGGATTCGTAAAATGTGTAAAACTCAAAAATACGATTGGAATAACATACAACTTAAAGCCAAAATTTCAACCTATTTGTGCTATTCAAAGTTAAGATCGGCGCACCCGTTCTACACGAAAAACATGAAAATTTCAAATTTTTGGTTATTGGGATATTAGGTACTCAAAAGTGAGCAAAGCTAAACACAAATTCTAGGACCAAAATATCACCGTGGTCAATAAAGTCAAAATCAGAAAAGTTACTGATTTTAAAAGTTAGAGCGTTTCTGCCCATCGAAAACTTCATTACCTACGAATATCAATACTTCCAAGTTTTTGCCGCGAAATTCTCCGAAATTCTCAACGTTCGTTTTTAATTATTATGACTCTACTTTCAGGTAAAATTTAATGTTACGTTGTGAATTATAAAATGTGTTCCAGGTTATGCTTATACATATTACCCCGAGGTCCCATTTTCCCAAAGTAAATCGAGATAAAGATTTTGTTGCTGGACTTTTCGCACCAACAGCTCGCGCACCCCTGGCGCTGCCACTGCCGCTGCCGTAGTAACCCGCGATTAATTTTTTTCATTCGTGAAATATCTCAAAATTTTATTTGCCTATTTCATGAAAACACTACATATTCTAATAAAAAAAAAAAAAAACAATTAATAGAAAGTACGCCACTAGCTCCATCGTGAAGCGAGAAATCGTTAGAAAAACATATAGCATGTCAAACATAATATCCAGCAAAAGCCACATCGCGTATTACAGGCATTGTATAGCTCTCTACGCCACAGTCACCGCCGCCTTATTCGACATTTTTCTGATGGCGGCGGATCACACGGGCCCTAAAAATTTTATGTATACTCACTTGCTTGGTTTTTAACCGATTTTGGTGGAATCTCGATGGCCGTATAATACAATATTATTATCTGCTTTTCACCGGTGGTTCTTCGTACACCGTTCGTTTCCTAACTAATGTATCTATACGCACGGTAAACACTTTGTCGAAACCGGCTGTCGCCGCCGATATCTGGGCGCACAAACGATTGCCGCCGTACCCCGCGTGTCAGCGGCCATAAATTTCAAGAAAGAAAAAAAAAAAATACTCCGACAACGAAACGCTTTTATTGCTGCCATACGCGCATACGGATATTATGATAGTATAACTAGTAGAAAAAAAACTTCAAAAAAAAAACCCTCACTGCGTGAACGGATCGCGGAGCATCATATACATGAAAAAAAAAAAAAAGGAAAGATGGGAATGCAGTTTAGGTCGTGTGGGTAGTTTGACGGAGAGTAGCGACTATACGTTTTGTCACTGGTTTGAAAATCGTGGTTCGTATTCTTTAATATCTGAAAGCAATGATAAATCATTTTGCCTTCGAAAAAACGATTCTAAGCGGGTTCAGTTGTGAAAAACGGTCCGAAAACTTCGAAAGTCGTATCCGCGTTTAAAACAAACATTTGTACTTATATTAAAATATTAACAACGTGCGCACATTTTAATACGCATTGGCCTACCGATCATAATGCTATCGGTCGCAATTAGATCGGACAATTACTCGCCACTCCAGTGGGTTTCTCGTTGCAGGACTTGTTTTCGGAATTTAACTTAAAAAAATGTGTGAAATTCTCAATTTTGTTTAGAATTCAACTTTTTGTGGTGTTCAAAGTTAAGATCGGAGCACTCTTTCTACACAAAAACGTCGTTGAAAACCTGAAAATTTTAATTTTTTTGCAGTAAAAGTCTAAATTTGTTTATGTTTTTTAACGGATTTCTCAAAAAGTAGGCAAAATTTAAAAAAAAAGCTTCATAAAAATTTCATTAGAGGAACTGACTACGAAAATCGCAAAATTCTTTCCGTACGAAAAGTTGTTGATTAGAAAAACAAAAAAACATCGTTGTAAAAACGATACATTTCTCGCCGCGCTCAGATTCTCAAAAAAGTTTTTTAACTTTTTTATTGATTTAAATTTTCATTAATTCCTATTAATGTGTGACGAGAAATAATACACCCGCATAATGTAGCGACGGTATATTGACGTTTACACGATATTGTGTTTTTTTTGCTCATTATAACAATAAATTACCAAAATATCGAATCTCAAATTAAATAAACTCAAAAGCTGAAAATCCCAAAACTTTTTGTCGTAGGTATTTGACGTTACGGTCTGAGCAAAAACGTGATTAGAAATCTGAAAATCGTAGATACGTTTTTTGCCGCATAAATGTCGCATGTTTTTTGCTTATTTTCTCCAACAACTCAAGAAATGATCAAAATTTTCAAAAATGAATTCAAATAAAGTACCGTTTACGTGCACTCTTCAAACTTGTGCTATGACATTTTACCGTTTGTTCTACCCGAAAATTGTATCATGGTCAAAACAAACATAAATTAAACATGCTAAATTATTTACAAAATATTTCAACCGTCATTAATAAAACAGTACGTTGTTTATTACGCTCAGAATCTGAAATCCTAAATATAGTTCAAATTTGCAAAATTATTACAGAATAGGTAGTATGTCTGATTACTTGAATACGTCAACAAATTTAAACGTCAAAGCGCGTTTTAGAGTCCAGTTAACATGCCAGAGAAATTGTAACAGTTTATTGTATCGCAATTAAACTCTAAAACATTTCAATTTAATAGGTAAAACACTTATTCTTTAAACGTAATTGAAATATTGTTTGACAAGTGCCTTTCTATTATATTTTAACAATTCTCATTAATTCAAGAGCTGCAAATTTACACGAAACGTACATACTTAGGTGTATTAAAATATTTATAATAAATACAAAAATACAAATTCTTTTTTGTCGTATGTATTAAACGTATAATCAGAGCAATTTTTCCATCCGAAACAGTAAGAAAAAAGCAAATTTTACACGTTTACGCAACATTTTCAAACATTTTTTGGTGAAGCATTGCTGAAAAGTAATTAAAATTAAAAAAAAAAACGATTCAAGTAATGTACGGTAGTACAATTTTGATCCAAAATTCTTTCACGGGAATTACTGATTTAATATATCTCACCACTCGTACTTATATGAATACGTATAATATAAATTTACACTCATAAACTCAGCTCAAGGGAGGGGCAAAATAGCGTTCGTTAAAAATGAGTCTATAACACTATATTATATGCGTAATACAATATTTAAAATTGTTAATTTTTTATAATTTAATTTTATAATTAAAATTCACTATAACTACCTTTTCTTTAGCAAACACATGTCAAATCAGATAACACAGAATAATATTGATTATAGCATATTGCTCGTAAAAATCGGAAACAGTTTCCCATCATTAATTAATTTAATAACAATAAAAGAAAATAGCAGTATGCACCGACAAAATCTCCGTGTAAAAGCTAAACGAATCTCCCCTGCGTTTGAATTAACACAAGTAAGTGTAATAACTATAGCGTGTAAAAACTATTCGTAGGTAACTATTATTTCAGAATAATGATATCGTTGATTTACTCACGAAATATTCATCGTTGTGTCTGGATTGTTCTCCCGAGTTTAACAAGACGCAACTCGCACCTTCAGTCACCAACTAATATGAAACTGTAGAAAAAGCATATGAATATTAAAAATATTAATAGTAGTTCATTGTAATAGGTAAATCTGGACGGTTGTTTACCTGTGGAATATCGAAAAATAATCATAACAATACCAAAAGGAAAACGTTTGAAAGACTTGGCAATGCGCGTGAAAACAGTAAATTGAACATAAACGCCGAGTAGTTCCGATTGCTGCCTACCTGTGTATTGGATCGTTGAAACCTGTAGAGGGGACCACCTTATACGCACGCTTGTGGGCGAATAAGTTCAATAAAATCCGTAAATTCCAATGTAAAAATGCTTACAGATTTAAGCACACACACACAAGCGTGCTTGAATGAACGGATATTTTGAGTTGTAATATTTTTTTTTCTTTTTCTTAGGAATCAATATAAAAAAAGCCGGAATCGTTCTAGGTCGCCTTAATAGTTTTATGCTGTGGGTCACTGATTTGGAAGGTGTAATATATAAAAATTGTACATTATCTGTTGGAAATTAAAAAATACTAACAAAAATAACAATTCTGAATGAGTACGCAACGATTCAAACGGAGAAATAGAGAGAATAGAAAAAAAAAAATAAAGAAATAATTACTGTAGTCTCATACAAAATTATGTTTTTTGTAAGCAATTAGCAAGATATATTTTCTATAGAAATCTACCTACATGTCACATTGGTTCATATATTTATCACTAAAAATGGTCCGAAAATTCCAAAAGTTCTACTCGCGTATAAAGAATGTTGATTTAAATAACGTGTAAAAATTTTCAACCATTTAAGTTATCACGTTTTCAGTATCAATTGCACAGCAGTGCAATTTCATTGTTTTAATCAAAATAACATCGTTTTTTAACACTTTTTTTTGTACGCGATTCGCGATTCTTTGGGCGAATTTTTATGAAATTTTTTTTTCAGACAGCAAATTTTGTTTTACATAACATATTTATTTTTAAAATCTCATAACTAGCGAATTTCTGTGAGTAACTAACTTTTTTCCAAAAATAGTCAAAGGTATTTTCAAAAATTTTCCAACATTAAACAAACAAATATAAAAATTGTGTCAACAGATTTACAAAATTTTATAGTAGCGTATTATATTTATGAAAATTATAAAAATGTACAGCAAGGTGTGACTAAGTTACCAAGCTGTAGGTTAAATAAAATGTAGTAAAGTCGTTAAAACAATTTGTTACACTATATATTTATAAAAAGAACAAACTAAATCAATGTAAAAGTAAACTAATATATATACATACAAACAATTTGTGAAAGATAAGTGTAACTATTTGCAATTTTTCAAATAAATAAATGTCGATACATATTTGTTTGGTTTATCGCACAGTTGAGACAGTTATGACTTATAAGTGTCACGTAGCTATTATCAACTATATAGGCTTCGAATAAAATATTTAGAAAAATCTTAATTAATACATTTTTCAAAGTTTTTGGATGCTGATAGTAAATTTTGTCTTATAAAACTTACTGTATAAAAAAATACCAAATAATAAATCTGTGTTAGTTACCAACGCATTTTTTCGGATCCAAAGTTAATATTGACACATTTTGCCGATTTTACCATTTTGAAACAATTTTTTAAACCATACTTAATAGAATATGTAATATTTTTAATGAAATAAGTATAAAAAACATTAGATCAACAAATTTTAATTAATTTTCTTATGGATTTATGTTTTTAAGTTGGCAATAATAATTTCGCCAGCCATAATACGGAAAACGTTATTTCTTATATTTTTACAAAATAACTTAAATTTTAAACAATTTTAAAATTTTACACTAACCAACCCACCGTAAACAGTAGAAACACTTTGAACACAGCTGTAAAAAATTATATATTATAATTTATAAGTTCATGTTGCGTATGTTAGTTTTAAGTGTTTCGATTATACATTACGAACGAAATCACAAAAACATAATAGCATAGGTATTTTGTTAAAAACAAGTTGTCCATAAATGTTTCTGTTTTGAACTAATTTTTAAAATTTTGAAATTTAAAAACAAGCCTAATACGCTAGAGATTCATACCATGCACAAAGCAATATGCTTCAAAAAGTGGAGATGACGAAAGAAAAAGATATTTGCAGAAAAGGTAATAATAATTTCACTAGTCAGACAAAACAAATTCACATTTCATGTTAGTAGCAAGATAATATTATTCTGTGCTATATACTCAGAATCTAAAAGTAAGTATACAATTCTTTTTTTGTTAAATAGAGACTAACAAAATACTGGAAAGGCCAAAAATCGTAAAATGTTTTTGGTTATATTTTAGAATATTATTGTTGTAAAAGAAAAAAAAAATGGGTTCGATTGCTAGTCTTAATCAGTGAGTCAAATAATTAACAATAAAATAACACATACAAATTAACATTACGTTTGAATGTTATTTAAAAATCATTAAAATGTTAACATAAATAATTAAAAGACACGTAATATTTGAACGTACGTACAAATAACATTCATTGATTTTAATTATAAACGGTCTTGCATTCCATTTTTCTCCATAAGTTTATTCTATAATAGTTATTATTGATCCACCATACCGCGCGGCTATACGTTTACAATATTGAGTGTACATTTTATGGTTATCGTAGTAGTACCTAAGTATAAATAACTAGTGGTTTTAAGTGTAAATAGTTTCTATCAATTATAGTTATGAATATAAATACAAATCGGCCATAACGTTATTAAGTAACATAAAAACTAGTCTTAGTCTATAAATTTGTTTTTTGTAACTCCGATAACGTAAATTTTAAAACAGACATGAGGATCTTCCACAAACGGAACAAAACGAACTGGATTGGGCAAACCCTTTTTCAAAAATCCGGGAACTTGATAGTTTATCAACAGTTTTACAGGATTCGGATTGTCCTCAATCATTTTCATTTTTAAGACGAATGCATTACCTTCTTCCAAGCCAGCCGTTTCAACCATTATTAATTTCTTCCCTTCCAAAAAAACTGCATTATCCACCAAAAATTTGTTCAGTTCTTTCAAGCCAACGAGTGATTGGGAATAAAAAAAGTCAATGTTATTGCGCTTTGTTAACTCTTTAAAATAGGTTTTCGGCGGACTGTCTAAAACCGGGTCGTATGGCCTTTTTGGTTTTTTTAAAAGTCTGCTCTTCAACGTCTTGACGTCCTCACGAATAATTCCCGCAAGTGCAGTTAATATACTGTCGGATTTCACCAAATCTGTGTTTACCGTTCGAAAATCATACTTTATTATCAACGACTTTTCCTCGTCGGTCAAGTAACGTAATTTGTTCGTCAACGCGTCCACGTCAAGACTGTTTATCTCGTTCCTTTGAGCGTATTTTTCCAGTCCGCGAAATGTATGTTTGCGAAGTTTCTTGAACGTCATTTTGTCGAAACCATAATCGACATAGGCCGGATCATTTTTTAGAAACTTCATATACGTCTGCGCTTTCATCCTTTCGTCGTTATAGTATTTGAAGTCCGTGCGTAACTCCTCGTTGTCTTCAATTGATTTTAGCACACGTGCATCCGGTAATTTTGTCAAGTCCCTTTTGGACTCAATACTCGGGGTTTCTTCTCCTATCGATTCTACTTCTCCCAATGTCTCGGGAGAGGCGAGTCTAATCACTGGCGATGATTTTCCTGTATCAGGCGATTCCAATACTCTTTCTACCGGATTTCCTCGAAGCTCAGTTAATTCCATTACTTCCGGATCATTAGCGTCGTCCAACCATTCAGACGTACTCTGGTGTTCCTGTAACACCGAATCCATCTCTGTTTCGGCTTCCGCTTGCTTTAGCGCTTTATAAGCGAATTGTTTCGATAGTTCTCTCATACGACTATGGCTGTAATGCGATAGTATGGACTTTTGCTTGCTAAACAAATTCGCTGTGGTTTTTGACTTAAGCCCTGTAAAGCCGTCCACCGCCAAGCTGGCAAGCGTGTCAAAGTGTTCTCCGGCATTCTTTACGCCGAAATTTCTGATATATTCAAGAACACCATGAGGTTCGGCTTTGTTTCCGTTTATAGCGAAATCTGTGACCGTTATGGCCGCGTCCGTCAACAAGTGACCGCCAATAGCACCGATGGGGCCGAGCAATGCGCCCCCGAGTATCGTTCCCGTCGTAGAAGTGGCTGACTTTATAGCGCTAATACCGTGGTCGTGATCCCCAGCTAACAGGTGTATTCCTCCTTTTATATGGCCTATCAGGGGCGTACTGTCGACTACGCCTTCCAAGTTGGAGAAAAATTTTCCTTGCACGTTTAATCCTTTTTTCGGTTCTCCGGTCAAACAATAAAAGATCGAACGCCCCTGTGACGGTCCCAATCCTTCGTTTAAAAAATTCTTTTGGGTTTTCACCGCGCCGACGGAATCGCCTGCGATCAATTGAAACACTGACTTCAACTGGGCAGCACCTGGAATAATATCCCAAAATGGAGTGTTTTCTCCGGATACAGTAGTTGTAGTCGTCATCGCGATCACCAAAAACAAGCGTAGACCGAAGTTCTTGCCCCTAGAAAAGAGTAAAAGAGACGTTATTAATTGTATTAAAACGATAATAACTGAAACACACTGTTTTTGCTGCAAGCACTAAAAAAAAAAAAGGGTTGATTTTCAATCGAAATACACAAGAATAACTTATAATAATTACTTATGACCTGTACCTAAATTTTTATCCGAGTAAATTTTTTACACGAGAATCGTATTAGTTATAGACACTATTCCATCGGTTAAGATAATGCGATTGAAGATAAAGTTTTCAAGTGCACATTTATAGCATATCGAGAAAAATTAACTAAGACGGTAGTTCGCTGACGTACGTATGTACTAACGCTGGATTGGTTTATAACAATAATGATAAATTACTGCAGTTGCACTATTGCGCAGTTTGCACAATTAAATCATAGTAATTTCTCTTATAATTGACGATCAAATGATTTGAAATCAATTTTACATGTTTTCATAAATTAAAAAATTTTTTTTAATGGGTATACAAATTTATGGAGATTTCCGATCACTTTTAGTCGGCTTTAAATTGGTCAAATAATTTTTGCATATACAGTTAAAATTAAAAAAAACATAAAGAAGTTTTACTAACTTCCATTATTTTTATTTACCTAAAAATTATTTTTTTTTTCAATTCTTTAGAACGGTTTAACTAATTTACGTAATTTTTATAAAAATAAATAATAAATACTTTGGAATGTTACGGTAAAAAAAGATTTTATATAAAATTATGTTATTTTCTAGTAATAATCAATGGTTACTTTAAATACGGTAATATAATTGTTAATTTTTTGTCGGTAATTAGTTTTATTTTCCACGCAATATAAGGAATAAAAATTTACTCTGTATGACTTAATCTGACCCTCAGCCTTCAATTTTTTTGTTGGAATTGATATTAATTTTGGTATTTTTGTCGTTATTTAATAATAATTTAAATTGAGGTTTTATTGTGTTTTTAATAATCAAAAACGCTGTTGTTTTAAACTGTAAAAAAATTTAGTTGTAACTTTGTCTGTAGAGAGTCCAGCTATATTGCGTTTTAAAGTTTATAAGTTTGATTTATTAGGTAGTTATATTATTAAAATCATCATTTCGTTGGATAAATCGTTTTATTAATTTAATAATTATTTTTTAGAAATTGGTAAAAGATATCGTGATATGATATACTTTTAAATATGACATGAAGACCGAAGTCAAATTTAAAAGTACAAGGTAGTTTTTTGTTTACATTGATAAGTTTTTAATTTTTCAGTTTGTCAACTAAAAATAAAAGTTAAAAGTTATTTAAATAAGTATGTTGTTTTTTATTTTTACTGTGAAGTTTTATTTCTCAAAAAGATGTTACATTTGAACGAACCTTTTTATGCTTCTAATTTAGTTTTTTCCCCGTCAAGTATTTTATTTATTTTACAAGTCTTTTTTAAAAAAGGTAAATGGTGTCCAAAGTAAAATACATAGTGTCTTGATTTAACAGTAAAAGCAAATACTGATTTAAGTAATGTGGGGGACTAGAAGAGTTAGAAGAACTCGGGGCCTACCTACAAACCTACAAACTTTAAAAAGTAGTAAAAAATTAATGAACAAAGATTAGGTTAGGTAAATAGACCAGGTAAGATAGGAAAGATAGACCAGTAAATATGAAGAGACATATTACATTTTACCCTACTTGTATATTTTTAGCTTCGATGCGAAGCTGAGAAGGTATTAATTTTTAAATGATGTGTTTTTTTATTTATTTTTTTATTTTTCTTTTTGTGTCTGTCGCCGGTTTTTCTCAGCTGTGACTGGACCGATTTTGATGATTGATACGTCAAAAGATCACAAATCGTATCTAGTCGGCAACATTAACTTCTTGAGCCTTCATATTCCCCTCGTCCGCTGTAAGAGGGGAAAGTGTCCAAAAAAATTTTGACTTTTGAAATCGGGAAATTTCGACATTTTCCATGATTTTTCGGATAAAAATAGCCATAACTTCTCGAAAAATGATCAAATTAAAATAATTTTTTTTTTTTTAGATGCGCTAAACTATAACCTTTTTTTTAGTGTACTGTTTATATAAATTTGACTTTTAATGGCTCCACGACAAAGTTTTGAAAGTTCGACTTTTTTTCAAAAAAATATTTTTTTCAACTCAACTTTTGAAAATGTTCCGGAAAGTCTGACACCTTCTCACATAGCTTAAATTAAAGCTTATGTGATGTACTTTCATTTGAAAAAAAAATAGAGGAATCACGACATGTCTTCATGGTGAAAATGAACTTTAAAGTTAAAAAATGTAAAAACCATTTTTATTCAAAATCGTAAAATTCAATTACTTCAAACACATTATTTAATGAAATTTGTCCTTATTAATAAATATTAATCTAAAAATTTAACATTATCTACAGATTTGCATCGAAGCGTTTTTTACGATAGTGATTTTAATCACTGTCAGATATCACTACTATACCCCATCACTACTATGCCCCGACAAGACTGCACACTCCACTCGACTGTGCTACCGTTTTTTTTTTTTTTAAATTTATTTTTATGTTTTTAGACTATTATGGAAACTGTTCCAAGAATGGGTATTTGACTTTACTATGCTTACAAATAATTCAACTATGTTTTATTAACATTGATATATGGGAAATAACCTTATTAAGTGTTTCGCGTCTTTTCAGGGGTGGATAGGCAGTTTTTTTTTTCAAAGGGAAATGATTAAAATGAGTCCCAAAATTTAAAAAAAAATCGAACGTTCCGCTTACAACTTTATATCAAACCTGAAACCTTCATATAGTAATATACTATAGAACCAAAATTCAGAATATAAATATTAAAATTTAGATTTCACTTACCACATCATATTTGTTGTATGCCTTGATTTTTTTTTCAGCGGCAAAGGTGTCTTGTAATAAAAATCTCGTATTTCTGTAAAAATCCAAAGCCAACGATTAACCGAAAACGTAGTCGAGCGTGTAAGGTACAGTACTGCGTTTATTTATTTATAATATATATCATACTGATTCCTTAACCCGCTCCCCGTTATTGGTTTATATATACTCTCCGATTTATAACGACGCTATCTAGCCGTAGATACCCGATTTAAAAAGTTGCTTGACCTAGCTGTTTTACATTTTCAAACTATTTGTCTTTATTGGAACGACTCCGGCGTACTATTGCTACTTATAACAGTAAAAAAGGTTTCGAAAATGGATTATTTTTAAATTTCACGTGCAAGAGACACGCCAGTCGCACCCGGATAGAGAAGTAAAATGAATTATAGACACAATAAACAATCACACACACATGCGTGCGCTTAATAGGTATAAATTAAATATTTTTAAAATGTCCTAGTCAAGTGTTGCAAGATCGTGATAGGAATAGTCGCTGTCAATCTCGGATTCTTAACCGTACACTTACACAAGATATTTCTAAGCCGATTATTTTAATATTGCATTGTTAAAACCAATGTGACCATGTGGAGTTTACACGAATTTTCTCGGGTTAAAATATGGTGGAGTATATTTTTCGTGTGAAAATTTTTTGACCGGTGGAATTTTCACGTAGAACTATTGATACGACCCAAAAGTTAACCGACCATAAAAATCGGTTGAGTTTACACGTGCCCGACGGGACACTCGGTACGTATTACAATTCCTGCCACGACACGAATGTTATTATGATTTTTATATTGTCCGATTTCGTAAAGATTTTCGGGGCGGACAACCAAACGAAAAACTTTACAATAGAAATAATATACCTTTTGTGTTGTACAAACGTCGTTCCACTCTGTGATATATTATGGTCTACATCCCGCGGCGCGTTGTTTTTTTCCACGAATAAACGACCGCTGCACGCACGATGTAGAGAGGTAATGGTTTTATGGCGCCACTTCAGGGTCAAGACGGGCGACCGGTTCGTCCTCGGACGGTCTTCGTCGTTTGTAGCGAACAAATATTTGGTGTTCTCACCAAATTCGTAGAAAAATAATAATAAAATATTCTAAATATAGTTTGACGATGTTTTGTAAGGAGGGCGGTGATCGTCGAAAAGTCAAAAACCCACTTTTCAATAGGTATTAAAATGTTCAGGAAAAAAAGCTGGGTTATTTGGTGCTAACGCTGTTTACTTGTATGAAAATTAATTTATTAGCTAATGCGCTGTATAACGATATACTTAAACGCCCTAAACGACAAAAAGTATATTACTCTGTAACGCGAAAACAACCACTCGAATCACTTACACTAGTCCGATGAACAAAACGGCTGACATTTCCTGGGCTTGTCGATTTATAATATACCAAATGATGGTCGGTCAGTGTAAAATCTTTGTAATATTTAAACGTCAATTAATGGCGAACGGCTTGTAATGATACTTCATAATATTTTATTATAATAACAATATGAAGGAATAATTTGATTTGATGTTAGTGTTAAAAGGGCGTTAGCAATATTTTGAATTTGTAAAAAGTCGACTACACTTATATCACATGTATTTGTCAAAAGTGCTTGTGCAAAAATACACACACAAGATGGGCTTGACTCACGATTTCGAAAGGGCGTCTAGAAAATTGTTTTATGACTTAGTTAAGGACGTAACCCACTGATGGCACTTTTTAAGTAGGCAATAATCAAAAACAAATAAACATAAAAATAATTTTTATAATATTTGATTCGTGTAGATTATGAAAAAACTTTAGGCATCGTCAAAATTGAATTCTAACAATTTTTTAAACAGTTTTATGTTGCTCCTGAACATTTTTATCCATTACAATTTGCGGGGATTACGACTTTTCTTACAAAACACCGTCAAATACACTCTAAATGAGATAAACGACGTTGGTTTTAGTTGATTTAGGTTGGATTTGGGCCGCACGAGAAAAGACCGCGGATTGTTCAAAGGCAAAAATAATGTTTGAGATTTGGGGAGAGGGCTAAAGTATAACCTACTTAAACCCTCATATTTTTCAAGTTCAGACCAATACGGCCTGTTGGAAACCAAGAAAATTTCGATTCTGTACAAATATTTTAGTAGCTTAACAGCTTATGCGTGTTGAGTAGAAAACAATATTTTGATTTATGTTACCTAATTTAATTTTTGAAATTCATAAAAATCGTTTTCTTATTATATCAAATAAATTTGAGTAAAAAAAAAATATAACCGAATTATAAAATATTTATGCACCCGATTAAAAATGTATTTACGTAACGTTATCTTCATTGTAGTCGGAACATTTTTGTGTGGAACGAAATCTTTGCCTGTTAAAAAAAAAAAAAAAATTGTTGTGCGTCTACCATAAATATTTTATGTCAAACGAGAATACGGTTATTCTCGTTTGACATAAAATAATAATAATATGATATAAGATAATAGGCCGTAAAAATCTCTGATTTATAATGGAATCCCCCCAGTGTTGATCAGTTTGATACCGTTTGTAATATTACTTTTGGTCAAGCCGCGGAAACAACATGAATATAAATAGAAAATTAAAATAATTCGTGCGCGTTCATTTACATATTATTATAATGACGCGATCCAAGTCGTTAAGCTCTCACAGATCAAACTGGATAATAAAATGTTTGTTTTATTAGTGTAGGTAGGTATGTAATAATATAAAATTTCAGCTGTCAGGGTGAATCCGGATTTCTACTCGCAGCGTCAGTATTAAAAAAGGTACTTACCTTACTATAAAAGTATTATAAAATCTCAAGTTTCATACAATGTAGTAATAGGTGATTTTATACGTAAGAAATTAAATAACGGTACGTTGTCAAACAAGATTATTCGGTCCGTCTATAGCAGGCGTGTGTGAAACGTACGACGGAGGTAGATAAAAATAATTTTGAATATACAATGCAACCTGACAGTTGACCATAAACAAAGTGGTGCGCGTTCAACATAAAATTTAATGGCATCAGTATTTATTACTGAGTAGATATTTTAGAGTTTATAATAATACGTTAAACGTATATATTTATATACAGTTATATATGTATATATATAATTATTAGGGTGGTCCTTATTTTTGACATCTTGAAATTTGATCAACGATCCCCCCAAAATTGTTCAAAACTATGAAAAAATAATGTAAACAAAATTTCATTAATTTTGGTCAACCCTAAGCCGTGCCTCAAGAGGGTTGAAAATTTGGTATTAATGGTAAATTTTATAGTATTGTGGTTTATCCTAAGCCGTTTTACGGAAAAAGTACTAATTACGAATATTATTGAAAATTTGATTTTAAACACATTTAATAATAAGTCATTTTTTCCTATTGTTAATATTTTAGGACTTAATCGCAAAAAACTGAAAAACACCTTTTCTTGAAAATTTTTGAACTTTTAACTTTTGCGAGGTAAATATTGGTCTTATGACATTTTTTGTTATAAACTTTTGTATGTAAAATATTTATATCTACAGTTTTTTTTTATATAAACTTTTACGTAGAAATCATACTTTTTGAGATAAACCACAATAATATAAAAACAACCCTAAATACCAAATTTTCAACCCTCTTGAGGCACGGCTTAGGGTTGACCAAAATTAATGAAATTTTGTATACATTATTTTTTCATAGTTTTGAACAATTCTGGGGGGATCGTTGATCAAATTTCAAGATGTCAAAAATAAGGACCACCCTAATATATATATATACATCGTATTACATTGTTGTAGACACCAAAAAAGTATAAATAAACCCATAATTAAAAAAAAAAATAAAAAAAAATCCGACGGGTGAGTAGTTTGACGTAGTAGCGATTAGGTACATACTACGCTTTTAGCTGGTCACTAGTTTAGAAGTTGTGGTTCATACGTATTATTTAATACCTGAAAACATTGATAAATCACATTGCCTTAGAAAAAAAAAAAAAAGACGATTCCAAACGAGCTCAGTTATTCGTCCTGATAAAAACCGTTTTAACAAGAAATATTGGATTTATTAAACTATACCTATACTAAGTACCTAAAATATTACTTTTTTAGGCAATCGCTATTCGATTACGGACCTCAAATTTTCTCCCTAAACTCTCATGCTTATTTTTTTCCGTCCTTGCTTTTTTCTTTTTTTTATGCAATGCTACGTTTACCATCGGTGTTGTATAAAGATTTAAAGAATTAACTATATCTAGATAAAGTTAAACATAGTTGGTTAAAAACTTATCTAGATATTGAGCAATTTATTCGTCGAGATGATAGATAAAAAAAAGATTTACGAAAATAACACGGATGGTTCATCCGAGTTAAAAATGTGAATAACTGTTTTTAAATTTATCTAGATAAGATTAAATATAATAAAAAAAATATGTAGACAATTCATCAAGATAAAACACAACACTGTTTACTAGGTTATATCATGTAAGGTAATTTCTAATTTTTCGTGCTATGACATTTTTCAATTCGACGCGCCCTCTGGCTGTCAAAGAGGTTCTCAAATAGTAAAAAAACTTTTAAACCTCTAATAAAATATAATTCAAAGCCAAAACAATAACTCTTCTCTCTGATATTCTACGTAATTATCGGAGCACTTCTTCTACGCAAAAACGTTAACCTGAAAACCTGAAAATTCCAAATTTTTCGCCGTAAAATAGTCAATGTTTTTTTTTGCTTTTTGGGGTATAACTCAAAAAGAAAGCAATATTTCAGAAAAAAAGTTGCACCAAAGTTCCACGGGAGTACAGTCAATTGACCTATCAGAAAATAGTTACTAACATTAATAATTGGAGAATTCCTTCTATACCCAAAACAGTGTTTACGTAGAAAAAAAAACAAAACAAAAACGAAAACATCATTGTAAAGCAATAAATTCTTCTATGCGCTCCGCTGAATATATGATAAAAAATATTTCTAAAATTATGTTTTATTCACATCTCTGACGTGTGCCACAGCCCACACGGCAATGGTCGCGTCAGCCATCACCGTCGTTACTTACGTAGTGGTCATTACTGCACTGACCGTGTCCGTGGTCCATCGTTATTTCAATTTAACGAAATTGAAAAACCATAAAAACATTGGGCACAAAAACATTCGTACCGGTTTAATGTGCAATGTATTATTTTTTTTTATAGATTCTGAGTATACGAAACGATGAATTGTTTTTTTATTCTTTTTCTGATGGTTACAGACATTACGTATTTTATCACAATAAACAAATGGTAAGATATAAGAATAGTGTATGGATATTGTTATTTAATATCGTAACAGGACTTAACATACCGGCAATATCAGTTTTTCGCATTGATGTAAATACGTTTTACTACTCAAGTTTTATGAGTAAAATACAGAATTTTACATTTTTCAAACTCATAAATATCTGCAGTTAGGTTAGCTTAGATTTTATAAAAGCTTTTTCAATACAAAAACTTATTTTCATTTCCTATTAGGTTAGCTACAGAGAGTTTATATCGGTTTTACACATTTTAACAGTAAACTCGTTGCCTATAGTAGAATTTTCAAATCCATTGTCACGGAATGCACGTGCCATTAATAGATAATTGAAAACGAAGCTTATAATAATTATAAAAATCTTCACAAATATCTATAGTTATGTTTCTATATTTTCAGTAGTTATGTATTTAGCTTAAAACGTATTTGAAACATTTTTTTTTCTTTTAATTTAAACTCTTTCTTAGAGTTTGAAAAATATAAAGTAATTTAAAGACATTTAAAGATTTGATTGTAAAAAAAAAAAAAAAATTACTAAAATAAAATAATCGTTTTCCCATAATTACTATGAATACACAATATCTTGAAATGATTTCTAAATTGTTTAAAAATAATTATGTAATTATAAAAAATTACCAAAAGAGTTTCCTTATTGTGTTATGAATTTTCGAGAAACGTTATTTTGTTTTCATTTAAACATTTTTTTGTATTGTGTGATACTTATTTCGGTATTGTAAAAATACAAAAAGGCACGTAAAAATGTTATTTTATTCATAACTATCATTATCCGGCGTTTATGCGTGTATTATAATCTGCCTGTGTATGATTTTCCATAAGTATTTGATATTTTTCATCCAATCTAAATATTTTAATCTATTTTACATTTCTACACTGTCTTCACATTTTGTAGGCATACAAATAACGTAATAACATACTGACATAAATTAAAGTTGATTGTATTATTCATAAATGTATATTATAAAACAAATTTGTTGATCAGTTCATTTCAAATTTATCGTACAGGTACTAAATACAAATAAAGTAAATTAATAAACTTCATCATCATTTTATTAGAAAAAATTTAATGTTTTCTTTAAAGAATCGTGAAAAATAATAAATACATTTTCAAGTGTAAAGCATACATGGAAAACTAATGCAGTGCAATTGAATTTATACATGATTTAAAAATATTTGTAAATAAATTAAAAATGGAATTTCTTTAAAACCTAATATGTGAGAGGCTGAATACATTTTGAATTTCAACAATTGTATATTTGGTAATGATTGAATATTTAAAAATTATTTTGGTCAAACTTTTTAATGTTGAGAAATAAAACAAAATTCACACTAGACTCATTAAAAACCAATTTTAAAAATTCGCCATATATATTCAATCAGATCAATTATTTTATTCAAAAAGATAAACAATACTGTAATGTGATTTAAATCGCATCAAATTATGTAAAAATTAGCAGCATTGCAGCCTTTTTCAATATGCATTCAATTCTATATACTCAAATTGTTTAATTCGCAAGAGCAGTAATATAGAATCATTTGTGCAAAAATTAACGTTTTGAAATTTAAGTTTTTTTTTACTTTTAAAATGTATTTTATATTGATTTAAGAAATATAGTTATTATTGAATAGTTATTTTTCTAACTCTATAAGTTTAAAATTGTATAGCGTATACAGTCTTCAATAAATATATTATTACTTTACTTATAAACATAATATATTAATGAGTAGATTCATTTTAAACCAACAAAAAAATAACACCAGTTTGGTTAAATCCATGGTAAGTTTAATATTTGAAACACTAACGTCGTATCACTAAAATTTTACAGACCATAAGGTAAGTATTTTTGCGAAATTACATGATTAAATGTACACGACTTTCAATTGATTGCAGAAGAAAATATTCATAATACTAATTAGTTTTTTTAGTGGAAAACAAAATTAAAATTTACAGTTACAAATTATCGTAAAAAAAAAAAAAAAAAAAAATACACCTTACTTAGGAGCAAACTATATTAACGGAACTACATCGTAAACTCTAAAAGAAGCGTTTGGATCCTCGAGATGCGTGGTAAAACGGTACGGGTTAGGACGATCCTTTTCCACAAACGCCGGTAATGTATAGTCTATTAACAGTTTAACAGGATCTGAAGTGCTCGCTAACGATTTCATTTTCAAAACAAACGCTTTCTTATCTAGGGTACCATCTGTTTCTGTGATTATTAATTCTCTTCCTTCCATTCTTTCCGCACGATCCTCCAAATAATCATTTAGTTCCTTCAATCCAGAAAGTGTATCAGATTTGACATATGCAAGGCAATTACGTCTCTGCAACTCATTAAAAGGGGAATACGGCAGTTTCTCGCCCACGTTGTATTTCATTTTGGGTTCTTCCGAAAGCAATTTCTGCACCGTCATCACGTCTTTATGCAGAACTCCCGCAATCGCACTCGTCACGCTGTCGACTTCTAAAACGTCTTTGTTCACCGATCGAAAATCGTCTTTTTTTACCAGTGATTTTTCATCGTCAGTCAAGTAATTCAATTTGTTTAACATTTCTTTTACATCAATCTTGTTAAGCTCAGATGTATCCGCAAATTTGTCCAGCACAAGAGCTGTTTTCTTATCAAATTCTCTGAACCTAAGCCTTTTAAAATCCACACCAGCATAATTTGGATCGTTCCGTAGAAATTCCAAAAACTTGTTCAGTCGCATATTGTTATTGGATTTGTACATTTCAATACGTTCCTCCACACCAATTTCCGTTTCTCTGATGATATCGGATGGATTTTCCGATAATTCGGTTGATTCACTTTTTTGAAATAAGTCTCTTGGGATATCTCGTGAATCGGACGACCCCGAACTACTTTTATCCAGTAAGTATTGTATTTCCCCATCAGAGCCTTCCGTCCATTCAGGCACATGGCGTATTTCTTCTAACTCGATAGGTTCATTTGAGTCATGCAACAATGTTGCATAATTTGTTGGTCGCCTAATTGCCCTATTCCTTTCTCTCGTCAGGTGTACACGCGATTTTGTTTTTGCCTTCATTCCTGTCCAGCCATCAAACGCAACACCGGCGAGCGCATCAAAGTGTTGTCCAGCATTCATCTTACCGAAATCTTTAAGATAAGCAAGAGTGCCATGCGGTTGCGATTTATTTCCATTTATAAAAACATCAGCAACCGTTATGGCAGTGTCCGTTAACAAATGAGCGCCAACAGCACCCATGGGGCCAAGCAAGGCACCTCCAAGTAATGTTCCTGTCGTAGAAGTGGCTGACTTTATAGCGCTCATACCGTGGTCGTGATCTCCAGCCAACAGGTGTATTCCTCCTTTTATATGGCCTATCACAGGAGCCCCATCGACTAAACCCTCCAAGTTGGAGAAACATTTTCCCTGAATATCCAAAGCTTTTTTCGGCTCCCCGGTCGCCAAGAAAAAAGCTGAACGCGCCTGCGCCGGTCCAATTCCTTCGTTTAGAAAATTCATTTGTGTTTTAGCTGCACCACTGGGATCTAATGTAATCAATTGAAATAAGGACTTCACTTGTGACGCAATTGGGAGAACGTCCCAAATCGAAGTTTCTTCTCCAGACACCATTTTAATTGCCATTGCCATTACCATAAACAAGCACAAACCGATGTTCTTGATCCTAAAAGAAGAAAAGGCTTAAATCATTCTATAAGTCGCGTAGGTAATTTGATGGAACAGCAACTATGCTTTTAATGGGTCAGTAGTATGGTAGTTGTGGTTTTATAACGTATTATAATAATAAATAATTGCTTTTGAAATAAACAATTCCGAAGAAACTCAGTTATCTAGTATACGTCCTGGTTAAAACGATATTTAAAAAAAATAGTGATGTTATTCAACTTTACCTATACTAGTTAAAATAAAACATTTTTAGGTGATCGCTGCATCAAACAACTTACGGACCTCAAATTTACTCCCTTTACTTCAATCCTTTCTTTCTGACTTTTTTTTATGAAATACTACGTTTACTCACAGTGTTGTATAATGATAAATAATGAAATATTTAGTTATAAATTAATGATAATTGGTTAAAAACTCGTCTAGATAAAAAAATAAAAAAGGTCGCTTTTAACTAAACAAGAAACAGATAACTTTTTGAAAAATTTGATATCGAATCTGCTAAATAAATTTCTTAATTTTTTGAACACAGAAAATCATTAAGTTTTGACTTTATTGATATAATGAATAACTTGGAAAACACATTTTTTGTTAAAATATCGTTTTGAGGGGAAAACAAATTGCTTTAAGTTGTTTCCAAAATAAAACAAATTATTTCAGAATAAAAAAGTACCATCGAAGTTCATTCAGTAAACCCATCAGAAAATTTATTGACTTTAAATATCGGAGGATTCTATCTACCTTAAAATGTATTCACAGATAAAAATAAACATTATTTAAAAACAATATATTCTTTTCAAAGTTCTGCTGAATCTAAAATAAAAATATTACGAAAACTATGTTTTTTCACATAACTGACATGTGCCTCTTACGATCTCGTCAGCCAGCAGCGTTGTTACTTATGTAGTGGTCATTACTGCACTCACCGTGTCCGTGGTCTAGCGTTATTTAAATTTAACCTAATAGATAAACCCCAAATATCTGTTACATGTCCAGTGTATTTTTTTTTTAATTTCTGAGAAAATGAAACGATGATTTTATAGATTCTGAGCGTCATTGATAAATGTATGGTTTTTACAATAGTTTTTTTTTTCCCCCGTCAGCAACATTTCGTAGAGAAGTAATAATCCAATTTTCAAAGTCAGTACTTCTAACGATAATTGTATAGACTCCGGTCGTATTTTGGTTGAATTTTTTTAAAAGATTTTCAGCTTTTTGAGTTAAACCACCCAAAAAAAAAAAAAAAAAAAACAAAAAACAAAAAAGGGAATTTTGGGGAATCTTATGGTGAAAAGTTCGAAATTTCAAGATTTGTGATAAAGTTTTCGTATAGAAGAAATGCTCCAGTTTTATAACAAAACACTCTTTGTTAACGCTTAGAATCTTAAATTTATCGGTAAAACCGGGATTGCCCTAGGTCACGTGGTCAATTTGACGGAGTAGCAACTACGTTTTGGGTGAGTTACTGATTTAGAAATTGTGGTTTAAACGTATTATTTAGTATCTTAAAGAAATGATTAATAATGCCTTTGAAAAAACGATTTTGTGCAGTTCAGTTATATAATATACGTCCTGGTTTGAATTATATTTAACAAAAAATACACATATATATTTAACTCAAAAAGCAAAATTCAACGAAAACTCTTAACCAAGGTACAGCCGTAGTTCAAAAACATTTCATTAGAGGTACTGTCTTTGAGAATAGAAGCATTATTTCTATACGAATACTTTATCACAAATCTTAAAATATTAACTTTTAGGCCGTAAATTTTTTCGAAATTCCCCATTTTTTTTATGGTTTTTGGGGTTTTCTTCAAACAGAAGACAATTCAAAATCATTTTTTCAAAGGCAATGATTTATTATTGCTATCAGATGTTAAATAATACGTTTGAACTACAACTTCCAAACTAGTGTTCACCTAATGTGTAGTCGCTACTTCGTCATACCACCCACGCAAACTTGAATTATCCCGGCTTTCTTTTTCTCAATATTGGTGGCAACAAAACTGCTCCAATATTTACATATATTATACAATATACCACCAAAGAAAAATAATAGGAAAAGCATATGGGTATTTAACAAAGAATTTAATATAACATACTCGTAACTGCACATACCGGCAAGACCAAAACTTTGGTGTTGTTTTAAATACGTTTTTACCACTTAAGAATTTTGAGTAAAATACAGAACTTAACATTTTTAAAACTCGTTAAAATCTACAATTTTTTTTATAAAAGGATTTTTCTTTCAAGATTAAAAACTTATTTTCTTCATCTATTCGGTTCGAAGAGTTAATACCGGTATTACACATTTTAACAGTAATATCATTGCCTATAGTAGAATCTCCAGTTCGTTGGCCACGGAATGCACGTGTCATTAATTTATTAATTAATAAATAATTGAAAACAAAGCTGTTGGTAATTTTAAAAAATTAACAAATATCTATAGTTTTGTATTCTATAAACTCAGTACGTATGTATCTTAAAACATCATCAATATTTTTTTATTAATTTGAACTCTTTCTTTTCTAGTAGATGGAGAAATTTAAAGTTACTTAAACACGTCAAAAGAAGTAATTGTAAAAAAAAAAAAAACAGAAAAAAAAATTGTTTTGCCATTGTTATTGTAAATATATAGCTTGAAATGATTTTGTACATTTTTTGAAAATAATTAATCATAAAAAATTACCAAAAGAGTTTCTCTATTGTGTTATGAATTATAGAGAAACGATATTTTGTTTACATTTTAAAATATATGTTTTTGTATGGTGTTGTACTTATTTTGGTATAGCGTTAGACACGTAAAAATGTTATTTTATTCATTATTGTTTTTTTATCATTATCGGTCGTTTATGCATGTATTATAATCTGCCTGTGTGTGATACTTACCATTTTTGATCAATTCAAAATATTTTTATCTAATATAATTTATTTCTACGCCATCATCGAATTTAATAGGCATATAAATAACATAACAACATACTAACATGAGATAAAGCTGAATGTTTTATTCATGAACATGTATTATAAGACAAATTCGTTGATAAATACTTTTCAATTAAATCCTATTATAAAAAAAATTAAATTAGATTAAAAATATTTATCATCAATAAATAAAAAAAAAAAAATGTAATGTTTTGCCTTAAAGTATCTATAAGAACGTTAAAAATTATAAATACAGTGCCCAGTGTGAATGATACATGGAACACTAATGCAACCAATTCTTATATGTAGGTACATCATTTAAAAATTGGAAATAAAATAATATAATAATTTCTTTAGTGCTAAAGAGACTGAATATATTGAATTTCAACAGTCATAAATATTAATCACATAACGTCTAAATATTTTAATCTATTTTTCATTTCTACTCCATTGGCACGTTTAATAGGCATATAAATAACATATCAACATACTAACATAAATTAAAGTTGAATGTATTATTCATAAATGTATATTATAAAACAAATTTGTTGTTCGACTCTTTTCAAATACACCCTACAGGTACTAAAAAAATTAAATTAAATTAAAAAAATTCATCATCAACTTATTAGAAAAAATTAATGTTTTGCTTTAAAGAATCGCGAAAAATAATAAATACATTTTTAAGTGTGAAGCATACATGGAAAACTAATGCAATGAAATTTAATTTGTACACGATTTGAAAATATTTTTAAATAAATTAAAAATCTAATTTCTTTAAAACTAAATATGTGAGAGGCTGAAAACATTTTGTATTTCAACAATCATATATTTGGTGATGATTGAAATTCAAAAAATTATTTTTGTCAAACTTTTTAATATTGAGAAATAAAACAAAATTCACAATATAGACTCATTAAAAATCAATATTAAAAATTTGCAGATCAATTATTGTATTCAAAAAAATAAAAACAATATTGTTATGTAATTTAGAACGCATTAAATTGTAAAATTTATGTAAAAATGCATGTAAAAATCAGGAGCATTGCAACCGTTTTTCATATGTGTTATTTAAATTGGTTGTTTATTTTGTACGAGCACAGTGGTATAGAAACATTCGTGCAAAAATCAACGTTTTTATTTAAAATTTTTTTTTACTTATAATATGTATTTATATTTTGATTTAAGACGCTTTGGTTATGGTAAGTATAATGTATTTTTAAATAAAAACATACGACTAAACATTGACTGAACAGTAGATACGTATTTTTGGAATATTACATGATAAAGTGTACACATATTTTTATTGATTATACAAAAAAGTTTTTATAAAATCAATTAGTTATTCAAGTGAAAAAAAAATTCAATTAGTTATTCAAGTAAAAAAAAAATTAAACTATAATTAAAAAAAAAAAAATATAAAAAAAAATATTCAGTTAAAAAAAAAAAAAAAAAACCTTTATTCTGGACTTTCCCGTGTAAGCTCTTCTATAAGGTAAACTCTAAAGGTAGCGGTAGGATCATTGAGGTGCGAGGTAAAACGGAACGGGTTAGGAACATCCTTTTTCAAAAACGCCGGTACTGTATAGTCTATGTACAGTTTCACAGGTCTTGCTGTATTATCTAAAAATTTCAATTTCATAACAACTGCGTTTTTTTCTACGTCACCATTTGCTACGGTCACTATTGATTCTCGTCCTTCATATTTATTTCTGTAGATCTTCAAGTGTTGACTTAATGCTTTCACACCAGAAAGATCCTTAGACCTGGAGTATTTAATGTATTTAAGTCTTTGTAACTTTGTAATATGGGAATACGGAAGATAATCATACAGGTCATCTTTTACTGCGGGTTCTTCCAAAAGCATTTTGTGCACCGTCATTACATCTTTACGCAAGACTCCCGCGATCGCACTCACCAGACTGTCGTCTTCTACAACGCCTTTGTTCACCAATCGAAAATCGTCTGCTGTTATCAGTGATTTTTCATTTTCGGACAAGTAAATCAATTTGTTTGCCATTTCTTTTACGTCAATATTTTTAAGCTCGGATGTATCCGCAAATTTGTTTAGCTCAACAGCTGCATTTTCATCAAAGTCTTTGAGAGCAAATTTATTCGAATCCAAAACAGCATAATTTGGATAATTCCGTAGAAACAAAAAAAACTTGTACAGTCTCTTATTATTATTGTATCTGTAGGGGTCAATTTTTTTCAACTTATCAATTTTCGTTTCTTCTATGAAATCGGATGTTCCTTTCTGTAATTCGGGCGATTCTTCAATTTTAAATATGGCTCCTGACGATCCTTCAGAACCTTCCGTCGATTTAGGCAAATGGGGTATTTCTTCTAACTCAATAGATTCATCTGCGTTCTTGTCAATTTCCGTTTCTTCTATGACATCGGATGACTCTTCCAGTAGTTCGGGCGATTCTTCGATTTTAAATATGGATTCTGAAGATTCTTTAGAGCCATCCGTCAATTTAAGCAAATGGGGTATTTCTTTTAACTCAATAGATTCATCTGTGTTCTTGTCAATTTTCGTTTCTTTTATGATATCGGATGACTCTTCCGGTAGTTCGGGCGATCTTTCGAATTTAGATATGGTTCCTGAAGATCCTTCAGAGCCTTCCGTCAATTTAGGTGAATGGGGTATTTCTTCTAACTCGATAGAATCATCTGAGTCTTGCAATAATGCTGCATATCTGGTTGTATCCTTTTTTTCCATTTTCCTAGGGTTAAAGCTATGTCTTGTTTCGTGTGCACGCGTTTGTGTTTTTACTTTAATTCCTGTCCAGCCATCAAACGCAACACCGGCGAGCGCATCAAAGTGTTGTCCAGCATTCATCTTACCGAAATCTTTAAAATAAGCAAGAGTGCCATGCGGTTGCGATTTATTTCCATTTATAAAAACATCAGCAACCGTTATGGCAGTGTCCGTTAACAAATGAGCGCCAACAGCACCCATGGGGCCAAGCAAGGCACCTCCAAGTAATGTTCCTGTCGTAGAAGTGGCTGACTTTATAGCGCTCATACCGTGGTCGTGATCTCCAGCTAACAGGTGTATTCCTCCTTTTATATGGCCTATCACAGGAGCCCCATCGACTAAACCCTCCAAGTTGGAGAAACATTTTCCCTGAATATCCAAAGCTTTTTTCGGCTCCCCGGTCGCCAAGAAAAAAGCTGAACGCGCCTGCGCCGGTCCAATTCCTTCGTTTAGGAAATTCATTTGTGTTTTAGCTGCACCACTGGGATCTAATGTAATCAATTGAAATAAGGACTTCACTTGTGACGCAATCGGGAGAACGTCCCAAATCGAGGGTGCGTCACACGATACTATTTTAATTGCCACTGTTGTTACTAAAAACAAGCACAAACCGAAGTTCTTGATCCTAAAAGAAGAAAAAGCCGGAATCACTCTATAGGTCGCGTGGGTATTTTGACGGCAAAGGAACTACGCTTTGAATAGGTCACTAATTTGGAAGTTGTGGTTTTAACGTATACCTATATTATAATGTAATACGTACCCTCAAAAAAAAAAAAATTTTTTGGTTGGAAATGTAGTTGTACATACTAATTCAAGTTATTAATATTCAACTCTTTGTTACGCCATGTTTGGATTGGCTTTGAAGTAAAGTTCATTCAATAATTTGTACAAGAAACCAAATTTTAATGACTTAATATCCGCATAACAGTGCATAACCCAAAAAGTTTTTATTTTTAAACTCACATTTAGCTTACAAAATTTAAGTTTCGGACTTAATATTTGTTTGGGAACAGGCAATTTGAGATGCATAACTAATTAAATAATACGCAATACACGCTTACATATAAATGAACATCAGTAATCAGTTGACTATATATATGATAACCCTGTACTATATTTTTTGTATTCATTATCTCAAACAATCAAAAATAAAATCTATTAAAAAAAAAAAAAAACCACATCTTTGTAAAATCAATTCCTCGCTAAGCTCAGAATCTAAAATTAAAAAAAAAGCCGATATCACTCTAAGTCGCATGGGTAGTCTGACGAAATAGAGACCTCGTTTTAAGTGGGTCACTGGTTCGGAAGTTGCTTGTTGAAATATATTTTTTAATATCTGAATTAAAAATATCTTCTTACAGAGTCTAGACTGTACCTTTTTAAAATTTTGAAATTTAAAATTTAAGACTCCCCGAAGTACCATCAGAGTTCATAAACCTTTCATTTGAGACCTTTATTTTTTTGATAAAACGAAAACCACAAAGCAAATGGAAATTTTCAAAAATTTTAATGTTGTATTCTTGGTACAAAAATGTTTGAAAGCATTTGAACCGGGTGGACACAGGCCACTTGTGCCCCTCTCTTGAATACGCCACTGTTTTTAGGGGAGCAGTAGGGAGACTGCTCCCTTTAGCTAGTGGTAGGAAGAGCGATTGTCTCTCCCTTGATCCGAATTTATGTATGTAAATTTGTATTATACGTATATATTCATAAAAATAGAAGTAGTCAGATTTTTAAATTCAGTAGCTCCCACAAAAGGGTTTGGGACCAAGATGGTCTTAAAGTTTACTTGAAGCGTTTTTTCAAAATTTTAACTATTTTTTTTTTTTTTACACTTCAAAGTTCAAAAACCAAAAAATATTAGAAAATGTTACGTAAACGTGTGAAATTAGTATTTTTCTTACTTTTTCGGGTGGAAAGAATGCCCCAATTATACGTTAAACACATACGAAAAACGAGAATGTCTAAAAATTAAACATACAGACCATCCAAAAAAAAAAATCCAAAATTTTCCTGTCACAGAACACAATATAATTTCTCCGAATTGAAACTCGGTATTTTATCGCGGAAAGTTTAACTGTCGCTGAATACATTTTTAATAAGCAATCGATAATAATTAGTTAATATAAAACAGGTAAACACTCCTCTCAAACAACATTTACAAAATACGTAAGTCTTGTGGTAATTATTAAATTGTTTGGTTAACAAAATTTGTGCAATTTAAAAACAACTAAAGTTTCAATAATACATTTCGGCATTTGATATCAGTCAATAACATGTCATATAATAACATGCATTAGTCAAACAAAAAATTATTAAAATAAACTAGCTAAGTAACATAACATAAAAATTACACATATGGTTCTTCCATATTTTTACCGAAAAGATTTTTTGACCGGGTCTTTCTATTATGTTTCATTTTATTCTATTAATGGGACGAATTACGTTTGAATAACTCCTAGATTCGCTACTGCCTTTAACTATGTCCCGACTGTTTGCCACACAAATTATAGTGTAGCGATACATTGTGTCATTGTTAAAATAGAAAAAATTTAAACATTCACGATTGAAAAAATACTTTACAAGTCAATTGCATTAAACAGTATTCGATTCCGATATAGATCGATCAACAACAAAATAATGTAAGTAATAATAATAACTACCCATAAATTCTACAACAATAATTCACCGTTAACGCGACGTATTCCGTATTTAAACTAAATTTTATAAATAAATCGATTAGTCCGAGATGAAATATCAATTTTATTTGAAATAAGAGCTTTGAAAAAAAATTAAGAAAAACAAAATTATTCAAATAACACAAAAGTATCATCGCTAAACCTAATAATTATTATCGTACTAAAGTGTTGGTATTGACAACATTGTAGGTACTTACCGCATGTTTTCCGTTGGGTTTGATTTGCTCGAGTAGAAAAATCTGCCGTATTTTGCCCCAAAGTCTCGAGTCTTCTCGGTGTCCGGTTAGTAGTTACAGGACGCCTGCGGATGCCCACAAATAAACAAAATAATTATCGAATGCGTAAAGTGCAGTGTGCTTTCACACTTTATATAGTCCATTGGGGTACCTACTCCGTTCTACCGTTCACTTGGTGATTATAACCTTGCGCAATCTAGGAGCCGGCCGGAGAGTGTAGCCTCTAGTTAGATGCTGTTTGCCTATCAAAATCGTGGATTTAACACAAACTACGAAGAAATGGAGGAGGTTCAAATAGTGTTTTTGGCCGTACGTTTTTAGATTCAGAGTGAAACAACAAGAACGTATTGGTTTTCATACGATGTGCGTTTTATAATTTTTCTTTTTACCACTGTATGTATCGCGATAACCTCTTCTTCAATAATGCTGCGATTTTTAACGTCAGTAACTCTAATTATGGGTACATGGACACTGACGGTACTTTGAGTGGTCAAAAACACTTGAGCGTACCTACGACTAAAAAGTTACGATCGGAAAACTGTGCAAAAATCAAGGAAATAACGTTAAAAATTATAGCAAACGTGTTTTTGACATGTTCGATTTAGATTTTCGGCCGTAACGATCGCAATAAACTTGAACATTCGCATAATGATAAATTTGGTAAGATTTGGTAATTCTGATACAAATTTCAAGAAATTTCGAATATTTCGCAGCTAAGTGTAGAACTCTGGAGTTTTCAAAAATTTTCATTTTTTTCGTAATTTTTGTTCGATATACAATTTAATTTTTATCTAAGATTTGAAAATTATACATTTTACGTAACACAAATTCGCTATCTGTATAAAAAGATTTAAAAAAAAAAAATACAAAACGTGCATTTTGTAAAATTATTTTTTCATAGTGCCCCGTCTTCCATTGTTATAAACTGAATTAGGTAAATATATTTCCGGATCAAATATTTAAATAAATATTTTTAAATACACACGACAGCAATGTCGATTAAATTATTAATTTGTTTGAATAGCATTCTCAATGGCGTGGTGAAATGAGAGCTACAGAGAGCTACCATAAGTACAACGGTTAAGATACTTGGACGTAACAGTTTTAAGAAAACTTAAAGATATAGTAGGATTTAACTTTTCTCACTTAACGCAATATTATCGAATTGTTGTACGTATAGTAACGTTTAATCGTTATATTTTTTAATTTATCCAACTGAATTACCTAATGGTTATCAATTATTACGAATGTAGTGCGAAACACAGTTTTGTACTACTTACATTAGAAAATCCTTTTATTTATATTATTAGTGCGTTAGTAGTGTTTAGAGATAGGAATAGTAGCCAGTAGGTGCAAATCAAACGTTTAGATAAATGGTTCTTGGAAAAAAAAAAAAA